>VXBI01008779.1:701664-799987 GCA_013397375.1 Toxostoma redivivum | reverse complement strand
AAAAAAAAAAAAGAGAAGAAGGAAAAGAATCAACTTTTCACAGAAAATGTGTATAGGCCCAAAGAGGATGAGGGCTTAGAAAGACAGCTTTGCTTTTTTCTGTCAGTGAATCTTCTCAAAGAACCATTTAACTGCTGAATTAATGTGGTATTCTCATGCCAATCTGCATTCTTTTCACCCTCTCAAAACACCAAAATCCATGTGACTGGATGGTTCAAAGCACTGGTAATGGAGCATAGAGGACTTGTTTTTGGTGGGGTTTTTTTCACTTCTAGGTGGCCAGTCCAAACCCACTGCAAACTGATAGTGGCCAAAAGTCATTAACCTTTGGCTCTTCGGTTGTTTTTGAGAATTAAGTTAGTGAGTTCAGTTCAGTAGTGAGTAGGTGGGTATCCACATCAGAAATACCCCAGTAAGTTATTCTGATAGACACTCTTGAAAGGGAAATCTTACATGGATAGGACTTAAACCAAAGTATCCTTTGGAAAAAGGCACCTGCACGACATTAGTGGGAAAAATCTGTGGGAACATTACCTGACATCCTGTATATTAGTTTTCAAGGCTGTAAATTAGGAAGCATTCAGTCTGTAGTAATTCTATAATAACAGCAAAAAAAAAAAAAACCCTGCAGTGGGAATGGGGCATTATAAAATTATGTTCATAGATTTAATTTTTTCACATATGCTTAAAGGGAAAGTTTTACTTGTTTCATTAAATGAAAGAAAAAGTCATTCCTGACTGTCTAACATTTACTCTTTAATTTGCAAGTGACTGGGAAATTTGAGGGGTTTACTCTGTTTGTAATTACTCCAATAGGATTGGATTTTAAAATTTCTTTTCTGGAACCAGAAGCCAAAAACTAATAGTAGCAAATCCTGGTGTGTAGAGAAAAGAATAAATGCTTTCTCTGCGGGACTAGATTAGACAATATGTCACCTAAAGCCCTTCTACTACCCACACTTAAAATCTTAGGGGCAAATACAGTTTTGTTTTCTGAGTCTGTCTGAGGTTGTTATTATATAAAGCCTAATTGCTGCTTTCAGGCAGACAGGTAACCTCGGTGTTAGAGTTACTGGCTCACTGCTGCTGCTAAAGCTTTGGTGCTTTGCCAGTGCTTTTTGTACCCCATTCCTTCTCATAGATGATAGAACAAGTTAAGTTCTTCCCAAATTCAAAGGAAGGAAAGGGACAGCAGCTTTACATATACTGAATCAAGCCACCCCTAAAACCAAACAAAAATCCCACAGCGTATTTCCATGGAAGCCTTGATGGCATCCTGTGCTGAGTGAGCATCGGTGTGAATTCTCATTCAAACTTTATGGTATGGATGTTTGCAATCAGAATAGATTAACCCTGATTATGCAAATCAGCTACAGTGAAGGTCTACTAAGCACAGAAATGACTGCTCTAATGATTATAGGGTGATAACTCCTGAGCAGTACTCAGGGTTTCCACTGAAGGGAGTGGGAGCCATGAGGGCTAAGTGCATTTCTAGCTTTCAAATAGGGAAGAGAAATGCCTCTGCAGGGGTCAAAATGCCCCCTCGAGTGTTAAGAAAGGATAATGGCTCTTACAGATAAGAGAAACATCTTGAAATAAACAAACTGAATATTGGAGGTTTGTTTTTATAAAACTGTTTACAAACTAAAATATAAAAATATTATGTTCATATTTGCGTTTAGGCTGAAACTATTGTTCCTTGGTGGGAAAAAAATGCACCATGTATTTGTGTTAAATACTCTAATTATGCTCTTCACTGGGATAAAAGGAAAAAAAGCTGACAGCCAGAAAAAGAAACAAAAATCTAAATTATTTTCTTGCATTAAATATGACACAGATTGTAAAAAGCAATATTTTTACCCTTGAAATGTTTGAAGTATTGACATTCTGTCCACTCAATTGTCAGCTTGTCTTTAGAGATAGAGCTTCCAGGTTCTTAGCATTTAGTAAACTGACACTGATCTCTATTCTTCTTTAAATGGGTATGCAACTCTTGGCTTAAAAAAACCCCATCCAAGATACCATGAAAGGTTATTCTTGCTGTAGACACACTTCAAAAATTCTGTGCTATCCTTATAGCTGTTTTCCTGATCTTCCAAATTTGTATTAATAAATAAACCTTGTTAGCTTTAATTTAAGTTTCAACAAAGCTTGAAAGGGGATTTAGGAACATTATAGGCTGCTATTCTTGGGGGTGCATGTAGAAGTTATAGCTTGTGCTACTGGAAGGAAGGTCCCCAGTACCTCAGAGCCAGTGAGGAAGGGGAGGTGGCAGGACTGACACAGAGGTAGAGCAAAGAGCTGATGGAGGGAGAGCCAGACCCAAGAGGCAAGGGCTGTCTTCACATTTTCTTTAGTTAATTCAGTGGGAGTTTGTGTATGTTATTTGGGCAGCATAAAATCAACTTCATGTATCTTTGTGTACTTAAAACCAATGTCAGAGCCTGCCTTCCTTACCTGAGAGAACTCTGGTCAAATTTAAATAAATGGTAGATATGAAAGCCTGAAAAAAAGGCTTTTCTCCTTTGGTACCAGCTATGTATATAAACAAAATCAGCTGCATGTTAGTAAAGGTTAAAGCAAGAAGAAGTATCACATCACAGAATAAATTGTCAAACCTTCACAGCAGAAGCAATGGCATTGCTTGATTTCTCTGATGTTACTTATACTGCTGTGTCTACTTTAGAGTGCTAAAGAAGTCCCTTATGGTTTAAATAAAGTTTGTCATGTTTTACTTCCATTGGCATGTGAATTCTTCAAGGATAAAATATATACTAAATTTCTCTGTTTTCTCTCACTCCTGCTTATATGATGAAACATGATTTGTGGTATTTAATGTAATCAGAGTATCATTAATTTTCTGCTAAACTGTTTCTGCATATGGCCACACAAAATAAGTATCTACCATACCATCAGTTGCTTAAAGAATCAAAATGAGGATGACAGTGTTTTTCTAAAGAAGATTTCTCTGAATCTTTCCACCCACAGGCTCTGTTGAAGGCAGTAAATAGTCCATTTTTGTTAATGAAGCTTCACTCATACAGCTGGGATTGTTTAATATTTTACGAGTGTTACTTTGTTTTGCTCTCAACGATCTCAGGCAGTTAAGGATTTATGAATCGTGTTTTTCTCAGCCCATCTGCGGTTTCCTATCTTCCCTGGCCTTGAGAATATGTTTAAATTTATTAAAGCGAAGCAAAGGCTCATTATTTCAAAGGAGAGCCAAAGTGACACAGTGAATTGGTTATTAATGGAAAAGCACTGCCATAGGGCGATTGAAATTTAATGATATCCTACAAGAAAAAAATGAGGGTGTCACTTTCCAAAAAGTCATGCTAAATGCCAGCCTTTTTAAGGTCCTGCCGCTAATTTTATGCCTGCACACAGTAATGTTTTCAAAAGCGTTTAGGAAACACGGACCAGTGACTGTACTGATTATCCTTTTCACCTTCTCGCCTGTTCCAAATGGGTTTGTGCAGTGAGCGATTTAATCTCTAAATATAGGGAACGTTAAAAAAAATAACATTGCTGTTTTTCACAAGCTAAGGGCCTTTTGCAATCCTCCAGAGATGGACTTGCAAATATGCTATCTCCATATGCTCACAGTAAGCTCTCAAACTGGCTCATCACCAAAAAAAAAAAAAACAAAACGGAAAAAAAGAAAAACAAAAAACTTCAATCACTTTATTTCTTCTGCTTTTCTGTCATTCAAGAGATGTTTTATGTACACAGAGTACATTTATCAAAATTTAAGTCACACATGATTAGAGCATACCTGGGAATCTCTGAAATTTCTCAGTTTTCTTCTGATTAGTCTACATTTTCTTTCAGCCTTGTTTCCTGAAATGCCTTTCATCTGCTTTTGGATTATTCTTAGTTTTTAATACAATGTTCATATAGAATTTTTCAATATGTTTTTCAGTTTGAAAGACAAGTTGTGTAATTTCCTGGCAAAATTCAGAGTATTCTTCCAAAGTATATGTTGAGACTTGGGGTTTTTTGGTTAGTTGGTTTGTCTTGGTTTGGTTTTTTAAATTTGAGCTGGTTATAATTCTCAGACTGCAGAGACCCTATAATGTGGTCATTAAGTGACTGCTGAAAGAGTTCCAAATGGAAGATGGAGATGAGGGGAAAGGGGAAATACATGTGTTAGGGCTGCAGGACCAGGCTGGTAGAAACTTGTTGATGGTGCTGGTGCTCAGTGGAATACTATTGTTTAATGTTCCAGTGCTAGTGATAACTATATGGTTCCTCCCTTCTAGTTGTGTGTTTCAACATATGATTTACTACAATGATAACCATGTTTAAGCACAATTGAGGAACACGGATTGGGGATAAATCACGGATAACACAAGGTCTATGTAAATGTCTGGACAGAAAATAGCTTGTGATAACCATGTCAAAAAAGCAGGCTTTACATTAAACACATCACAATGTTAGATGACTGCTTCTTTGTAAAAGTAGAAGAACTGGCAAAAGATTCTCATGCCATGACAACAAAGCTGCTATGGCTACACAAGCTATTGTGTGACCTTCCTCAGTTCTCAGCCATCAGGATGAAGAATCCCCCTCAGTACTTCCCCATAGCTTCTCCTAAAATATCAACTCCCCCAGAAAGCATACAAATATGCGGCAAAATGAAAAGGGGTAGTAGCATAAAGGGATATTTGGTATCAATCATCCTCGGTTAATACAGGAATGGTAGGAGTCTGTGGTGGAAAAGACATGCTAGGTCACCCAGTTCATCTTCCTGCTGGTGCTGGAAATGTTCCCGACATATATTTTCTAGTGCCCTGTCCATTCTAGTTTAAATACCTGATGCAACTCATTTATATTTATATTGTAATTTTCTTACAAACATAAATATAAAACCAAACTCCAGACGTTGCCCTTGACAGGCATATTAGTAACAAATCATTTTCTAACCTTGCTTATGGTAAATTTCCAACCATCTGCTGACAGGTAAACTGAAATTTCTTTTTTTTTAGTTCTCAGAATACTTTCTCTTCCCAGTCTCATCAAATGAAATAATAAAAAAAACAACAACCTTAATTATAAAGTGACAGCACCATGTTGTTTCTAAAGGGAGGAATGTTGCCCTTTCTGGAGGTGTGGAGCTGACAAGCATCCCCTACCCCTCCTACATGAAGGGATAACCTGTGGTCTTTAAACATGCCATCTGCTGTTTGAATGCCCTAGAGGTGGAGGCAGTCTGAGGGCAGGAAAGACTGGTAGCCATCTCCCTACATTTTACATATTAGCAACCTAAAAAAAAAAATAAAAAGTTAAATTATTGCCAAATTTTGAAGTCTCTCTCCTACAGAGCAGAATCCTGAGGCACGAGCTTCTGGTTTGTTCTGTCTGTAGAAGAGTTGCATTGGGGAAGAGTTATTTGCAGGTTGGAGCCAGGCTAGGTGAGGTGAGTCATGGGGAGTGTCATTTCTGAGGAGAAGGTAGCAGACATTGTTTCACACGCCTCGGTCCTGGGTCTGTGCGTGGGTGCTGGAAACGTCGCCTGTTCTGCAGGAAGCAAAAGCTGCTCCTCGGTGCATGGAAACCACTTAGTGAGAGGGTCTTGCTCAGATTAACACACCAGGAACTGGAGGGGTTACAAGGAAAGGTCAGCATCTGTGCAGTGCTAAGTGTCTTTTTCTTGGGCTTAAATCACTGAAAGGTGGGATCTTCAGAGTGGGAGCAAGAATTACTATAGCCAGTGCCACGCCTTCACAGGGACTTTCTGTTGTCTGGGGTGAGGGGGTAGAAAAGTCAGAAAATGGGGTGGTTAGGACTATGAAACACTGGTGTAAACTGAAGCCCTAATAGGATTTGCATACCATTTTAAAAAACACGTGGAGAAATGGTGACTCAAGGGCCTGCAAGTTTGGTCCCTCTAAGCGTCCTGTTTTAACTATAAACTTGTCATCCTATAACCTTTCTAACAAAGACATAAACACTTCAGCTACATATATTTTGATTGTTTCATGACAGTTTACTGGAGGCTTAGCAATGACAGATTTCTTCATTGTCTTTTTGCCAAAATTTGTCCTTTAAGTCATTTTTGTTGACTGCCCCTTTTAGCAGCTCACCTCACAATGAGAGAGGAGACAATTAATGGGAGGGTGATTTATCACTGCCAAAAACTGTCAAGGACTTCTGTTGTAGCTGGAGAAAAAGCAATTTCACATTATGGCATTTCATTCCGAATACATTGTATTTACAGCTCACAGTTTTATTTTCAGAGCCTATTATCAGGTGAAACAGTTGCATCTGAAATGTTGTTTGTGACATAGGTGACCTGTTAGGATTTGATAAGTATTTACGCCAGAGCACAAGGGGCTCACACATCTGCTGTTGGCAGAAGCAATGGAAAAAAATAACCTGGAAATGAGGCGTTTGATTTTTCTGGTTCCTACACTCGAGCATCTGTTGCTATAATTAAGTGGCATTCAGTAATTGCAGAGCAATGGTGAAATAAACATATGCATTCTTGCCAGCTTTTAGGATTTGGTGTCCTTACAGTAGGAGAGACAAGCAAAGTGACTTCACCAAGAACAAAGGGTTCTGTAACAAAGTTTAGTAATTAACTTTGCTATTGCATAAAGAGGGAATTTTACAATGAAAAGGAAATAGAGGAAGAAAAAAATTTCTAAATTGGCCAGTAGCTTTTATGCATTTAAACTGATTGCTGCAAGAGGTAAAGCAGAATACTGAACTGGGATCATGTTAACATTTTTCTGTTGAATGGGGTTGTATTGGAGTTGTATTTAGAAAATAAAAATTGAGCATGTAATACTAACTAAAAAAATGAGAATGCAAGAAATCTGTTATACCCAGAGTTTGTAATGAAATGTACTCCTTCAATTTGAAGGGGGAGTTGAAGTCTCTGTGAGGGCTCCTGCTGCCTTGGTTTACGCCTCAGTTGTGGTAATGAAAACAGAACCTGGTGGTCAGCATTACTTAAGAGCCCCAGTTAAGACAAGCTTTTAAAATGAATCATTTGTAGAGCATTTGTTAAACAATCAGGTGTTCCTCAGTCTGTGATGAGATTCAGTATTCCTTTTTAGGTTATTTTTTAGAAGTGGGAAGAACTGGGGGAATATAATTTTTTTCTAAGAGAGGATTTAAGTCAAAACACTTGTCTCCTCTGATCAGTAGTTTTGTGATTGTTGTGTGTTTTGTCTTTTAAGAACAAGCTGTCCAACAAGTTATTTCAACAATGGTCCTTGTACTAAAAATAGAAATAAAAATGGATAATTGAATAGCAGAATCCATGCAACCCAACAGATATGTGGCAGATGTAGCGTGTTATAAATTCTAAGAACCTAAGAATAGAAGAGAGTGCCTGTCTCTTGGCTGTCTGTCGAGGCCAATAAAGTGTGAGCATGAAAAAAAGCTATTAGTATTGTTTGAGGAGGCCACTCTTATATATGCTTTGGCACTTTCACTTACATGGTCTGGAAAAGTTTGGCATTTATTGTGCCCCTACCTTTTTGGCTAGGGGAGTTAGTAAGAGGAGCCACTGTGCAGTGGTGGTAAAAAATCACAGTCAATATCTCGAATATATGCATAGGTACAGGCATGCGTGCCTACACATACATATATTCACATACATGCATGCAGAGAGAGAAAAAGAGATGTAATGAATGAAGCAAAGAGGAAAAAAAAGTCTTGATTCATGGAGAAAGGACAGGACTGAAAAGTGAATTTAGGTGTTAGCTTTTACTTCCGTTTCCATCACTTGCAGTCATTTCTGCATGGCCATAGGAAGCCCTAGCAAGGCAGTCAGAGCTTAAAAGAACTGGAATATCACAGGATCAGGATCTGTCTTGCTTCTTAACATAAATACCAGAATGCTTTTTTCACTTTACTATTCAGATAGTAAAACTGAATCTGTTAATAATTTTATTTACAAATGCAGATATTTTGAGGGTAGATGTAGTTTTCCAAACTGATAAAATAGAATATTATTTTTACCTGCATTTAATTATATTTAATGCTAATTTCAATAACTAAATTTTAAAAATTATTATTACAATATAGATAGTCATGTTATAATTCTGCAAAAAAAAAGAAATATTCTCAGCAGTCTTGAGGACATGAATGTATAAGAGTCTGATTCTAATAAACTTCATATATGCATGAACCTGCTTTTTTATTCTGCAAGTGAAATACTGGATTTTGATGTTGTTTGGGAAAACTCATGAAGCAATATACCTGAACGAGGTGAGAGTCAGGAGATTTAGATCGTTTTTCAGGCTTTGCCAATAACCTGTTGTGTGACTTTGGGCAAAGCACTTCACAACTGTGTGCCTCTGCTTCCCTCTGTGCTTATTTACAGATTAATTCTTTGCAGAGGGAGTTACCCCTTAAGCATTTGCACAGGACTTTGATTTCCTTTTTCAGTCCTAAACATTAAAAATAAGTATTCTCACATTAAATATTTCATTGAGCAAGGTTGGAAGCTTTTTATTTTTGATGGAGGTGAGCCCACGGACAGTGGCTGTGAGCCCACTCCTGCCATCCTTGCATTGGCTTCTGTTTCTGAGCCATTTCAGTAGGGAATGTGGCATTAGGATCTTAAAATCAACATTCTTTTGCCAGCATCCATTCTCAGCCTATTAAAAGAAAAAAGATAGTTGTGAGAACTCTGTCAATAGTGAAAGATCTATCATGTTGTCCACTAAAGTCTTAGTAGATGCTATAGGAGTGATTTTAATTGAGATTTTTACAACCGTTTGATAACACTGTTTTGATCACCGTATTTAGGGCTGGATTCCAACAGTGGACATAAAACCTCTGACTAATCCACTGAGTCACCCAGTCCCTGTCATATATTGCTTAATGGTCCATGCTGCCAGGAATTATAATAGCTTTCTAGTAATAATTTTTTTTTTTTTTTGAAAGAAACTTTATGGGCACAAAGTCTTATAAAAGTTTGAACTCAGATTTTTAAAAATGCAATGAAAGAAAACTTTCTAGAGCTATGATAAACTTCAAATTTTTTTTTTTAATTTACAATAAATGTATATAGTCTTACATATACTGTAAGTTAATGACTAATATTTTAACTTTGGTTGGTTAATGTTTGCAGGGCACTTACAGATGCTAGAATAATCTCTAATGTTTTTGCTCAATCTGCTCTGGAGATGGATGAAATAAATAGTTTAAACTAATTAATGTAACACCAGCTGTTACAAGTGCTTGGCAGACGTCTGTGAGTTTTGATGGGCAGAGAGCGGCTGTTGTACTTGACTTTATTTTAGTACAATGTTGATCACAGTGTAAGCTGGAATAAATGACAAGCCAAAGGAAGGAACAGAGGATGAATTCTGTGTAATGCAAAATAAATGTTGCCCTTTTTCTGGAAATATTTTTTGAGGTCGAGGGAGATTTATAGTGGACTTCTATTAAGTCAGAATTGCTGTGGCAACAGCTGTGCTAAGCATGCTTGGTATTAACATGCTTTACAAAAGCTGCAGAAATATATATAGACATCTATGAAATTTCACATTGCTTTTAGATTTCAAAAAGTGATAAGGCTTAGTATTAAGCACTTTGGCTGCATATTTTATTTGTACCTAGCAGTTGCTGTTAGAAAGACTAGATGCTTAAGATAGGTAATAAAAAGTAATATTAGATCTAGAAAGTCAATATGTTTGCAAAGACTAAGTTGGATTTCAGTGCTCCTTGTATGTACATAATTGTATAGTAGGTGTTTTTATTTATTTTGCACTCTAAAGAATGAGCATGACTGCAGAAACTTTCAAGGTACAAAGTAGTTATATCAAACTGAACTTGCTACTTTGTGCCATAGCCTTGTTTTATCAGTGTCCAGTCAAAAAAACTCCACAAAGCCTTAAACATATATCTGATGAGAATTCACTGCTTTCTGAGTGATTTAATAAGTTAAAATATCAAAGTAACTTCTCTTTCAAAGTTAGAAGGTAGAGTAATTGTGCTGTGACAGGGGAACGATGGCTGCTATCTCTCTATGTGCCAGCATTAAGATAACAGTGTCATTGTACAGATTGTTACCCTGTGAATATGTCTAATAAGTTATTATAGCGTTCTGAGCAGATGGCAAGTGTGCTCCTGAAAGATTTGATGGATGGGATATGATGTCATCAGTGAGATGACAAGGTTCACAAGGTACTTGACCTCCAAGAATAAGTCCTAACTGGTTAGAATTCTAAATGGTGAACTTCTGTGACACTGGCTAAATGGGAAATATGTGCAATTTGTATTTCTTTATGGTAGTGTTTACCCTCTTCACTGAACTCCACGTAATGGGATTTGGTCCCTGAAGACTTGGAGATATTGTTGGAAGGTTTCACCCTGTAACCTTCAGAGAATTTCAAATACAAATCTATACATCTAAACTTTAACAAAATCCCACTGAATTATATTTATGAATTCAGGTTCATAGCTTTTCTTGCTTTTTATGTATGTATAAAGAATTTAATTGAGATGATCAATTAATTTAACATGTACTCCCCAAAAGAGAAAGCTGCTGATTCAGTAAGAAAGTACAAAGCATAAGATTACAATTTATATTTTTGTAAGAATGTCTTTGAAATTGTGAGCTATACTAACATGCCAAGGATCTTAGGAATATAGTAATTTTAATTATGACTAGATTCATCATCTCCAAATTCCATTAAACAAATAAACATTTGATTGTTCTAGCTATCTAAAAATATCTCTTCCTTTCTATTATGTTCCAAACTATGTAGTGGCATCTATACTGTTGAAACATGGGCCTCTAAAGCAGTCCTCTTAGCTCTTTGCATGATTCATGGAATGAAGATGGTGCATGCAGAAGCCTCAAAATAAGGAATCTTGCTGCAAAAGTTTAGGTATTGTCTAAGAGCATCTGATGGATACCTACCTTCTTTTCTTTGTTGTGTTGAGAATTTAGGTCCTTGTTTATAGAGTGCTGCTTCCAGGACAGACTGGATAATCTAGACAGTGGAATTCTACTCTTCATCTCTTTTAGGCACTCCCTAAACTCTACTGACCACAAAGTGATCTCTGCATGTCTACTTTTGTGAGCAATTATGTAGATAGACAGATCCTTCAGAACTAGAAGTTTGTAGCCATACATTATAAACTGGAAACAGAAAATGAAAAAGACAATATTTAGAGGATATGAAAAAAAGAGCTACTGAAAGAAAAGGGATAAATGAATACTAAAGCTATATACTATGCCTTTCCTACAGTGAAAGTTAGACTCAAAAGAGTTTAGGGTCATGTTTATTAACCCCTGAAATTAATTAATCCTTTTTTTTCCCCATTTATTTACCTGTATTCAGCAGTGATCAAAAACAGGAAGATAGGAGGAAGAGGCATGAACTTAGTAGTTAGGCTTTTTTAATCTTTAATAAAATACTCTTAGTTTCTTAAAATGCTTCTTGTTATTTGGCTCCTTTGAAATGAGAAGATATATTCCTTATGGAAAACTCTTCCATGTTTTATTGATTGTTTGCAGAGCAAAACATAAATTCTATATACAAAAATAAACTATGAGAGCATGTACGTGCATACTTGTTCTGAATTCTTTATGATATTTATTTTTCAACACTGATAGTTCTTTGCGATATTTGAATATTCATGTGACAACCTAGAGGTTATTTACATGAACTGAAACAAGAGGAAACCAGATGAAAGCACTATAAATCCTGTGAATAAAAACAATATATTATCATTTTTATATTTCCTAATGTTCTGAGTTTCAAGTAAGTAAAATTTGCTTTTAAAATTTCTACTACTGGGCAATATTGTTCCATTTCTTAAATCATATTGTAGGTACAATAAAACTTTCATAAACATGTTACAAATTGCTTCCATCTTTCCTGTATAAATAAGATGCTGAGGGTTCCTAAATTACTTCAGAATTACAGCAAAGCTTTGGATTAAGTTGTAAACATTATAACAATGTATCATTTTTAGCATAATTGCTTTGAAAGTACAGATTACGATTTAAAGTTGTCATTTTCTTTCATTTGAATTTAAATCTATGTTTGTTGCCATCCAACCCAATGCAACTGTTTTACTCATGTTCTGACATCTGATTCTGTGGTTTCAGGAAATGTACAGGCAGTAGAAGGAAGATACTATGACTCTCAGACCATACTCTCTTCCTTTTACTCCAGTACTAAGGGTAGAGGTATTGTGCCTGCAAGAAATAGTAACTTATTTACATGTGGCTTGTAGGTTGTTATCTCTCTACATGTGATTTACTGTCGATAGAGTTATTATTTCTCTGGTTTATTGCCAGTTTGTTTTTATACAGTAAGAGAGCAGTAGCCTTTTGAAAACATGCTATTAGGAGGGCAGCACATAGCTGACTCTTTAAACAAATAGTTTCACTGTCTATAGCACGTATCCTTTGTTAGTGGGTGGGTTCAAGGGATATGGTTCCATTCTGGTAAGGTAATATTAAAGACTAGTAGTGGAATGTCAGTGTTAATGTGTACCAGTTTGTTAACACAATTAAATAATAATCTGTCGAAATATTTAAAAACATTAGATGAGTTTATTAGATAATTTGATAAATTTTGCATTTGACTTCTCATATTTTTAATAAAACTGAAGAAACCAGATTCCACATCTATTACCCTATTGTCATAAGTGTAATGGTTGTGTGGCTAAAGAGGATTCAGGAGCCAAATCTTTTCTGCTCAATCTGATCAGTTCATGTATGTCTGTATGTGCTAGAGAAATGTAAAATATTAATAGAAGGTCAGTGAGTGTTCACTGAGCTCTCTTTGCCATATGGCCCCTGTGGAGGATAGAAGGCCCTGGCTAGCTTAAGCCTGCCATATGGACCTGGTGGAAAAAGGTAGGTTTCACACACAGAGCAAACCTACCATATGGACTGGGTGGAGCACTCAAAACTAAACATTTCTTGTACACCAGGGTTTTTTACACAGAAGAATGTAAAAACATACATAATACATTACACACAAAAGCCATTGAAAAATGGATCAATTGTTTAGGTTTATATAATGCTTTCAAGCAGTGACCAAAACTATATAAATAATCAGGGCTTATTTTGAAATAGTAAAGAGGACATTCAATCATTTACAACTGACTTTTTTACTTTGCATTTAACATCTGTTGTACAAAGGCACTGTACAATGGCACCCTTAATGTTGTACAAAGACAGAACATCCAAAAATAGTGATAGGGTTAAAGCAGTTTTTCTGAATGTGTTCCCTTGGGTTTCTTTTCCCTCCCGTTCTTAACCTGAAAAACAAATTTAGCACACTGTGCAAGAGTTGAGAGGCAAGTTCTGGACTTAAAAATGTCTTCTGTACACTTAATCTTTTGAGGAATTGAAAATAAGCATAGGAAAAGATAATTGATTCAACTTTTGTCCCTCTATGAAGAGTGTGGTGTTACATAGTGGTGTCTTCTTTTATAGATGAAAGGCATAATAAGGTAGGATAGAAAAATGGTCATCTTCCAAACCACTGGACCTAATATTGAACCTTCCTACATGTTCCCATGCAGACATAGCTATATTTTCTTTAGTCTTAGTTTGTTGATTGATTGGCTGGGTTTTGTTGGGTTGGGGTTTTTTTACAAAAAAAGCAAAAGTTAGATCAGGACAACTTCAGCTATGATTTTATCAAAATACAGTAAAAAAAAGCATAAATTAAAGATGTATTTTTAAGATCTTTTCTGTTTTCTTACCTGGCTTGATAATGATTCAGATCTTGTTTTCAGTTTTGTATGAGAGAACGAGTTTTATATGTGAATGAATAAGGAGAAAAGAAGTCAAGATCTGTTTTATTCTGTTAACAGAGAGAGATAATCTAGGCTGACTTGTCCCTTCAGATTTCTGTCACAATCTTTTCCTTTTCTCTAATTGTATTTTTTTCTTGTCTGGTCCTGCAATTTCAATAAGCAAACTAATTCTTCGTATCTTGAAAGGAGAAGAAACTACTGAAACAAAGACACTTCAGAAACAATCAGGGCTACTAAGGAAAATGTTTGAGATGTAAGGGAAAAGTGCAGGAAGCAGTAGAATCAGCTGTGCTGTGGAACAGCTAGGACAAAGTGAAGACAAAGATAGTGATTATGAAAATAAAGGATTTGGATTTTACCTTTGAACTCATTGTGTTAAATATTTTGTAATTGTACTAGAATTTGGTATACAACCAGCCTTCATCAGTGGCACTGACTTAATTTTCAAAATATGAACAAAAAAAATCACTGAAGTTGCTGTCTCAATCTTTTGGGTGCAGTTCACAAAACCATGCAGGATGGTCATTTCCTGATGCAACTCTTGCTGTTTTTACTAGACAGGCTAAAAGCCAACCTTTTATTGAGATACAGAATGAAGGTATTATCCTTCAATATATAATGATATCATCAGGTTGAGCTAATGAAGCTGGTGCAGTCTGTTTCAGTTTAGGCAGGAACTGTTTTCGCAGTACAATAATGCTAAAGATCTTTTGATTTCTGTTTTGTTTATTTACAGTTACCACATACATAAATTGTTGTAAACTCTTAGAGAACCTTTGAACCATTCTTGGGATTTCTATTTTCTGTTATATAACATTTATAATTGCTTCAGGATTAAAATAAAGAATTTTTCGTTTACATTATTGGCATAAACATTGAAAGATTTACAGAAGCTTCAGTACGAAACAAAATTAGTAAGAAGATCTGTCCCTATAGTGGATACACAGTGCATATTTCCTTGATACTATGATATGATGCAGATAGAAGACTGAACAAAATATTTAATTTGCATGAAGGTTTTAAACTGGATCAAATGTAAACCAAACTGATCCATGTTACATGATGACTCCAAACTATTTTTTATCTTCTTAAATCAGTGCTGAATGTGACTCATAATGCATAAATACCGAAAGGATATTTTTTTAGTGTTCTCTAATATGTATTCTGATATATTAGCATAAATTACATATTCCAAGACATGAAAACACATGCAGGCCAAATCTCACTTTAAAGTGGATGCCTGAAATGGAGCAGAAAACATTAGAGGTAAAACTTCTACATTATTCTATCAGCAAGCATCATGCTAGTGAATGCCATAGAAATCTCACTAATGGACACATTCTGGCAGCTTGTTGCAGATGTTTGATGAATGAATTGCAAGAGAAATCATATCAGATGTAAAAATGCTTGCCTTTTCATTCTGAATTTTGTTTCTGAGCACTCTGGGGTTTAGGGGTTTTGTTTGTTTATTATTATGGATTTCTGTGAAAATCAGATATTAGGATATAATGTATAGGCAATGGTTTGAGAAATGTGGCTATAATATTGTAAAGGACTGTTTATGATGCTAAAACTATGAAGCTCATATTGAACTCCCATAGGCAGACAGCCAAATTTCTATTAGGATATCATAACCATATAATCCAAACTGTGTACATTGATTATTGTCTGCAACATTTGCATCTGAATACTGGAACCATTCCATACATAGAAGCATTAAGGGTGTTTATTATATCTGCTAAAAAAATATTGTGGAATAATTTGGAAAAAGTGAGTTAAATATACTCTCTTATGCAAATGTTGGTGTTTGAGCCACAAAAATAAGGAAGCCTTTATGTTATATTGCTTCATGATATTAAAACAGCTCACTCCTTTTGTACCCTTCCTGGTGAGAGTTTGTCAAAACAGGATGCTTCACATCCTTTTGTTCTCAGTAACACTTGGTGTGTTAGGCGTGAGGAGAATTGAGACTTGAAGTTACTAGATCACATATTTCCATAAAAAGTGTGCGTTGCCATTTGGGTGCTTAAGCAAAGTCTGGACACTCTGCTGAACTGCTGATGGCTGTTCCCTTAACCTCAGAGTTCTGACTGCAGGGCTGGACCAGCAGAGTCCCTTTGGTACTTCGTTTTCAAAGCATGGCTCCTTCCCCTGCATTTCCAAAGCATTTGAAGCTTTTCATTGTATGTTCATGAATTCCTGAACCTATTGCCCAGTAGGCCCATACAGGCTTGTCAGTTGGGTCCATCTGATTTGGTTCCTGATTATTTTATTTTACTGGCATCTTTGGCACTTATACATTCAGGGCAGGAATTTTGGCAAGACAAAAGCTCAGGAACAGGTTTCCTTAATGTATTTCTGTCTTGCTGTGCGTTTTAGGCTGGTCATCTTATTCACTGGTCATATGTTGTAAGTCCAAATACTAGAGGTAATTGCTAGTTTACCTTTTGTTAAAGAAGTTATTAAAATCATGGGCTATTAATAGGATCTTGCAGGGAAATGAAGAGAATATGATTATATATGCTTTTAAATATTGGGTTTCTGCAAAAAGCAATGTCCCTGGTTTTTATGTATTTATCTAAATTAAGAGATTTTCTCATTTTCATAAAAAGAAACATGACAGTATTGTATATGAATATTTAGTTTGAAAAGCACATACATTAATCAATAGATCCAGTTTTACATGTTCTGACCAGATAAATATTTTTTCTGCTGGGATAGATGAGTAGTATAAGTTGCCATAAATGAGAAGTGTTTAAACCTCTTTTGCCTTCTCTTTTGAACTTCTCTGACATATTTATTTGTGAAATGCAATACTGCTGACTTCTGTGCTGCCACTTTACACCAGATGCCAAGCATGCCTGGTCAACCTCATCTGCTTGCCAGCACTCTGGGAATGAGGGTATGAGACAGGTTATGAGTTGCTGAATGAATGACAGCTGACGAGTGCTGCTCAGACACATTACCATATATTCATTTTCTTTTTAGGCCTCTGATTCATGCTGTCAACAGATTACCAAGAACATGTGCCATGTGACAAGGTAGCAGGAGCATTAATACTCAGTCCCCCATAATTGCAGCATGGCTAGATATGGACTTGTTGAAAACACTGACTTTTTGGTTTTTTACTGAAGAGAATAAATACTAGAATTATTAACTGAACATGGATCAAGGAAAACAGTGTGAATACAATGCATTTCCAGGTATTAACATAAACCCTTCATCTTCAGAGAATTACAAGTTACCAGCTGTGCTCTTATCAAAAACTCTCTTCTTACTACTGTTACACTTACAAAAGAGGAGTACTGTTATTTTAGATGACAATGAAAAAAATGCTAATATTGTTGATATTCCTTATTTTTAAATCACCTTAAATCCCCAAATAATAGATGCTTTTCAGCTTTCATGAAACATGTCCAGAGGATTATTAATTCAAATCATGTGGCCCTTGAAATGATCCAGTAAAATCTAGGAAAATGTAGTTATATTGTCTATAGTGTTTTTTCTCTGCATTTTGCAGTAGCCATATGGAAGCAGTAATAGGGAGGAATGGGCAGCAGAAAAATAAGTGTATGTACTGTGGATGCATTGCCTTGTGTATTGCTTTTATCAGTTGAGATGTGCATATTTATATCCATAATTTTGAAAATGTGAGGTTTAGTCTACAACACATTCCTTATTCAGTCCTAAAGTCCAGTCTCTAATTTGAAGTTTGATGTTAATCACGAATTTAGTTTAGACTGAAAATACTTGGCTTGATCATTTAATTCAGCATATATTTAGGAAAGCTGCATATATGATCAGGAAGCCAGCTTCTGAGCCAACACAATAAAGGAGATTAAATAGCTGGTTTTGTGAAAGCTGGGGTTTGGTTTCCTAACTGAATATCCCTTCACTGCATAGATGGACACCCCTCAACACGACTTTGGAAGAAGCTGAGAACGACTCTTGTCAATCTATAGGGAAACACATTTGCAGAACCCTCTGCATACATATATGCATATAAGCAGTTCTCTTAGAATTGCTACAAAGCCAAGAAACATTCTTTTTAGCACTCAGTATTGCCTGGCTGATGGAGTGAAGTTAGCAGAGTACTAATTGGGATGTTTGACATGAACTGGTAAAATACATTTATATTTTTTTCAGCATCCAAAGCACAGATGGCCTTACTCTGCATCTGATTCCTGCCAGTAGCATATAAGGATCTTTAAAAAAGAAATAATGGGCATAGTTCTTACAATTAAAATCTGTAGCTTATAAAATTATAAAGTGCCTTCTTTTTATACTAATACATTGTTAAAAATGCAATAAGAATATTTTTAGAATACCTTTATAACAACTATTTAATCTTTTAACAATCATTTAATCTTTCGGAAGTTTAGAATTAAATTCTTAATTAGAGTTTAGAGTTAAATTCTTTTAAATTCTTAATTTTTCCAGAGTTCGTGAATTTTACTGTCAGATATTGAAGATATTGTTTTATGTTTATTAGATATGTAGAGAATCATCTTTGACTGTCCCATTCCTTCTTTTTTTCCTGGTTGTTCAACACATTTTTCAAAAGTGTGTGAAAAAATCTGTGAGTAAACATGATACTTTTTTTTATGGGGACAGAGAAACTGTGTAATTTAGTTTTTCATGTTATGTGTTATGATGCCAAAGTACACAGAACACAAATACCACTGGCATTTTAACATTCCATTGTATGGTAAAATGTGTTTGTTTAAAAATAGGAATGATAATTTATTCTAAAATATTTTGAAATCTTTAGAATAAATAAATAAGCCAATACTGCTTGACCCAGCCCTAATCAGTAATAGGCTGCAAAATAAGATAAAGGTTATTAAAATAATCCTTTTATTGAAAGAGAAAATTAGATAAGTTGTGCTGATTGACTCTGAGGCCCTCCTAGGGACATATAAAATGAAGAATAAACTCAACTTGATCTAGTCCAAAAAGCCTGAAGAAATCCTCACAGCTGGAACATCACCACTAATTACATTTTTGTTTTTTGAATACATAGTGCCAGCTCTTTCCATTCATTTTTAGTGATGCTATACCCGTAATTCCTTAACTAACTAAAATATGTGATCTTCAGAGAATGTATTTTATGTATTTGCTTTGACAGCTGTAAATTTCACATTCAAGTAAAATTCTTGAAATACCACAAAAATAACTTGTGCAAAATCTGTTGTATGTTAAAAACAACAGTTTAGCTGGTTTTTTTAGTTCTTGTTGAGTCAGTATAAATTTTTTGCTCCTGGGCAGTCTTTCTCTTCCCCTCTTTCACCTCATAATCCCACTCCTATTATTCCTTTCCAAAGTATTTGGCCAACTTGAGTGTCCTTCCCTATTTTCTCAACTTTCTGTTTCCTCACTTCTTGATTACTCCCTGTCTTTTGTCAAGTCCTCTCTGTTTCCAACCCACCATGTCCTTATTCCAGCCAGCAGTACGTTCCTTTTTTCCCACCTCTATGCTTATAGATAAATTGGCTTACAAAATATCAGCATAGAAGGGGTACCACTGAAACTTGGAGAAAGAGTGGTCCCAAAAGTTTTGTTCAAGAAGTGATTCTCCATCCGGCTCTAATTTGTCATTATGGAGGCAACTCCACCTGCAGTATGATCAATGATCCTGTGCAGTAGTGAAGAATGATCTGTAGCAACTTCACGTTCTTTAAAAGGATTAAAAAAAGACTGGATAGTTATTAATTGGATTTTTTTTTTCCAAAAAGGAAAAGCATCAAGTTAGTACATTAAGTTTTCAGTGGTTAAAATCTCAGAGAATTGTCAGGAAATGTGAGTCTTACTGTTGGTGGGAAAGTCCTGCATCTAAACCTGCCTTCAAAGTGAACACATAAAACTAAGTTCTTATGTCCTTTCATTCCTATGTAGTTCTTCACATCAAGTGAAGGTGTGCCTATTTGGAAGCCATGCCACTTGGGAAAATAGTCCACAATGGTAGACTTGATACATAGATGAATGAGTTCTGTAATACCTACTTGCACAAATATATGTGCCTGCATCAGGTACAAAGCCATTTTGCGTAAAGTACACATCCAAGAAACTTAGTGGCTGTGATCCTTCCCATGTAGTGTCCATTTCATTATTAGAGAGTTGCCATTCCCAAAGTCTGTAGGCAAACATACCAATCCAAGAAGCAGAACTCAGTGGACAGCATTTGCAATGGTATTATTAACTGTGAGAGCATGAGTTTCTTCAAAGTGTTACAGAAACATTAACTAGTCAGTCAGTCTATTTGAATATTTGATATTCCTTCCTGATTTACAGCTGCCACAGTTGCAAATGTTTTAATTCCAGAGTATTTAGGTGTCCTGGAGAACTATTGTTTGTATAAAAAGAAGTAAATAAATTGTAATTAAAAAAAAAATAAAATTAAAAGGAGTGATAAATATATATGTATAACTCTTAAAAAGTATGTATACTTATAATTCTTCTAATATGTATACATATTAGCCAAATACATATTATACATATTACACATATTAGCCAAATTGTATAGGAATTGGTCAAGAGGATTTTACTTATTTGTTTGTACATTTTGTTTTTATCTGCCTGAAATGATTAAACATTTCAATTGAGAACATGGAGACCCCTAGTTCTTTTTTGTTAATATAAATCTAGAATTACAGATCAATTAAAACAGAAAAGCTTCTCACACTTGAAACCTCTAACAGCAAGGAAGGTGAAATATAAAGCTTTGTACTAAACGTAAACCAAAATTTTATTAAGCCAAATGGAATAGATTGTTTCTACAATGTAGAAAAAATGTATGCACCAGATTTATGGTAATAAAAAGTGGAAGCAGAATCCTCTTCCATCATTCAAATGGTAAGAGGGAGCCTGTGTTAGGAACAAATACATGTGGAATATTTTACAGAGAACAGAAAAGCCTCAAGATGCATTGCAAAAAAAGCATGACATGATTATAGAATGGCTGTAATGTGTATAGTATTTTTTTTCAGGCACCTATTACTGTTTGCTTTCAAATCCTGGCAATATCAATATTTTCCAGTTTGATTGGTGACTGGTCTGAACTTATCCTACTTGCTTTAGGAACAAAGACAAGAGAATGGCTACCTCTATTCATCTATTATTGTTTAAATAGCTGTCACAGCTTCCAGGATGTCTGTTTCCATGTTATCTGGTGAAAGAATAAAATAGAATGGCAACATACCAAATACAGTGAAATATGTTTGTTGTATTTGGCCCAAACCAGCTGCTGTTTACAGATAAAATCTGGTTTGAACAAAAATAGGTAAATTTTGGAAACTGAGGAACAATGGATGGAGTGGTTGTAGCATTTACAAATATTTTAAAGATACATGTCGCATTCAGACTTGTCTATTATGGTGATTTAGTTCATATGTCAAGACACATATTCATCTCTGCCCAGATACTGTAGAGGCTTGGGTAACAGCTTGTCCTATCCTTGTTTATTTGTTAATTTATAGCATCTCAGTTCCCAGCACAAACCAAGGCAGGCCCGGACACTTCTTTGTTCTGCTTTGTTCTTTCTTTCCCCCCCTCCCTTTCTTTTCATTGTTATGCTCTCCACTCTGACAATGGAGTTATAGATTGACCCTATTTCCCCTTTTGCCCTGACTTCTCTTCTAACACTTCTTTTGATGTGTTTAGACTGAAAATACCAAATCTCTGTTTCCCAGCAAGGGCTCATCATTTTGCAGCATTGCTCTGCGAGTAGTGTAAGAGGAGCATTAGTAGTGCCTTTACAGCAGTTTAAAAGATGTTAGGCTAATGAGTATTCGGAAACAAAAGATATCCCATCCTTTAGAGGAAATAGGACTTGTGCAGAAATTAAGTATTTTTAAATGTTTCAAAGGCAAGAGTTCATATTATTTTGCTAACAAGATATGTGGTTATGTTTTACTTGGCTGTGTTTACAATGTGGTTTTTCTTAAAAATGCATTTTTTCAAGATTCCCTCAATCATCGCTTATCTCGCATCCACAAATATCCACACTTCCTGTGTATAATATGTACATTTGATCTGTTTCAAACATACTCACACTCAAAGTTTATTTCACATGGGACATCAAGAAAACAAAGTGACATTAGTCTAACTTTTTTTTCTGAGTTGATATTTCATTAAAATAAGTTCAGAGTAAGTTCATCTCTCTAGTCCTACCCTTCAGTGTAAATTTATTTCTGTTATTTATTATAACATAATGGTTTGGATGTTACTTTGAATTCATATCATTCTAATATTTTTTGTGTTTCTTTGCCTATTGCAAAGCCATGCCATACATTCTTAAAAAATCTTCCTAAACTTCATGTGTTGAGCATGCACAAAGGACAGCAAGCATAACATTAAATAAATTTTAAAGTAGTAATACATTAAAAAAATTGATCCCTTGCTTAAATTCTATTACAAGATCTGTATTAGGAGCTTTCTGTATCTCAGCAATTGCATGGAAGAGCAGTTTTTGAGTTAATTAAGGCTTACAGAATTTTTAAGTGGGTCAGTTTTATCTAGTATATCTTAAAATATTTTGACAATTTGAGACCTAAAATATCAGTGAGATTCCAAGTAGTCTTAGAAAGTAGGAGGTCACTGATCCATTTTCCTGGCAAACGTAGAGGAAAATTATGTCTCTTCAGTCTCCTTTCTCATTTAAATGAATCAACTTCACCATGCATCCTAATGATTCTACTCTTTCCTGCTGTATCATGCAAAAGCAATACCTTCACTGCAACCACTGATACAAAGAAATCTCTACCCAAAAAAACTTGAGGATGTAACATGGACTTTATAATATTTTATTTTCTTTCTTTTTCAATTTTTTTTTTTTGGGTAAAAATTATTTGGGGAAGCCATATTTTCAGTAGAGGAGAAAAGTTTTCAGCTATGCAATAATATTATGTTTATAAATATATTGTCTAACTAGTTTTGTTTATGTTTTGGCTTGTTTTTTTGATTAATGAAAGCATAACAATTCTGGCAGCAGTTTGGAAAAAACCATTTGTTAATGATTTTTCACACTAGAATAGGAATGGAGAAGTTGAACCAAGCTAGTTTTCAATTCGAGGAATATATAATTTATTTTTTTCTAATGAAGTGGTGAATATTTCTATAATACTTTAAAAGTTGGAAAGAAAATATTCATAATTAGGGCCACATTTTAGTATATTACTACAAAACTACTACAGAGCTGTCCATGCTGCTGTAGGGTAGCATGAGGACAGGATACATCCATATAGTACATTTTTTCAGAGCCTGCTTTGAATCTCAGTAAGGTAGATAGGAAATGGTTCAGAGATCTAGAGCCAGTGTTTTCTCAGCACTTTGTAACATGATTGGAAACCTAAATATAGCTGAAAACATCCCTTATGACTCTGAACGGTCTGAAGCTTTCCTTGGTCAACATTAATTCCTTTCATAACCTTAACTTGGAAAGCTTTTAAATGATGAGTTTGTGAGAAAGCAGTAATTGTGGCATGAATTGTGACAAACAGGACATAAGGAACAGGGACTTAACTCCTTATGTAAGTCTGTCCTCAATGTGAGCCACAGGGAAGTAGGAAGAGCTGCATCCAGTATAGGATCTCCCCAGAAGCAGGTCTTTCCATCTTAGGTTTCTCTTGCAGTCTTCTAGAGGAAGATTTGCCTCTTCCTGCAGTATATTCCTGTGAGAGTTCAGATGGACAAGTACCTTGAAGTGGCATCTGCTTCTTTGCACTGGCTATAAAAGACCTGAGTGGTACCAGCCCAGCAGCAGATATCCAAATGCCTGTTCGGGTAGTTCTATGAAAGGACATAGTAGGAAAAGCTATTACTTTAGCACTGTAAATACTGGCCAGCATGACAGAGCTGGTGAGGAGGTAGGACAAGAAATCTGTACCTGAGTGTGGTTAATAAAGGTTCTGTAGGTTCATTCTGTTGGAATGAACTGGGACTTGGAGTTATGGATGTCCCATCCTGAGGTCATCAACACTCTAACTTTTTGTTTCGGCAGATTTCAATTTTTGGGGTCCTAGACTATGTCCACTTAGAAAAATACTCCATTCAGTCCAAGAGAGAGCTCTTTTTAGGCCACTAGGATCAACCTTCAGATACAATTTTAATGTGCCTGACAAAATAAATAGAGAAGCACAACCATTATAGAAACCATAATTAAATAAATAAATGAAATTTGACTACCCCAAAATATATATGACTTACAATGGTCAAAGCCAAAATGGAAAAAAGTGAGTCTGAAAAACTCCTTTATAGTCATTTAGCTTGTAGAATCTGCACAATACCTGGGGTACATTCTGATGTCCTTGCATTGTACTGAGATACATCAATATGTGTCAGTCAATGATTGAGCCCTTGGTAAGAAGAGCATGTATAGATATATGTGTCTATATATATATAGATAGATAGTTTTCCTTTTGAAGAATTCAGATTAACATCTGGTGCAGAAAAATTGACCTAAATTTCTGTATCATATCAACAGTAGCCTAAAAATATTCCAGAAAGTAAAAAAAAAGAAAAAAAAAAAAAACACAAATGAGGTAACTGAAGTTTCTATTAATTGTGGGAAGTTTATTTTTTTTCCACTTCTTAATCTGATCGCAGATTATCTGTGAAACTTTAATCTTAGAAGTCTCCAAGCTGTGCAAGTTTTTTCCTGTTGTGATGTCAGAAGTGATCAGATCTGATTGTTACAAAGATCCCACTAAGGAGTTCCAGCACTAATTGTTAGAAGATGTCCATGCTTAAAAAAAAATTAGGCCAGTGATTGTTACCGTGCTGTTAATTTCATGTACTGTTCAGAGCGTGTTTTAATTGTGGCAATCAGGTGTATTTTCTTGGTCAAAAATGCATTGAGGAGCTTTTCTTGGTGTTGCAAAATTTTCTGAGCTGTAAGTGAAACCATTAAGAGCAGGAAGGGTTAATTGTATGGGAAGCCTCATATTCAAATACTTCTCATATACAAAATATATGTCATGCTGGAAAATATTCTATTGTCAATCCAAATAGAGCACAAACTAAAATGAGATAATTGGGAAGGTGCCCATAAAGTCAGCCTGAATATATTATCACAAGTATATGTGAGATAATATTTGTTTTAAAAAGATTCTATGGCACTGTAAACTCAGTCTCATTAGAGACTGCATTTAAAAGGCTTATAAAGTTACTCATTAATGTTATCTTGTTGTATCTCCACAGCTTTTTCATTAAAGAAAATTCAGCAGAAAGCATTTTCTCCTGATAGCAGGAACCAATTTGCAATAAATGTTCTGGAAACCACTAGGGAAGCCATTACTGAGGTCTAATAAAAACAGACAAGCGTAACTTGTTCTATATTTTTGTTTCAATCACATACAGATGAGACCCCGCTCTCCACACCAACCGCAAGAGACAGCCTTGACAAACTTTCTCTAACTGGGCATGGGCAACCACTACCTCCAGGTTTTCCATCTCCTTTTCTATTCCCTGATGGATTGTCCTCCATAGAGACCCTTCTGACTAACATCCAGGTAGGCCTTTTTGTAGATCAGCTTAAAGGGATGGAGAGGAGCCAGTTTTGTCTAAATTAATAAAACCGTTCAAGCTTAATCAGTTCATAATATTATTTGGATCAACTAATTTACTGAAACTTTCTTGTAATTTAGGTTTTAAAGGAACCACAGCAAACAAATGAATTTAGAAGCTGTCAGATACAGTACATAAAAATACGAATTGTATATTAAACCACAGCAGAAAATTCAATGTAAATTACATTGGTGTGTTTAACAACATTTGTCTTCAATGGTCTTTTTATTACAGGCTAATGAAATGTATCTTACTGTTTAACTTTATCTCATTTACTAAACAGAGAAAGAGTTCTTTAATAAGTAGTTATTTAAATTGCTAGAGAGGCATGGTGGAAATGATATTTAAAGCTATTTGAAATGTATATATTTCCCATAAAAGCATTTACAAAAAGCACTTACTTTATAAATAAGCTCATTTCACTTAAAGTACTATCTTCAAAGAATAGACTTCAAAGGGTATTACCAAATTTTATACAAATTTCCTATTTGGTAGTCACAATGTCTGTTGTGTGCAGTAAAGCTGTTTTCAAATATTATTTATAGTATACATTATGTATAGTTTGAAGCCAAATTGTTAGTGTTTCATATTAGGATTAAGAATTTTTTTTTTGTCCACAAATTCAGTTATCTTGTGTTCCCCATGTGCAAATTTCGCAACAATATGGTTATATGTTTCCTGCAGAAGCAAAATTATAGTGCCAGAAATAATACAGCCATATTGCACATTCCAGAGAAGCTTTGTCTGGGCAGCTACCAACTTCTAATTTGTCATCATATATTTCCTGCTCATTCCTGCAAACATAAAATCAATTGTATTCTATCCAGCAAAGGATATGACAGAGCAGGGCCAAATCCTGCTCACTTTGCTGTCTGAAGCAATCTCATTAAAGTTTATGGCACTTCAGAATTATTTTATGAAAAGTATATGAGCCATTCATTAGTTGTGTTTTGAGGTCTAATAATGGAAAGATACTGCTATTTCAGAAGTAAATATTAGTATCTCTGCCTGGTCTGTAAAAGCATATTTATGATTACTTTTTTGCAGTTCTGAGACTTAGCATCTTAAATATCTAAACCATGAACCAAGATAATTTGATAGCAGCATTCTTGTAACATATCTACTGCAACCTGTAAAGATTGCATTTTTTTTCTTAAGGCAGAAATTTTTAGCTGTGCATATATGTGCAGAAAAGTTCTTAGTAATTTTTTGACGAATGTCTGCATTCAATGTCTCTAGACAGCAATCTAATGAGCAAAGCATTCAGTATCAACAGGTTAGCTAATCTCATGATTGAATATGAGAGTGCTGCACTACTTCAGGATAAATAACCAGGATTAATTTGCCAAGAATTAATTCAGTTTTGTTTTATAGAAAATGTGAATGTGAATTTTAGTCGTTAGTCTTTTTTTTAAATACTCTAATCTTACATGGAATGAAAAGATAAAATAAAAGGCAACATCATGAACAAACCAGAAACTTTTTTTATACCTTCTTTTGTAGTGCTTTTGAACGTTCTGCTCTTTACCTCGAGATTCCATATCATGAAAAACCATCTATCAGTGTAAAGTGGTGGGACATAAGTCCTTCTGGATTTTTTCAGTAGGTCCTCACGTCACAATACATGGTTCTGACAGATTTCTAGGAATCCTTTCATAACAGTATATGAAAGGCATTTCCCTCCCTCTCCCCTGCTCCAGATTTAATTTTTATCAGGGCAGCATTAGAAATCGACTTCATAAAATAAAAAAATAAATAAAACTAGCAGATAATTCCCATCTGTGTAGGAAAAGTTGACTTTAACAGCAATAGAGTGTATTACAGTATCATATGGACAATAGTGATAATTTTGTGAATCTACGCCATTTAAAATGGTTTCCATATTGATATTTTATTGCTATTACAGTGAGAGGAGGTTACCCCATGCCCACAAATGAGTTAAATACTGTGATGCTGGCCCTTCCAGAACAGAGTTTTAGGTATTTGATTGCAAGTTAAAATTTGTTGATGGCATCTGTGGAAAGAGGCAATTCTGTACCATGGGCCCTGGTTGCACTGTAATTGTGACTTTGCTAGGAAATGCATAAGCAATACCTGAAATCCATGATGCATTTATTACCTGAATTAGAAGGATTCTTTTCACTGAATGGCTCCTTGCTGTCCTTTGGACCTGAGGTGTTTTGCATCCCCTTCAGTAGAGATGTGTTTTCCAAGGGGAGATGGAACAGTGTGATCCCTCACTGTTCTATTGTTGCAGCAATTGGGCAGGTCTAACTTCCTTACATAGATTGCCAATGGCTTCATGAGTGGATTTGGTAAACACTGCTCTTTTTTCTCCAAGGTCATTCATGCTAAAAATAGTCATGTGTCCTTTCATTGAAAGGGTATATGTCTGCTTGTGAAATGTAAGTCTACATATTTGTTAGGTTGTGGGTCTGGGGAGCACCCACAACATGCCACATGTCGTGCTGGAGTACATTTAAGGGATGTGATCATGACAGGAATATAAAGGCAAGGAGCTTCTGGCTGCACCAATGTGCATGGACTTGATGGTGGATGTCTCTGCCATGGTCCCCTTCCATATATTCAGTTTTATGAGGGCAGGATCTAGAAGATCTGAATAATACAGACTTTGGGGCCTCCAAAAAAGCTTGTAGAGACTGTCCTAGTTTAAAGTAGAACAGGATTAGGGTGTTGTATGGGCACTAGGAGCTCTAATTTTGACCTTTGATAGGGTAAAAAGAATCGTAAATCTTGTCATTGGAATGGTGCTTTTTGGGTATACGAACAAAATTTCAAAACATTTTGTTATTTGAAAACAAATGTGCTTTAAGTCCTGCAGGTGCTGATGAGCTCAGGTGAACTTGTTGCCTAACTGTAATTCTGTTTTAGAAGTCTGAGTCATTTTTTAGAACTGACCTCTGAGCACAAGTGAGTCTCTTTCTTCTGTCCGTACTAATGTTAAATGGATAGCCCCTGATCACTAATTCATCATTTTAGGCAAACATTAAATAAGCCTATTTGCTTCTGCTGTCACCAGTATGTCTTTCTGTATACCATATATGTGGGGGTTTTTTTACTTCTCCATAAATAGTTCTTTAAGCAAAATATGTTTAATTATTTGTACTTTTACAGAGGAGATAATATACTGTTCTTGATGGGGACTGCTGAAATAAAAATTATAAACTCAAAAAATATAATCAAGCAAATGCACACATTAAAAAAGGAATAAGCTATTTTCTTATTTGGATTTATATCTGAACATCTAAAAGGAAGAGAAAACAAATTTCCCTGAAGAACTTAAATCAAGTGATTTGTCTGTTTTTTTTCTGGATTAAAGGCTGGAAGTCTAAGTGCAGTTGCAGGGAAGATGAAGGGTGGGGGAAAGTGAGTCACAGCAAAATGCTGTGTATGTGCTAGTGAGAAGGCTAAAGATGTCTCCATACCCCTCACATAAGTATACCTTTTTGAGTCATGGCCTGATTATGCCAAAGTTTGTTACAGCCATGGCCTTTCATGGTGCTACAATATTCTTGGGTAATAGTCATGTTCTTTCAAGCTTTTAGAGTCTGAATCTCTACTGTCCCTGAGCTGAATTTCCTTTACTCTCTAAGCAATGATATAGTTGCACCATGATAGCTGTATTTTTCTATCAAGACTATATTTTATTGACATGTTTTTATCGCTAAATATTTTTCAAGAGATACCTGAAATAATTTACAAGTTTCCTATTGATATTAATACAAGCAGTGCATGGTTACAAATTCCCCCCTGAAAACAAAGAAAACTACTAGCTTTATTGCTGTGAGTCTCCTGTACTGTTACTATCTATGACTAAGTACTAAAGGAAAAACACTGCAAATGGTGGATAAAGTAAAAAAAAATCCCAATTTTACTTCTGTTATTTTATCTATCTTCTGCCAAAATTCAAGAGAATTGTTTTATTTTTCACAGAAAGTATTGATGGAAAATATAATTTATACTTGTGTAATATGCCTTTATCTGTGATAATGTATGCAATCTGAGTTATTAAAAAAGTTGTCTTTCAGGAGTCATTTCTAGAGATATTCTAGCTGTGTTATCTTGCTCACGGTACTTAGTCACTAGTCAGTTATAAATAGCAGATATTCAAAAATTAACGTGTGAAGTTAACTAGAACTGTATGTATATATATTTTTTTTTTCTAGCACCTTTCACTAGATACTTTTAATTATTACAGCATACAAATTATATATATTTTCCTGACTAAAAGAAGAAATGTTATTTGAAAGTGTTTTCACCATGAATAGCTAATACTGCAGAAAGAAGTTCCTGAGCTGCAGCCCTCTGGAAACCAGGAGTTTTGATTAGGAAGACTTCCTAATGTGCATGCTCTGATCTTTTGGTTTCCCTTTTTCACTCAGTGTGGGCAATTGTTGGAAACAGGATATGATCTTCTAGGTAGACTGTCAAACTAATTAACAAGGTCATTTTGATGTCACATATAAATGTACAGCCAACTAAATTCTGTTAGATGGATCACACACTTATAGATACAGCTAGAAAGAGAAGGCGATTCTATACACCTTCCCCTCCACCCCTTTCAAAATAGGCAACACATTATCTGCATAATTTAAAAATAGTGATGAGTAATACTGGTTTGAAGACTGAGTTGAGGTTTGATATATGTTTAGTTTCTGTAGGGTCATGAGGCTGCCTTTATGGTGTTCTCAGATCAGAGAAATAGAAGCTCATATATCAACCTAACCTTGTGTTTGGGACAATTCTAAAGTATTTGTCAGTGAAAAATACCAAAATAAATACAAGAAAGTAAACAAATCAGAATGTTCTATAAATCTCCTGGGAATAAGATGTCCATTTTTTGACATTACATTGAAATAAAAATTAAGAGAGACTCCCAAGAACAATGGCCTGCCATGCATAAAGCCAGGCTCCAGATAGAGCCGTACTGTACAAAAAACCAAATCTGGAACCTGAGCATGTTCACTGCAATTATCATTATCCAGCTTCCATAACATCTAACCTTCCCTAAAGAGAAATATTTTCTTTTTGTTAATGTCCCATGTTGCACTGCATTTCCCATTGTCATTGGCAGCATATTGATTTAATATCAGGTTAGAGGATTAGCCATAGCACATACAAGTTGGACATACTGCATTTTGTATAATCTTCTGTAGCTGATCCACTGGGAGAATTAATAGAATTTCATGCAACCCTGAAATTGCTATTCCTGTTCCAGGGGGCATTGATGATTTTTTAGATGCTGTACTTTTTTAGTTTTTCTCAGCCCCTTCTGCACTGAATAAAGGGAGATATTGAATGTTTCCAGTATTTTTGCATTAGTGCTGTCATTGGCAGCAACAGCACTTTTGATATGCATCAGTTTGGCTCTAGTGCAGATTTTTTTTCACATTGGATGCCTACTGATGTGCACTGATTTAACTTCTAAAAATGAAACTTAATTTTGTGTAGCTTATAAGTAGTCCCTAGTGGATTTTGGCTCCAAAAAGCTAATATTTTTCAGACATAATCAGCAGCAATAGGTAATGTATTACCATTAGCTATGTTAGCAAGTATAAAAAAAGGAAAGACTGGGGGAGGAAGTGTAGTGCAGAAACTCAATAGAAAATGTAATAATCTTTTAGCAGCTTCTTACTTTACAGCAATTCTTAATATAAAATTACACACATCAGTGTTACACTCTAGTGTTATTCTCCATGTTTATTCATAATGATTGTTTCATATTTAAAGAACACCAAAATATTGTGTTTTCTCAGCCAAGGACAATAATAGTTTAATAGTAATTTATTTTAAACTGCTACTGATAATACAACCAATCAACACATTAAGTGATGCCAACATTGGCATCTTGCTAAATAATCTCTAGTCTTTGCACCGAGAGTACATCTTTCAAAGATAAGTCAACAAGAGCAATCAGAGCATAAAATTAGAATTTGGTATCTTAGAATTAAAATACAGCTAAACTAAAGTTTTAATTGGGGTGATCTAAAAGGGCACTTGATGTAATGATCTCTTTCATTTGTTACTAATTGTTTGTTCCTGATGAAGAAGAAACATGTACATGAATGTAGTTGAATTGAGTAAAGATGGCAGTTGCTTTAGCGGCTTGATTTTATTGCTAAACACGGTGGATTTTAAGAATTTGGAAAAACAGTGCTTGCAGATTTAAACTTAGTAGACAATGCACCTTTCATCAACAAATAATTTTCCTGTAATTTTTCTTGATCTGCTTTATTTATGATTTCAATGAATCGCATGTTCCAGTAAGTGAGGAATAGGAGGAGATTAAAACACTCTAGAGTTTAAGCAAAACCCAGAAGCAGGTATTGATAAACACCTCCTGCTTCAGTTTCTTACTAATTAAAATGCACCAAACATAGGAGAATATGGCCATGGAAAAGGAACAGAATTCAAATTATTATTAAATTCTAAAAAAATAGATTGTAAACACTTTCCAAATATTTCAAATTTTTTCTTTGCATGTGTATGTAGAGCTTCATAGGTAGATTTCTTTGTTTTTCTCTAATAATCATCTGGATTTAACATTCAATCCAAAATATTTTTGTGATTTAGCTATTTTACAATAGCAAAAGAAAACTGCTAAAACTTGTGAGGACATTTGTTGTGTTAACATTGTTACCATATTTCCAAACATGGTTTTGTTCTTATTTAGTGTGTACCATTTTGCTGACTATCTGGGCCTTGCAGTCAGAAGGTGTTGAGTTCTTTTAGCTTCTGAGGACTTCAATACATTGAGGTGTAACAGAGATGCAGAGCATTAAGCTCTGAACAAGACAGGATTTGAGGCAACGATTTAAGAAGATGAGGAGTACTGAAAATAACAGGCTCTGAAAACACAACTAAAAGAGGAGTTTGAAGGACACAAACTTTAAAGCAATCATTGACACTAGGAAGACCAGTGGGATAAATGGGCAGACTCACAAAACACTCACAAAAGTATTTTCTCAATTTCTCAAGTATCATTATACTTGCTTCTTTTTCCATTCTTCTTTGGGAGAATTTTTTTTCACAAACAATTGTGTAAAAAACATGCAACCCAGAATCCAATTTAGGAAGTGTGGCTGAGGGGTGAAGAAGCTTATTTGGGGGAGGGGCATTGTGGTTTTATGTGTGTAGTGCTCAAACCAGGTCTTGAGTATGAACATTATATCTGTTAGCTGAATGTTTCCCTAGCAGATTCACTGGGGAGCACTGTTCTGTCTCTCTAGTTGGCATTGTTTTGCTTCATATCAGTAATTAAATCTCTGTTGGGTCTCTATGGTATCTCAGGAGTCTTACCTAGGATATAAGAGAGTTAGTTTCATATCAATGGAGGTTCATATATGAATATCCATGCTTAATTATCTACTTTATTTTGATAGCCTTACTAGGAGAGATTTGGGTGTAGACCCAAGAGCCTGACGGCCAGGCTTTTGGGAAAGGGAAAAGGATATTTGCATGTTCATTTATTTAAATTCCATTTCTCCTTATATTTTGATTCCCTGTCTCAGTGTCCTAACTATCTAGTTAATATTATTAATAATACACAGTTAGCTGTGCCAGGATCATCCAATTTCCTTGCAAAAGAAGAAGGAATGTTGAAGTTGGAATTCTCAAAAGAAGATTAAAATAATCTGAATTGTTTTTTATTGATACACTAACAACAGAAAGAAAGGTAGAGTTTGTATCAGACATCTCAGGTCAAGAAATCAAGACATGATTGTGTTTCATTTTTCTCCTGTGAGATAATAACCATACAAATCAAGGAGCAGACTTGTTAAAACAGAATGTCTTCCTGCTGTGTGACTGTCCTTTCCTTACTATCCCAATATACCTGTAGTTGGTGGAACCTTAATGATATATGTAAATATTTGAAATTAATTAACAAGGAGGAGGAGCAAGATGGGAAGACTTTAAAAGACTTTCTCCTTTAGCTAATTTCCATTGGCTTGAGTAGGACTAGAGATTGAATTCTGTGTATGATGTGACCATGGGATTGCCAATTTTTCTTAAAAGGAACCTATTCCTGTATATTTTTCACATGAGTTATATGCACAGTCAGAGGTGAGTTTGCATTTTCTAAGAAAACCTGACTCACAGCTTTTTACAGATTTTTGTTCACCCATTGAAAAGTTAATTCCAGTTAAAAATTCGTGTTGATAAGAGGTAACTTTGATCCTGTGACAGAATTATTTTACTTCTAAAATATCACATCACTATCAAGGAAAAATAACAATAATTAATTATTATGTCAATTGTTCTAACATTCTCCAAATACCCAACTTTATCTCTGAACAGGGTCTACTAAAGGTTGCTATAGACAATGCCAGAGCTCAAGAGAAACAGGTCCAACTGGAAAAAACAGAACTGAAGATGGAACTCTTCAGGGAACGAGAACTGAGGGAAACACTTGAAAAACAGTTGGCTGTGGAGCAGAAGAACAGAGGTATCTTGATTAAGCAGACATAACCACCTTTAAATTTATTTCCTTAGGAAAATATTTTATATCAAACATCAGTGTTTTATCAAAATTTTACCTCTCTTAAATCATGTTAGGTCTCAGCTGACTGCAATGAGGGATGTTTTATAACCTGCCTAATTTTGTAGAGGATCATCATGAGACTTGGAGCAAAGACCCTCCTTTTTCTCAACAATTTTCTTGAATATTGTTGCATCAGTAATACAAACGCAATTATAAATACATTACATGGTGTAACGGATCTTTGCAGGTTGTGATCATTAGGAAAAGGGATGGCTACTTAATACAAAGACAATTATTTATCAAATTTAAGGATCTGCAAGTTTTTAGGAGCTCTGCTCTGTTCTTACAGTGAACATTTAGGCAAATTGTATGTAATAAGTATAAAGATAATATATGAGCTCTTTATAATGCATAGTAGATAAAATACATGTTTGTAGAAGTAACAGTGAAGGTTCTTCTTGGTGAAGCAGAAGCAGTAGGAGCATTTGTAGGATTAACATCAGCCCACTGTAAAGCCTGTACATGTTAGAGATTTTAAAATAATTACATTTATAGTGAGGGTGAGGCAGTTTGGAGTGATTTGCATTAACTATTTACATTGCAAGCATGTTTCTATCTTTCTTTATGCATTCATTTCTCTGTCTCTTTATGTCTCACCCTTTAAGAGTGCCTGATTACTTTGCAAAGACAGTTAACCTCTGGGACTCCCTTGCTGTTTAACTCAGACCATGATAAGTCAGATGTGTACTTTTGCAGGGCTAGAGTTACAGGTTTCTTCTTGTCCAATTTAATTTTCTGGTAACCACCTAAACAGAAAATCCCAAGAACAATTGGATTCACAACCAATGTCATTATGCCTTAAACTAACATGCTAGCAGTAAGTACACAATGTAATCTTGTTTCATGCCTTGACCTATTAAAGGGTAGGACTATCACATCATTAATTACCCTTTTTTTAACTTCTAAAAATATATTTTGAAAGACAATTGCTGTTAACAATTATCACATCTGTGCAATGAATCATCCCTTGTTCCACAACTGGTCCATTCTGCATAAGACAATTGTATTACTTGAACTTTTGAAGGAATTTGGTAAAAGAGTAAAGTAATTTGGTTAGTCTTCACGTATTTCTCACAACTGTTCAAATATAAGTTCCTTTCTAGAATTGTACAATCACATGCAAAACAGAAAAAGTTTGGAGGGGAATCCATCTGACTTTGCTTTAGTTTCACCATCTACAAATTAAGTGTCTCATTTTAATGAGTAGAATTTGCTTTCTGGACAATAAAAAAAGAAACGTGTATAACCTGTTCTCGGGTAGGTCGGGTCAATTGCACTGTGAAGACTTCTTTCTCTTCCCTTTAAATCCAGAGGCCACATGGTTGACTAGGCTGTGCTAGACCTGACACGTTTTGAAAAGATAAAATTAAGCAAAATGAATTTCACTTAACGTTGTATGTTAGAAAAAAATGGGATAGTCCCTTATTTTGTTCAGGTTACTGAAATAATTGGCAATATTATTTTCAGCATGATGCATTACCTGCTTTTGTGTATGCATTCCTCTAATGACGGTCTTGCACTGGGAAAACAGTAAGACCAAAGAGGAATGGATTTGAACAGTTAATGGTGGTGTGCAGCAAACCAAATATAATGAGGATGGCTATCTCTGCTAGTGGATACTTCTGTGTAAAAGAAAGAAAAGTATAGATTATTTTTTCAAATAAATAGATCGAAGTAAGAGAGAAAAAATAAGGCCAGGTTGTAATTTTTTGTGAAAATGTATTCTTTAATTAAGACGGAAAAATGCATAGGAGCCTTTATCTACTATTAGTTTTTCAGTGGGTGACTACCATGTCATAAAGAAAGTTTCACGTGTCTTAATGGAAGCATGACCAAGAAGGGAGAAATGTACCAGATTCCCTACTAGGTGAAGAGATACCATATGAAAATATCTAAAAACACGTAAAAGCTACAGCATAGAAGCACAAGGCACTGTATCACATACAGGTCAAACCCTTTATTTGAAGGGGATCTTCAGCATTAGGCAAAATCTATCTATCTTTTGCTATAGATGAGTATTTTTGCCTTTTTTAATAGAATGTTGGATTCATGGCTGCTGCCGTATGTTCTACAGAGCTGCTTATTTACTGTACTTTTCCTTCCTTCTTTTTAAATTTTCCAATTAGCAATTCCTAAGGCTGTAGGATGTGTCTCATCAACTAGTGAAAGTAGGATAATATCTCTTCTGTGAGCAGCTACACAGTAAGGGTTTACTAATTCTGGCTCTGACTGCTGTAGTCACATCTACAATGTGTCAGCCATGATGACATTTTAATTCAGAAAGCAACATATGTTTCCTTCTCATTTATTGCAATCACTTTCAAAGTACTTATAATGAAAACATTAAAACCATGCAATGATTCAAAATGTATTTAGTTTAGCCTTTGTATAGATGCTGGATATTCTTTGATAATATGAGGTAATTAGCCTGTAAAGTAGTTGATGTTGTACAAAATGAGAAAGAACCAAAATTCCAAAGTCTTGGATGTAAATTATGTAGTAATTCTGACTACAGGATATGTGCTTATGTTAATTTTGTGCCTGAACAGTTCTGTATAGCAGCACAAAATATACAAGATCATCTAAAAGGTGATTCTTCTTAGCATATAAATTAAAGGGTAATAACAATGACAGTTCCCTTTAAAAGTTTCATTTTTTGCATTTTGTGAAAGATATCACCATTACAGTCTACTGTCCCTGGGGAGTAGGAGCTGGTGGAAGTATATTTTTCTGTTTTCTAGCATTCATTCCTAAGCATACACTAGAGGTTACTTTGCAGTGAGATATAGGGCTAGAATGATCTTGACATACAAACATAACAGTTCCTAGTATCTGGGTTTGGTAAGGATAATTCTTTTGGTGTGTATAAAGAATTCTTTAGTGACTAGTTTTGTAGATAATTTTTTAGTTAATGTCAAAATAACAGAATCTCCTGGAGAGGATTATCCAGGAAGATCTTAGGACAAAAAACTTTTTACATGCACATCCGTGAAAACCCCAAATGTGCTATTTAAGAACGGCTGGGGTGTGGTGAGGGAGATAATGCCATGCTTTACAACTTTACATGATTGCTTCAGAGGCCCACTTTGGTTTTAATGGAGTAGAAAAGATGGCTACCCTTTTCCATCAGGAGCATAACTTGTAATATGTTCCCTTAGTTAGGGATCCTGCAAGTCTTACCTTTGTGGTTGTAAGTCACTGGCAACATAGAAAAGAAAATTGTGATGAAGTCCCATAGCGGACTTGCCATCCTTTTCCTACAGAGTTTAAGCTGAAGAGATTCAAGGGAAACATTTATTCTAAATAAGGACTTTATATATTTAATTTCAAAATAGTCATTTCTTTACTAATATTTTCCTTCACATTTGACAAAGCATAGTAATATTTATGTGACTGGAGGATCCAGCACCATAAAGGATTTGCTGTGAGTTCTTCAAGGTTAGATGGCTGATGGGACAGGCACCAACAGAAATCAAGAAAGAGAAAAGGGAAAGACAAAAGGGAAATGTGGAAAATAGATAATTATGGAGAAGAGGCCAGGCACCAAGAGGTCGGATGGCTTGCAGAAAGCAGAGCTTGGAGGGGAGTTAGAAGTCTCAGGGCCTTTCCCCAAGAGATGAGGACCAGAGCAGAGTGGGGGCTGCCCAGGACCCAGGCAGATGAATCCCCCTCTTATGCAAGAGAAGCTGCAGGGTTGCAAGAACTCCATCACCATGTGACTACTAACTGTGCTATGGGAAATAGAAATGGTGAAATTAATTCTGAAAAATGCTTCACCGCCAGAAACAGGGGCTTATCTACATCAGATGATGCAAAAAGTACATTCCATTGCTGGTTTCCAAGGTTTTCTGATTTGAAAATTCAGATTCTCAACTGTCCATTAAAAAAAAAAAAAAAGTCATTGCTTGATACCACGTACAGTTTTCAATACTGTCATACAGAACAGTAGCTTTTAGAATATTCCAGGGTGATTCCAACATATTTCAAGTAATTCAAATAGTTATTGTGTAATTAATCGGTTTATATGAACATTGCAGTTGTAGTGTTTCTCAGAACCGTTAATAGGTCATCGTGCAGCCAAGTTTCAGATCCAGACTGGAGTATACTGATGTTATTTTCTTTTCACAGCAATAATTCAGAAAAGGCTAAAGAAGGAAAAGAAGGCAAAGAGGAAATTGCAGGAAGCACTTGAATTTGAGACTAAACGACGAGAGCAAGCAGAGCAAACACTGAAACAGGCAGCTTCAACAGATAGTCTCAGGGTCCTAAATGGTAAGAAGCCAATTTTTGCCTCTGTGTCATTAACTTTCTATTTAAGTGCCAAAAGAATCTTGTTATATTGAAAATTTATAACATGATGGAAGGGGAAAAAAAAGAAAATCTCTTTTCTTTCCTTCATTCAAGTGATACCTCTCTCTTTATTGCTTTGTTACTTTATATAGTATGTGCAAATAAACTCACTGGAGAGAATGTTCAAATTAGGACAATTTTATATTATTAGCTTGAGAAGTCTATTTTTTTCTTCCTTTTTTTCTCCCCCCCTTTATGCTTGAAAATTCTATTGCTCATTAATCTTCCCAGTCTAACAAAAAATTGTCCTGGCCTCCAGTCATTGTTCAACATTAAAAAAACTGACAAAGTTTGATTGTATTGTAATTCAGTATTAGAGTAACAGGTTGTAAAAAGGGCTATAAGAATCAAATGAAATATGTGTCAGTCTTACCTTTCTATGTTTCTAGACTCTCTGACCCCAGAGATAGAAGCTGACCGCAGCGGGGGCAGAACAGATGCTGAAAGGACAATACAAGGTAGGAATTTGCAAAAGGCCATAAATCTAGATCTTGCTATATGAGTTTTTCCTCAGCTTTAGACTGCTATTCAAGCATGTAGCCTACCATCTGGGCCACATCAAAACAAGTTCAAACAAGGTCAAGTTCATCTTGCTTGTTTATAAGAGAGAATACATTCTGTGCTGATAGATTTTCTTTAAATTAATAGGTCATTTCTGTTTATACAGAGCAATTAAAGAAGAATAATTAATTTGAAGCAGTATTGGGCTGAATCTCAGACATGCTGAATGCAGTTTTTTGTGAATATGTGTAGTTTGATTTAATAATGTTTTTAAAGGTATATTTGAAACATCTTTAGCCTTTTAACTGTACAAATAGCTAAACCTAATGGATAGCATTCAAGGCATGATGAGAATTTCATAGCTAATAGTCAGTGGCAGTTACTGAAAGGTGTGTTTCAATAAGCTACTCTGAGCATTAACAATAAATAAGATGTTTATTCCCATCTTGGATTTTTCATTTACCACATCCCATTATTTACATTTTAATAAAACAAATCTGCTGAGTAAATTTATACATGAAATACTAAAGAGAGCAATATTACTTCCCCTGTGAATCTAAATGTATATATACATTGCAAACATCAAGATATTAGTAAAGAGCAAATTTTGAAGACAGTATTTATGTTATAATATCTATTCTTATCAACAGGCTAAATCTACCTACATGAATTCTAAGCAATAAAAATAGCAATTGTTTTCAATGGTAAATGAAGGTGCATTTTTCAGAGGCAAGCCTAAAAGGATTAGCTCCAGTAATCACACTCAATTACCTTTATTTTGCATTTCGAAGTCAATCATCCTAACAGTATCATTTGACATCTTCTGTGTGTTATTTAATCACATTTCCTAACTTCCAAGGAGTTGTTACTGATGTGCCACAAGGAGGCTGTAACAACAGAATAAAAAAGTCAGGAAGCTTTTAACGGATTGAACATATAAACAAATACCAAAAATGCAATACGTTCTTATGAAAGATAAACACACATATATATAAACAAAACATTTAAAGCAAGTTATGTCTGCAAAGTCAATAACACAGAAGCTGGAATATGCCAGATTAAATGTTGCCTGTGAAGTGAATACATGTTATGAGGTCTGTTACCCCAGAATCTTGCCTTTCTTCCTGTAAAACATCTGTGTTATTCAAAGCACCATTTGATGTAATTAATTTGGTAAGAATTCAGCCACTATTTCATTTTTTTTATAATCCAGAATGTTTTTACCTCTTTTGATGCTAAGACAGACTTCTAATTTCTTGGGACGCCCTGCTGCTGCACCAGTCGCTGCAGTACTTGCACTCATTGCAAACATTAATTGCTCCATCTTCAGAGCATTCTTGCAAGGAAGTGAAATTTGGAGTATTCCAATTTGATAGCTGGGAAACAGAGTCAAATACAATTTAAGACGACATATTGCTTAACTGTCAAGTATCAAGGACCTAATTCTTAGGATAATTTGCATTTTTGGCAGAAGCATTCAGATGTAATCAAATCACTGTTCCTGTTGAATTCAGTGTTGCTCATAGGCTAAAGTATCAGGTTGAATGTTTATAATATAAACAACACAAATTTGAAAGCATGTATTCTACAGGATTTATCCCAAATTACATAGGAACAGCACTTCAGCTTCTGAACAATGATTATGCATTCTTTCCCAGCTATCCTCTGCTCATTTCATATATTTCCATTTTTTTTCAATAAGTGAAATCAAGGATTTACAGGAGACATTCTCAGTAATGACTTTTCCTTGATTCATCTGTCCAAGGTGATGCACATTAAAAACAAAACTGAAATCCACAGATGATTATTTAGTTCAAGACTGGACCATGATATTTTCTGATTGTGATATTGAATCGTATTGCAAAGGCAACCTTAATTCTGACATTTCCTATATCTACTTTGCACTCTCAATAGAGAGGGTTTTTAAGAAAATCAGAGGGTTTTTAAGAAAAAGGAAAGAAGAAGCAAGAAATACAGTTTTCATGACATACAGTTTAATGTATTTAGCTCAATCATCATACAGTAGTTCAGAACTTTTTGATCTACTGCAGTATGTAACCCTACAACACAAATGTAACTGTAGGAACATATTGTCAATGTAAATAAGTCATTATAGGGTGACAGGCTTCAGAATTAGTTCAAGAAACAGTTAATAGCAGGCAAGTCATGCCAAATGTCAGGACTCTTTGTGTTCATTTCTAATATTGGAAGGAGGACTTCCTTTCACCATAAACTCCTTGCTATGTATCTCTGTGTATCTGTCCCAGTTCCTTCTTCTTTCTTCCTCCTCCCTCCAATCCCACCTTTTGTTAATTGCTAATCTGACTCTTTTCCTTGTGCTACATTACATTGCTCTTCTTTTTTCCCAACTTCACATTTTTCCAGCATTCTCTTCTGAGCTTAGTTTCATGCCACCCTGATTATTTCCTTAATTACAAGCTCGTTCTCTCTGCGTGACCCCCAGCCCCCTGACTCTGTCTGACCCTTCCTGTTGCCTCCTCCCCTTTCCCAATCGTTTCACGACATTCCCTGTTCCCAGCCTTCCCTGTTGCAAACCACATCTCCATCTGTAGTGTCTGCTTCCCCTGTCTCGCTGGTCAGGCTCACACTCCCTGCTGGTTTCAGTACATTTCTGTTTCTTTTTGTGTACCTGCCTGGATATCAGGGAGGGAAGCACTGAGAGCATTCTGTTCCAATTTCTGTATTTAGCATGACAATTGTAGGCAGGAGTGAGGAGAAAGAATTGCAGGGAAAGAACCACTTTATTCCTGCAGCACTGGAGTAAAGCATGCTCAGTACAGATGCGGCCCTTTGCCTGCAAAACTCTACAAAAACTTTTCCATGGTTGAAACATTTTCCAGTACTTTTCTCAGATTTTGTTTGGGGCAACAAAGACCATATTGTCACAATTATGCAAAATTTCAATTGTGTCCTTACATTTTGTTTGTAAATGATATTTTGTATACTTTGGTATGCACTATAGAAGAAATATCATATACAAATATTAGTTATATTATATTATTCTATGTACAATATATTTCATAATTAAAAAAATAATACCGCCTCTTGCATCTTTCAGGTTCTGGGGAATAATACTTACTAGGGAAATACATTCTTACTCCTCTCAAAAATATATCTGTGTCTCAGTATCTAAGCATGCCTGGGGTAATAGTCTTTTTATCCACAATCATTTTTCAATTTACTGTGTTGAGCATGCTATGTAGTTCTATAACTAAGCAAACAAAGGTAGGAAAGCAGCAGTGCTCTGTAGGGAAGTGATATAATTGAAATACAAAGTGTAATTTCAGCATTTAAGAAAATTTTATGCAAGAAAATAATAATTGAAACGAAAGATTTTGTTTACTATTTATTATAAGTAAATGGATACTTGTCAACTTGAAGTTATACCTAATGTTGCTATTTTTAAGTATCACTTTGAAGAGTAAGAAATAGGACTAATTTAAGCATAGAAGATAATTGCATTTGTCAATAAAGGGTATGTTCTGTTCTATTTTTTTATCGTGTAGCACTCATTTAGATTCACTTTTAGTGCATGTACAGTCTTCTGTAAAATGGGAGCAATAATAAAAGGGAATTTGAATACAAGACTATAAAAAGAAGCAATGCAGGGTATTTTAGGGTTGTGTTTGAGTTTTTTAAATACTGAGTAGATAACAGTTTGTTGCAATATACATAAAATGTTAACAAACAATCATAATAAACAACTGAAATTTGGGTCTCAGATGTACTTATGTATTTTTTTGAGCGATAGAAAGAGATACTAAGCTATTAGGAACTGGTGAAGACACTGGTTTTAAATGTTTTCTTTGCTTCTGTTTTAAATAATAATAAAGCAGATTATCCTCTTCTCCATACATATTGTAGGTTCACTAGATGCCTATGCCTAGCTCCCAATCCGGTTTCCCAAGACCCCCTCATCCCACACAAAAAGGTACCATACAAAGATAATGTTTGACTTTTATATACTGTTTTGTTAACAGACCTCTTACTAAGCACTAGAACAATGACATTTACTGCTGCATTTACTTTCTTATTTCCATTGATTTTTTTTCTTCTCCATCTGGTTGCTTACCATGTATTTGCCTGCCTACATTATTATGTTTTCTTTTCCTCTATATAGCCCCATATTCCATATTTTCTATATCCCAGTAGTTCCCCTCCCAAGTCCTGTACCTTCATTTTCATTCTATTTAAACACTAGTCAGTTTACACATTATCTAAAGTCCTCTAAAAGAGTTCTAATTCTGCACCATCTTCACCATTGACCATTCTTTCCTTGTCATGTTTCTGTTATGTGTTCCTTTTCCCAAATGGCTCACGAGTGGTTTTATGCTTTTGTCCCAAAGCTATCCTGGTAAGAAGAGGAAGATTAATAATTTTTCCCTCTTTAAGCTGCTATTTTTTTCTTTTCCATTTATCTTAAATTTACTAGCAATTGCCTCAGCTTGTACCTTTTCTGCTTTCTTACAAATTATTTCCAACTTCTGCATGCCATCATTCCAGCTGCTCCTGAAATCAGCTCCATCATTTTCTCCTAAGTCTTCTTACCCTGCTCAGTTCCCCAGTTCTCAGATCTGTGTGTTTTTTCCCTCTAAATGTTTGTTTTTGTTGCAAGAGGCCCTTTGCATTTTCTGTGTTCTCAAAGTTCTTCCATCCTGCTCACTCTCAAATCTGTTTTTTTTCCTCAGCTATGCATTCTCCTGTAGCAGAAAATTTATCCTCCTTTGTCCATTGGTCAAATTTTCATACCTCAGTTCCTTATTCTGCTGCAAATTCTTTTCTTCTAGCATATTATCAGCTTTTTTCCAGATGTATCTGTTATCTACTCTCCCTGTCCCTTAGCAAAATGAATTGACCCTTTCTAAGCCCTTTCTCACTGGCATCTTCCCTTTCTTTAGTTCTCCACCTCTTCCCTAGACTCATATTAACAATTCAGTTAAGTGTAATGCTAAGTGGCTTCAGATTATACCTTCCTGGTGTAAGAAAAAGACCCACTCAGCTACCATGCACACAAAACCTTCCAGGGCCATCTGTCTTTTTCTCTAAGGAAAGGACAAGGCAGGAAATAGAGATGTTGAATAGATCCAGAAACAGAGAAAGAAAATAGCAGCAATTCAGCACACTGACTGCATGGTCCTGTATGAAGTTCCTTGTAGGCTTTGAAGGCTACAGAACAAGAGCAAGAAAGGAATTATGGTTTAAATTTTTCCATTGCAAGTGTGCATTTTGCTGCCCAAATATTAGGGAAAAGCTGCCCTGCAGTTGCCCTCCACATTAATAAAAATTGCTTATATACAGTTTTAGTTATTTACCCTGAAACCTAACCTAAATTGTTCCTGCATTAGTTTGAAACTTGTTTAATCTATATTTCAACAAGCAAAATCCACATAATAATCTCAGCAACTGATAGTCCTTGATTCTTTCTTGTTATATTTGTGTTTGAAAGATGGGTATCTGAAGGACTTCCACTATGAAAAGGAACTTTTGGTAGTTATGTGAAGCTACTGCATGCAGTTCTATTTCTGATATATAAATCTTGGACAGTGTGTGGAAATATGTGATGATATGTTTTATGAGATCAAAAACTTTATTGAAAAAGGCCATTATCAAGGCTGTGAAGTCAAGCATTCCAAAATTAGGAAATGGTAGAATTAAGGTTGTCTTCCTCACCTTTGTTTAACTGTCTTTGTGTATGTGTCATGATACAATCTTTAATAATATGATTAGATGCTGTATTTTTCACAGTACCTTGCCTCATTCAGTGCAGGGGACAAAAATATAGGTGAATAAAGCGATATCTATCCAATATTTTCTTCATCTTCAGTGGTCAATGTGTCTTCTAATGCTTTATATAATACTTGGTTTATGTATATTTCCATAATTAGACATCATGCTTTACAGAATAGTTGTAAAATATTATTTTTCTTTCATATATTATATCTTAATTTTGGCATTTCCTAGCAGCTGAGGGTTTTACTTCAGTGCTGACCTAGGTAACCATCTCCCAGGGTTGTCTTCTTAACAAGTAAACTACAAAGTCAGAAGTTTCACTGTGAGACAACATCTGAAAACCATATGGATTTGAATCTTAAGATTCACAGTGATGAAGCTAACCAAGCAACTGATAAATTGTAATACCACAATATGAGCAGTTTGGCCTAGGGAATGACCATTTTGCTGTGGCAGTTTTACAGATACCTGCTGAGATAAAGACAATCTTGGGATATATTTCGTGCTCTTGGGCACAGAATCTTCCTTTCATTTTTCTTGCAACCTGTATCACCTCTAGCAATGTTTCCATCAAGCTTTCTTTTTCTTAGTTCTTCCTCATTTCTGGATTTTCTATCAATGTTAATAACAACTTTCAAATTTTCTGATTTCTTTCTTGACCCTTTTTTCCTCCCATCTTTCAAGGCAAGTTTCTTTTTATATCCAGTCATAATTCCAGCCCCTAAAGTTTTGATTTCTTCTGCCTAATATCCTTCTTAATCAAGATCCTTATGTATCCAGGTACATTCTATCCATATGCCACGTCCAGTTACTCACCATGATTTTTCCCTCTAAGAAAACTCAGATTTCTCCCTCTAAGAAACCTCATATGACTTTACATGATTTTCTGGCCCTGTGTTCTGTCTCTCCTTTTTCCTTCTATTCTAAACCACCGGGTTCTGTTCTTGTCTATTAATGCAAATAATCCAGTCCCCCAACTTCAGTCTCAGTTATTGTCAGCCAGTCATTTTTAGTACTTTATTTCACAGTGTGTTCCAGTGCCTTGGTTTCTGTTTCTGTGTATGTGCTTAGCCAGTCTCAGTCACAACCCCAGTCACATTTTCTGTCCTTTTTCTGATCATATCAGACTTCTTGTCCTAATTTTTGTGAATCTTGAGTATTTTTATGAGTTCATGTTTGTAGACTTAGAGAAGATTACTGTTGGCTGCTAATCATAGATAGGATACATTTTCCAGTGCACAGCTACTCTCAAATTAACTAATGATTTTTTAAAAATAGTTTTCAATATCCTCAAATGACAGAACATTTATTTCTTTTCTAGGGACATCAGTGTTCTTTGCAGCACTTTTAACTAAGATGTCTTTTCTTTAGTCTTTTCTTCATTTATTTTCCGCATATTATCGACTGTGATGACCAGTGCTAAGTACATTTCTTTTATCTATAGAGTCATTTCAATAATTGCATCTTTCTTTTAAAGCTTCTATCTCCTATCTCTGAATTTCTGTCTGTTCCTTTCCACATCCCCCTTTATCAAAAGCAATTCCATTTGCATCCATAGCTGCCTAGAGATGGGGTCATCCATCTGTATAATGCCATGTAAAACAATGGCCATATGTTCTCTACAGTATTAATTAATTAAACCTAAGGAAAGCACCTGATTCTTCATACATTTTACCAAGATTTTTCTTGCCTTTTTTTCTTTATTAAAACCCTTGGAACTGCTAAATGTCTCTCTTATATCAACTTGTAAATTCTACATTTTTATTCAATTGACACTTGCTCATCAGTTATTCTGGTTTTATCACCACTTAGTAAGTAGTATGGATTTGTTATTACTAATTTATTATTGCATGGGACTTCTAGCAGAAAGGTTCTTGGGTTTAGTGCAGAGCCAGAATTCTCAAATGAAGGTATCAGATTATTTGCAGAATGAAAATACATTTTCATTTTCCCATGTGACATTCCTTCTTATCTGTCGACCCATTTCAACACTGTTTCAGCTTCCCCTCTATTATTGCTTTCTCATTTTCCTTCCACCTCTCTTTCACCTCCTCCCCTGCCAAGAATTACTTCTCAATATCCCAAATATTTCTTAATATGTCACTTCCTTGACCTGCGAGGCAATGTGTGTGTGTATGATCTGGAGCCATGTGGCTGCTGGTTGACCAGGTGGCTGACTAGGAGGCACATGCATTCTGAGGGATCAGTGACAAGCCAGGAGATACACATTTTCTGCTGGACATCTTGTTGCTGCCTCTTGGCAGCTGGGCAAATCAAACAGTACATGATGCTTCTCAGCAGCTGAAGGGCCAAACAAATGGTTTTTCAAACTGCAAGAGACCCACGGCCCACCTGTTGTGAAGGCCTGCTATAAAGGTTGAACATTTCAGCAGGGAAAAGAAGTCAAGAGCTGGAAACAAAGCTGTCAGAACCCTGGAAAGCAAAGGGATTTTTTTTTCTAGATATGTTGAATAACTGCCCAAGGAAACATCTGCTACTTAGCTAGGCTGTTTATGGAAACAAACAGCTGACTATTCTAGACCCATAGAAATACAAAAAGGTTCTGTGAAGCAGCAATGATAAAACAGTGGACTGACTTGTTTGGAGATGAGCATTTCTGTGATTTTTAGGCCACTTAGCCTGTTATTCCATTAGGCCAGATTAAAAGCAGAAAACAGAAAAACAAAAAACAAAACAAAACAAAACAAAGCAAAAAAAAACCCCAAAAATAAAAAAGAAATCAAAGAAAAAAACAAAACAAACAAACAAACAAAAAAACCAACCAAACAAACAAACACTGAGAATAACCAAAGAGCCTAATCATTTCCATTTAATTTGCCAATAAAAATTCTATTACTCAACTTAAGAGTCAAGAAGCACTTTGAAGGTCTGACAGTGTGAAATAACACGTTTTTTGAAAATGTGACTTTCAGCAATCTGATAGGTAGATTTTGCATTTTTCTTTTTACCTGTCTGCTTTTCAGGTTTCTTCCTTAAGTTTTCAATTTTTAAGATTTCTAAATATCAGTAAAACAACTGGTTTCAGTCTCTACAGTTTTGGCTAATTGCAGGCATAAGACAAGACTGTAATATGACTGTTCTTTGGGTTATTCTAGCACCTCTCTAGGTAAGAATGGTGATTTGAGGTGACAAAACCATGGCAAAGACAACAGAATGGAGCAAAGCCATTGTAGTGGCCCACTGGGGAGTAATTCTGCTGTTTTGTTATTGATCCTTCTCTGCATGCCAGAGTTTGTCAAGCAAATTGATGCATTGGTGAAAACATATGCACATGCACTGTTCAATTATAGAACCTAAGGTACCCTTTGTGTTTTCTGCATTGCTCTTCTCTTTTGTCTTATACTCAAAAGAAAATTTCTTTTCAGACCTAGTGATGGTCTTAAGGGTGAGACACTGTTAGAATATTAGTGTCTAACCCTCAGTGACATTTAGTGGAGCTGCCTTACTAACCCCCTTTGGATAGTCCACCTGATTCTATTTTATTTTTGTTCAGTCTTCATAAAATATTTGCTGGTTCAAAACTGTTCTTATTTGCACTAGCACATAATGCTTCATTTTCTTTCTGATTAGTGCCTTAAACTTCAGCTGCTTTTTGACTTCACTGTGTAACACCTCGTATTAATGTCAGGGTCATGCACTTATTATTCATGTGAACAGTGCTATTCACTTCAATGAAATTATATACATAATAATAAATAACAACATTAATCTGTGTGCAGCACCTTGAATTTCATTACTGTTGCAGATAGGTTCTCTTAATTTTTATACATTTTAGAAAGAGCTTGTCTCTCTATGCACACTAATTTAAATATTTTTTTTATTTCTCCTAAGCCTTACTAGCTTTACCAGCTCACAAGTTTTAAAGACATTTGTTTTACTGATTTTTTGACTTGACAGACTATCCAATATAGTTTAGCTTTTAAACCTAGATTCTATAGCAGACATTTAAAACATCTCTTGCTAGTTCCTCTGTCTTTTACTGTTGATACTGGAATACTCGATGAGGAAACAGACGTTAAAGATTATTTTGTTTCATATTTCATTGACTATGGATAAATACTGAAATTATCTTACAATGCATGGAAACCAAACAGCAATAAGTATGTTTCCTATCCCCCTGACCAGGAGTCAGCACTTTGGCAGGTTTTCAACCCAAGCTAATCAATTAAAGACAACATTGATTAACTTAAACAGAAGGTGATATTGATTGCAGGCAGTAACCTATAAATAGACAATTGCTTCATAGTGTTCATAGGTCATTGTTAGCTACACCTTTAAGCTTGAAGGTACATAATCCTGTTATCTATCACCCAAAAAGCAAAGGAAGGGCACAGAGTGAATATACAGTTACATATATGTTGCTAAGTACTCTTATTCCACTCTCTAATGCAACACTTATACTCTTAAATAATTTTTTTCACATTTTATTTGAAATTGTTATCTATTGCCATTTACGTCTTATTTTATAGCTGTATATATATGGAGCTGATGGACATCAAATGTTCCTGACTTTTCTACTGAGATGAATGGTTAATCAATCAGATTTTCTTCCAACATGGTGCTTTAGTTCACTTGTAGAGAAACTGTATGTAAAATTAATGACTAAGCATGAACAGAGTTAAGTGGGAAAATTCAGGACAATAAGAATATTTTAAAAAACCCACACTGTGTTCCAGAGGCTATTAAGGCTTTATATAGAATTGTTTTGACTTTCATTTTCATTCATCCTACGTGTTCATCTTATGCAAAGAGAGAAGGATAAGATGGATGAATTCTTACCCAATAGACTTCTGAGGTCACCCCAGATGTCTTGCTACCTGGGGAGGATGGGCACTGCAAGGCACCATCCTAGGTATTTTTGTTTCCCATAAGTACTCTGTTCCCTTTGTCATCTCCTGAGAAGATGACTGAAACCTGATCAGGCAGGTAGAACATATATTTCTAGCATAGTCTCATCAGCTAAAAAATAAATAACATTTTCCCTTTTAGAGAAAGAACTAAAGGCTTGATTTTTTTCATAAACTAGGATGAAAAATTGATTGAAACAATATTGTTTCAGTAAACAGTATTTCTATAACCTACCATGAAACAGGTATGAATAAAATGGATTTCTAGTTCATTCACAGCTGAACTGTAATCCTGAATGTTCTGAGGCTGGTTGAGGAGCTAGATCTGTAGATTGTTTATCAGTATTTGCCTATACAGTGTGTAGGGAGCTGTCTCTTTTTCTCTTTCTTGTATTTTTTTTCCCTCCGCCATATTTATTACATCTTAGACAAGTGCTGGAATGTGACATTACATCACGTTAAGGTATGTCATACAGAGGATTGTTTCTTGGCATTCACTTTGTAAGCTCTATTAAGATTTAAAATTTCCTGATGTTTGTGTATTACACCCATAAAAAGGAATTTCATCTTTCAGTATTAGTGTTGCATTCTTCTATTAAATCCTTTTGACCTCACCATCAACAGATGTCAAAATATTTAATGATTTGAGATTTTTGTAATAGATGCATTTCCCCTGTGACTTGTGTGAAGAATGAGGGAGACAACTCTTACACCAAACTAACAGTAATGCTTTTCAATTCTTCTAAAAGTACTTTGCTTTGCACAATCAGTAATAAAGACTAGTAGCCTGCAAGTTACTTTATCCATTTAGCATACATAGGAGAAAAATTATGAGGCAGGGAGATCCATATGTCCTTCCTGAAAGTTACTACAGCTTGAGTAGGTAAAAAGAAGCATCCAATCCAGATTAGATTTCAAAGCCTGAATTTCAAGTTCAATGGGACTTAAACCATTAAATATGAATAGTTGCCATACTATTCAGTGGCCTTTCTTGACTCTCAGCCACCATCTACATCAAAGAAAAAACAATTTCTAAGCAAGCCACTAATCTACCAAGGAAGGTCATAATCAATTTTCTATCTTATCCTTGCATGTCTGAAACTCTGAAATGAGGTTTTCAGAGAGAAGTTAAAATATTGTTATCCTAACATTAATTCTCACGCTATTTAAAAAGTTATTTGTATGTCCACAAGTAGATGACTTGTGCTATCTGAGATGCTGCAGTGCATCTGAGACATCTGCATCATGCCTCCACAAGATCCAGGCCTTTCTGGAGCAGCAGCTGGAAGCAGCCTTACAGAATGTAGAAGTCTGATTCAAATCATAGCAGATGTTGAACCAACCCCTTTTGCTCATTTAAAATGCCTTTGAACATATGACATTCTACACTTGGGTTATATTAAATGGAAATTCATAGCTTATTTTATATATTGAATAAAAAGATAGTTATCACTGTTTTAATTCAAAAGGGATGTCCTATGCCACTCCTATCATTTTTACACACAAACATTCATGAGATAATTTCTCTAGATCTTGCACTCTTGTTATTTGTGGACTAGCTTGTATTCATCATAGCATTTGACTGAGATAGGAAAAAGTCAAATAGGGAGAAAAAGTTGTGGGGTTTTTTTAATTATTTTTAAAGAATCCCAAACTGACTGACTTTCAAAAGGATCTGATTATATTTACCATGTGTGACTCAAAATCAGCTCTTTGGCCAAATAGATAAATGGTCCTGGATATGGCAGCCCTGAACTTTGCTAATGTGTCAGCGTATCCTAGTGCTTTCTCTGTTCTTTGGAGCATCTTTGACCTTTATCTGTACATTCAATATTAAAATCTTTTCATAGCTGCCTCCTTTTTCTTTTTGATTTGAAACAAACAATTAATTTTGGCCTTGAAGCTTGCAAGAGTAATCATATTTAAAAAATACCTAAAGAAGCAAAGTTGGTCTTTAGCAGAAATTCAACAGAATGTATTTATTAAGAGTGTGTAATTCATTTCAATTGCTAGTATAAATAAGTTTATTGAAACAAAACAAAACTAGGCATCAAGGTGAAGGAAAGCATGTTTGTCCTTAAACAGCATGAAAAACTGTTTAAGAACAGATTATTCATGAGAAAATGCTAATTTTTTAAATAAAAAAAAATTAGCTTGTCTCAAACTAGTTTGTTAAATTTTAGTTATTTATTTTCAGAGGAAACTTAATCTATTATAATGTTTCTGCATGAATGTAAGTTTTAGTGAATAGATACTTTTATTTATTTGTGTTACTGATTCCAATTTGCAGCCTTGTGGCTGTCTCAGATATATTGTTTTGAGCTATGCCAGGAGTAACTGGAAATCTACTAGATTTTTTTTTCATTGTAATATCTGAACAACTTTGCAGTCTTTAATGGATTTAGTCTTCACATCAGAAAATATTCCTGTGATGCAGAACAAAGCAATTATCTTTATATATAGATGGGCTAAGGAGCTTGATCATGGATATATCAGAAATCTGTGGTATATCAGAGACTGAGACTAAATCTTGCAAGAGCTAAAGATTTTATTCTGCCCTTCATGTTTTGCCCTCCCTTTTATATATTCTGTCATGCTTTCTCATTGTACAGACATATGGAAAACTAGATGGAATTTAACAACTTGAATATCAGTGGCAGGATTTATATCCCAAAACTTCATGCTAACAGAATACATGGAGTACATCATCTGTGGCTGCTCTGCACTTGCTCAGACTGATGGCTAACCTCTGTGAATATCAGGATGACAAAGTGCACCTGGTCTAAGTGTTTTCAAGACTTTATTAGACAAAGTTTGAAAATACAACATATGCTGCTTAGCAATGTTTGATCATTAATTGATTTTATATGACTTCTACTCACATACCAAGTTGACCTTGTGTATTCATCTTTTGTAAAGAAGACCTGATATAAATTCTAGATTCTGGTACTTCTACATAAATATAACCATTTTGGTTAAAACATCTTGCATAAAGACATTTCAAAGGTTTGAAGCTACAGTAGTAGAGAATGGATTATGTAATTAATGTAGGTTCTACCAGCTTCCTAACCCAAAGTTATACTGAACCTTTTTCTTTAGCTTTCTTGTGTATGCACACAGGCTCAATACCTGCCATACTTTTACTCACGGAAGTGAAGATAAACTAGTATGAGCTTTTTGTGATTCAGGAGCTGGAAGCATATGTGCATTACTACATTGTCCTTTTAACGTTTCGGTCAAAAACACAAAGAAGATGTAACATTTAGCTAAACCTGAGCCATCAAATGCAAATCTGTCCACAAGTGTGTTATGGCAACAGCAATGTTTTATGAGAAAAAGTATTTTTAAGTATTTCTTCTAAGAGGTAAAATGGTCGCTTGCCAGCAGTGAGGCAATAGTATTCATTAAATCTTTCGTTGTGATCATGCCTACCTATGTCGTCTGTAGCAGTATTGAAATTACTGTGCCATTCATGACCAGGTAACCTAAAGTTATTGAAGGAATGTAACCAAATTATGTCAATTCCCTTAAAATTTTGCACAAATATTGAGGGGAGATAATGACTATGGGATGTTAGTGACTGTGCTGGTAAATGCCTTTGATTTATATTGGAAGCTATATATGTCCATGAACCTGTATTCTCATCACATTATGGATTCAGGCAGCATTCCTGATCTCAGGTCTTTCTGTCAGACTCATCTGCAAATCCAGGCTTCAGACCTGAAGGGTTGCAGTGAGTTAATCTTGTAAGCATTGCATGAGGGTCTTCTTAGCTGTGGACAGCTCTATGAGGATGCTTATTTGGAAGTATCACTCCAATTTGAAGCATTTTGATAAGGAGTAATTCACAAGGTGAAGGGTAAGGCAAAACCTTTCAAGTACTGTGTTTCTACTTGTTAAAAGGGAAGAGCCAGTCAAGGAATTAGAAGAGAGTGACAATTCAAAGAAGTAGACTAGGAAAATATTTTTGCCATACAAATTTGTTTATACAACTGAGACAGAAACTTTAGTAGGTGAGATATGAGGAGAAACATCATGTGAATTTATAGCTAGAAAGAGAGATAGGAGAATGAGGGGCAGAGACTTCTTATGAGAATAAATTTAGACACTGTGTTGTAATGAAGAGTCAGAAGTTACAAACAAACAGGATACCTTGATTTTGAACTTTACTGACAGAGAAGATTAAAAGAGTAGTTCATAGTGACTAAGAGTAGTAGTAGTGGGGAAGATGAGGAGGAATCTGAAGGGGTGAATGATTAACAGCTCTGTTTTCTCAAACTAAGATTGTCAGAGCAGCGACACATGCACACAGAGGATCAGAAAAGCAGACTGAGGTTTTATGTCAGACAGAAGGGAACAGACCTGGAGTACAAAGGGCTGTGTCAATTGTCAACATGGATATGGTGACTGAATTTCAGTTTATGGATTAGAGTACTCAGATACAAAGTACAGAGAGAGAGACAATGTGAGGAAATCATAACCCTCGGAAATTAAAACAGAAGGTTGAGAAAGAAGCAAAAAATGTCAAACTTTGAAAGAAGTTAGCAATGAGAAGGGAGAATAAGATGATCCCAACAAAGGGAGAACGGTATTTGAATGCCAGAAACTTTTTAGGAAATGCTAGTCTAGAATCTACCAGATATGGTATGAGGTGTTAGTGCTAATATTTGTTTATATAGAAGTCATTAACACAGGCACATTTAATAAAAGCTTAAAAGAAACAGCTGACTAGCAACATAATTGATGGAAGAAGGCACTTCCCAGCATTTTGCAAGAATCGTGTTCATTCATCCATGTATTCGACACATTCTTAACAAATTAGGAACATGGACATATTCATGTTGTTAAGCAATAGGTAGCTATAGGAAGGTTTCATATCTTTTAAATTTTTATCAGTAATGTCCCTAAAGACTTTAAGATTTTTATAATGAATTACAGTGTGACTTTTAGAAATTTTATTGGGTAATTTTGCTAAACCTCTGAGTTGCACTTAAAGGTTTTGTTAATTGGGGTAATCAGCTTTCAAAAAATGTTAACACATGGCCATATTTTCTCTCCTTGTATTAAAGAGAAAAGTCTCTATTTTTGCCAGATGCTATAGATTTGCCACCTAACTGAAATAAGAAATAAATGATATCAAGTCATTGCACTTTAATATCTGTTTCTAGATAAAAGATGTATGGACAGCAAAACTTTCAAAGGGAGGTGCCTCCAGTTGGAACTTGGTAAACCTGCAGGGGAGGGAGAAGTTAATATTTTAAAGGAGCCACACAGTCTTCCATTACCTCTAATCCTGCAACGAGCTAAGAAATACAGAGTGTAGATGAGCAGATGTTCTTAACAGCCTTCTAGGAGCCTGTTTTTGTAAAGAGTGCCAGTGATTTGCACTGTTTGTAGAAAACTGGTTTTGCATTGGTGTAAGTGTTAGGGAGAGGAAGTGAAAATCCACCTCTATGTACTTTGTAAAATCTATGTGTGTATATTCATGTTATGGAAAAAGAAAATTACATTATCAGATTTGGAGAGAATATCATAACTCTTCTGCTAGAGCAATCTTTTTACTAAAGAAGCTTAAGCTGCAGAAAAAACACATTATACCTTCAGTATTGCATGTAATAAAATATAATTTAAATGAAAGATATTGAAATAAAAGTTTCAGTTTAGGAACTTGAGTGTATTGTTGAGAAAAGCCTAGTCAGTTATTTTTATAGCTTCATTTTTTCACAGGAAGAAGTGTAGGGATTCCTCATACTTTATGCAAGTACAGTAGGTTTTAGATAACAGGATCAGGTCCACAATTTGCCTTTCTTAAAGCCTACAATGAAAAATGAAAATAAATGCCACCACCATACAAACTACAAAGGTGAAAAAAATGCTGTATCTTGCATTTTCCTACCTCCTGTGGCTAGGGACAGAATGCAGACATGCCACAATAATGTTTTTTATTTCTACTGTTCAAACCATATTAATGAGAACATCATTTTGGAGAACTAATTATTTCTATTTGTCTTGTGTCACACTTTCTAATTCCCCTATATTAGCACAGCCAAAGCAAATTAATTGCTTTTCCAGCAGTTGAACCTTGTCCAAGAATGAGCTCACATTCCCTTCCAGTTTTGCAGTTTCTAGGAGTGCATTGTGTCAAAATTTTCTCTTGATACTAAACATAGCCCAGAGAATATCTTTGCAGATTTCTGTTGCTGCTCACTTGATGAAATTTATAAGTTTAAGTGACCCACTAGGAAAGATAAAGTTCTTAGCTGCAAGATTATACATCAAAACAGTTAAAGTGAAATTAAAATTAAATGAATGAATCTCACTGAAGCAAAAAAAGCAGTAATTAATGGTTCCCTTAATTGTCTTCATAAAATATTTGCATGGGTCTAATTTGCATAATTTGCATGTATTAATTAATCTTTCAAAGGAATTTTGTGCTGAGAGAAGCCAAAAAATCTCTTTGTTTTATTTAACATCTAATGAAATATTTATCTTCGTTAATGAACTTCTCATCTTCATTAAAATAAAAATTGCACAAGTTTGTATGTTTTAAATGTTTTTATAATTGAAGTATACAAAAAAAAATCTCTTCAGACCTACAGTATCTGAAAAACAAACACATTATTGCACATTCTGTGTCATTTTGACTACAGCAACATTTAAATTTGGAGAAGCCCTATTCCCTCTACCAAAAGTGTTCAAGGGATTTAAAATTATTTCAATTTTATCGTAATTGTTGATAATTTTTCTTTTTATATTTTACAAATAGGGATGGTGATGTAAACATTTTGGTATTTTTATTATTGTCAACTTGTGATACCTCAGAGATTTTATAGAGCAGATATTATGCATAGAAAAAGAGACTAGCATCATAGGTTGGAGTTTAAAATACTGCAGGACTTTGTACATGGTATGGGGTTAGTTTATAATCTACAAGACTTACAGTTGAGGAAAAAATAAAGCAGTTTGTGAGTTACAGCCTGGCATTTAATGGTTGAACTTGGAGTAAGACTGATGGATGCAAGTTACAAAGGATGGTCCTAGCTGCGGTGATCAGCAACCTTGAGACCGTATCCAAACTAGCCAGGCATGCAGAACGAGAATATGCAGGAAAAAGAAAATCATCAGTATTGAAGTTTTGTGCAAAATTTGAATATAGAACTGCAAGGAGAAATTAGGAGCTCTTTCTGTAAAAAAAAAAAAAAACAGATATAAAAGGACAGTGATTGGGTGTTTTGGGAAAAAGGTGAAGGCTATTACTTAAAACAAGGACCACCTAAAATCCTAAAGTAATCTATCAGCTACTTAATATTGCTGGAACTAGATTCTGTGGACAAAGAAGAGAAAGTATGGTTAAAATAGTGTCTACAGAAAGTTAAAACTGTGCATATTAAGACAGGTGAAAAGGAGTTTTGTTCACTTCAAGGATGAGTACAACATTATTGGAATAATTAAAATATACTTGAAATAAGGAAATGATTGGGGGTTTCTAATTTAAAAGAAATTATATTTGTACAGTGAAACAGCACAATGGGATTTTTATTCATTTTCAATATACCTGCGTTTGCTTAAATCCTTGAACAAGTTTATAAACACATTAATGTGTTTGCATTCATTTTAGACATGCAATACCAGAGAAAGCCAGGCCTGCAGAGACCAAAAAGTAGGTGCTCTTTAAGAGTGCTTTAGAATTTGATAGACAGGATGTTTAAGCTATCAAGATGGTATGCAGAGTCATATATTCTTATTACATTATCCTATAATTTTTTCATCTGATGAGATATAGTGGGACTTTGCTGATACCATAACGGCAGTATAGATATTGCTGTCGGTTATGAAAGTGTGGAATAGCTGCTGAGGCAATGTAATTATCTATAAAATACCCAAACAATATCAGTGGGAGGGATGTGTTCCACTTCACACATTTGTGGGGTAGATGTCTTTATCTGAGCTATTTGGCTGGACTCCTGTTAAAGTCAATGAAGAGTAATAGACACATCTCTCCCTTTGAAGAAAATGAATCACAACTTCCAAGTTTCTTCATTGATTGTAAAGGGAGTCTGCTAAACGAGCTTAAATGCAGCTACGTACAGTGCAGATGTCTGAAGTTAATGTGATGAATTTCATGTGTTGTGTATTTTCCTTTTTGCTTGCCTCAGAATTCCAGCATCACTTGTGACAGTAATCACACTATGAGCAGCTGCATTTCAGTCACTTCTTGTAACTTCTGATGTTAGAAATGGGTAATTTTGCATCAGTTCTGGAAAAATATCCAAGCTTGACAATTCCTTTCCTGTTTCATATAATTCTGAACAGTTTTGAAAATTGCTTAAAGCATGACTCTCAAAAGTAGAAAAAAGAACTTGAATTCTGCATTAATACTGAAGCTTTGCAGCATTTGTTTCATTTGGATGCTACTGCACAAGGCACAAGGCATGAAACGAGTCAGAGAAGCATTCTGAAAATGCTGAAATAAGAACAAAAGCAGACATAAATTGAGAGATAGAAAAAGAGATAGATTAAATTCCAAGAAAAAGAGGTAGATGGAAGTATCACAGAACTCTAAAAGGGAAAATAGTATCACATTACTCATACAGTTGCATTATATTACTCTGACTTTATATCAGTACTGACTTGTAATGGACAGCTAGTTAGTGTTTTGCCTTTTAAATATAGTTATGCTTGCAAACAAGCTGGAATTAATTTGATGTAGCATGGAAGTCTTCAGTATAGAAATCTACATATGTGCTTGTCACCCTTGATCCTCACTGGAGGGATGGAAAGAAATATCCATAGTAGAGTTCATCCCATTATGAATAATAATTAGAGTACCCCAGCATAGATGACTACAAACAAATTTAGTAAGCTCAATCATATTCCAGAAAAGCTGAATTCAGTTGCTGGAGGTGAGAAAGTAATTTCTTTGGTGGCTGTTGTTTGTAGTGTACGGAGGTTTTTTTCCTGTACAATAAATCCATTTTATAGCAGAGGTTGTAATTATACTCCAAGATTGTCTAATTGCAAAGAATTTATGTAGCATTTGACACAGTCACAAGAAGTATATGCTAAGGAGTCACTGTTTTGCCCGTTTTACATTTTTCAGCAAAGAATTGAGTGGATAATATCGATTTCAGAATTAAAATGGTACCATTTGTTGGGGTGGCTTATATACTTTACATCTGATGTTTTTCTCTTGAATGGCAAAGGAGTGCCTCATTTTGCATGCTTCAGGGCATTTTTAACCAATGCCTTAAGCCGAAACCAAGTTTTTATGTATAAAGAAAGAAGTAATATCTACTGATTTCTTGATGCTTTGGTGTCACACAAGGGTGTTGTGAAACTTAATTAATATTTGTAAAGTATTCTGGATCTTGGATGAAAGGCACAGTAGAAGTTCAGTTATGTTATTAACTTCTGCTTTTATATTTTCTTTGGTGATGGATCAGAGTCCTAAGCAATAAAAAGTGGCAGAGAGAGGCGATGGAAGGTACAGCAATTTACAACTATTATCAGCTTCAGCTAATTATAGTTAGTTTCAAATCTTGTATAGGGAAATAGATGGAGAAATATTTTATGGGATTTAGCAAATTAATACTTGATAACATAAATTTTGTGTAAATGTACCTTACCTGAATCGTCATCTGAGAAAAAAATTTAATAGACTGACTTACCTTAATTATTATGCATTAGATCAGAAATGGTATATCACTGAGTATATTACTGACAGCATTTTAGCGTAGTAGGGGACAGTCTCTCTTTTATACTCCTAAGATAACTGAGAGGTCAGAAATCCTGTTAAGGAGAATGAGAGTTCAACATTCACTTAAAATAGTTAAGAGACAAAAAAAGCAGTTCGACTTAAAATATAAATAAAACTGTACTGTGTGATTTTATCAGGCAGGCAGCCCTTTGTGCAGTGTTAAGAGTTAAGAAGGCAATCATCTTCTTAAAATATCACTCCAACTTAATTGCTCTATTTTGTCAGTTGAAGAAAAAGAAAAAAGAAAAGATAATCTTGCCATCAATAAAGCTATATTAACTTTAACTAGATGAGGGTCTGATGGTTTAGTTTAAAGGTGGCCAAAGATTTTAGGTTTTGTCCTTTCCCTCTGGCATTAATGCTAGAAAAAGAGGCATTTTTGTGTTAAAATAAAGTATTTATAATACTTTATTTTAAGAGGAACAAAACTTTAATACGTCTGTAATACTCATATAAATTGCATATTGTAAACCAGAAAAGCAAGCAATTGCTATGTTAAATCTACTGTAATTCTAAAAATACTGTGTTCTTGCACTGGTTATTTTTTATGTTGATATGATTAAGAATAAAACAAAACAATGTAGCCTTTGTGTAATTTAAGAATTTGGCTTTCCCATGGATTTGATGTGGATTTTAACCTATCTCTGTTAGTATCTCAAGTTCCTATGACATTAAAAAAAAAATCAGCCAAGAAAAAGAAGTTTAAAGGAAGTGAAACTAAAATTAACACATTTGGAAGGACTACTTAGCCAGCATCACGTTCTATCTAAGCTAAAATTTGCTGTCAGCATATATCTATAATAAGTATTCTTCCAGTGAACTGCCAGCTGGCTTGTAAAGAGGAAAATATATTCTATAGAATAGACTGCTAGCTTTAAAAAGAAATATTTGGCTTTTGCTCATTGTAGGGTTCCGTAACACCTGAAGGACATCCTGGGAGACAGCAACATATATAATGATAATGTGATGTCATTTTGTTTTTCCTAGTTGAGAAACACAAAGTGTGTACCAGTAATAGTAAAAACATTTTTTCTATTATATTCTTGTCAGCCTTATTTTTTAAAAGTGATGCAGCCTCTAATAGCTTAGGAAAAGCAGCAATAGCATAATAGTGTGTTTTGTCATGGGTGTTAGAAAGGATGGATCACAACGTGCTACAGCTGGCCTTGGAAACAAAGTGTTATGAAGGCAGGACCAAAAAATTTACAGTGCTGCTTTATGTGCATGAAATTAGAATATGGATTGTTGAAAATATACAATGCTGTATTAGATAATTCAAGTTTTGACTTGTTTATTTTGTCTATGTGTTGATTCTGCAGATTTTGCCTGTGACAAACTGTCGGTGCAACCATTGCATTAAAAGACATGTATTTTTCATGATATTGTTTCATACTGCAATATGCTGGCTACAACTCCTTTCAAGTAATCAAGCTATATTGAATACAAACATAAAATAAAAAGCAGCAATAATTTGCTTTCGTTTTTAGCTTTATACTCTGACTCGAAGATATACACTCAGCCATTGGAGAGAGAACAGTATCTTTGCACATTGCTGAATTGGACATAAAATATTGTGGCTGGATCAGACTCCTTGGCTTCAATGGAAATACTGGAAGCATCATAAAAGTAGTACACTGACTGGAGGATCAGTTCCATTTTCAACCTTGCCATCAAATTTGTTATGACAATCACAGTCACTTTCGCTGCAGTAACTATGCCATCCGATGCAATCTGGTTCCCAGTGCTAAAATATTGAAAGGCTAAAATACTATTAAAACATACAAATATCAGTTTTATTCGAGTTCCAAATGGGCAATAGTTCCAGAACTTGATCTTAAACATTCAGTGCGTAAAAGAATCCCTATTTTATAAGGTTTCCCTCTAGGCTTTTTTGTATTCTTGCGAAACCATTGACCCCTTAGATTTTCCAGCTAAAATTAACTTTATAGCCAAATGTATTTTACCAGGACAATTATTCAGTAAATATATTCAGGATATACTCAGTTTTTGCCTATTTTTCTACTAAAGTAGCATATCATTAGGGATAGTACTAGATGGGCTTTAAAATCTGCATTTTCAGGCTCTCATATCAAAAATATAAAGATTATTTAAATACATCTGTCATCCTGGGAGACTACTCAGAGTTCAGTTCCTGAAAAAGAGTTGGTTTGTGTCTATTATTATTTAATGTATATGGAAGGAATGATCAGTTGCTCTTCCATGATAAGCAAATTTTTTGTGCATATTGTGGACTGTATTCCTTAATCTTATACTAGTAGCCTGTTCTGAAATTGTTCCAGTCTAAGTTCACCTTGAGCATGGGTAACCAGCATCTTAAACACTGTTCCAGGGAATGTCCAGCAAGTGAGTTGTACAATACCATTAGTGTGTTGCTATTGACAAGAAACACTATAAGTGGAAAGCTGGAGGAGCTGGGCAGAGCAAGGGAGATGTGTGAGGAAGAGTAAAAGCAACCAGGAAGTAACACTTTTCATTTCCTCTGTCTTGAGAAAAATCACGCTTGGAAGCAAGAAAATTTTATGCTTCAGGTATTTCACACAGCTCACTGCTTCTGACTCCAAGGTAGTCACTTGATCCCAAAGTTATTGGTTAAGACTGCTCAGTGGTTTAATTTAGCCATTCTCTTTTCTCTTGCTTACTTTTTGATGATGAACCATGGTGTTAAGTTCTCTCTGGGAAAGCATGCTGCTTCCATATGGTCTGGGATTTCTGTAGTGGGGTGCATCCAGGACACAGTCTGTCATGACATGCTGTTTTTTCTGAGGAATCTGTACTGGCAAAGACACAGAGCGGTGCCAAATTCAAACCACCTGGCCCTAAGGCTAATTGAGTTTTTCCTGGGAGGGTAGAATAATCATTTTGAAGTACCTATCTGAAATTATGTTACCACTGAGAGGGAATGGGGAAGATTGGCTTGTCACTGTAGTACTTAAATGCATCTATGAAGATGTATTCAAGATGGAAGTTTACAATTAGTTAGGGGAACTAGTTTGAGCTCAGAATTGCAAAGCAACTTACCTGGGCTAGCATTAGCACTTGCCACATAAACAGAGTTCCCTCATAATATAAAATGCTAGTGTTTTTCGTTCTGGAAAAGAACAAAAGCCTTTTGCTTAAGTATTGCTTCATAGCTAACTTCTGGGTTAGACCCCATTTAAATGTTTCAGCTTGAAGTCTTCTGCAGAATTAACATGAACTGATTTTATTTTCAGTTTTGTGCTTGTGCCACTCATGCTAAGCCCTGAGAACTTCATTAAGATCTATGTCTATTTCTGTGTGCTGGAAGGATTATGTGTGACTTCAGTTCATAGCTCATTTCCTTGGGCAGGACTTCTGGTTTGGTTTCTGTTGCCTTGACTCTTGTTCTGGAGCTGAATGGCTCTATTTGGTGCCATAAACTTGCTTTCATACAAAATACCTAAAAGCAGCAAGGTTACATTACATATGTTTTGACATTCCATGCATCCTTAATAGATTTTCCATAAGCTTGCTGCTGTGCAATCTGTCTATTTTACAGCCTCATTCCTTCCTGTTCTGCATGTGACTGTTTTTTCATGTTTTGCATTGGGCGGTTACTCTGTTTTAGCACACAGATGAGAACAAGGGTGGTTGTGTGTTAAAGTGGGGCGCTAATGTGATACTGATATTCAAAAAGGATTCCACATATTCCAGAATTATGTATGCAGACTAATACAGCTTTCTTTAAGTAACCTCTGCTTTTCAGTAAACTTTGCAGCAGTTCAAATGGCATCTCAGTTAATTAATACTCTTGTATTAATTGTGGTGTTTAATCTGAAAACATCAAAACCCTAGTCTGCTGTTTACTTACTTGGGCAACATGACATTCGAATTACTTGTTTAGAAAAGATGGGACTGGGAGAGAAGGTTGAGGTAGGTTTGTGGTTCTGTGAACCAGAAGATGTGCTCTGCGTAGGAGTACGTATTATATCTAAGGCTTTTCTTGTGTTTTGAAAAGTAATGGAGGTAAAGCTCTAGAAAATACAATACTTTAGAAAAGCTTGTCTTCATAAATTATTTGTATCTGCTGAAAGAAATTAACATCACATTGTCTGTTGATGGAGAGTACTAACTATGGCCACAACTATTCCTAGCAAAGAAACATGACCCATGTTACTTTTTCAAAATCGTATAGCAGATCTTTATTATTTTTATTTTATTATGGGATCTATAGTAGTATACACTTGTATCCTGCCTATTGTGTCAGCTTCTAGTTGAGTGATGGAAACGATTTGTGTGTGTTTCTGTTCTGCATGTACATGGAGGGTAGTTTTAAAGAAATACAGACTTATATGTGCTTTTGCATAAATATTTTTTGTAATTTGGCAAAACTTGCTGAAAGCTCCAGCAAACACTGATCTATTGTATTTTGTTCCAATTTCATTTTATGACCACTTTTTCTCTCCAGAAAAGGAAAGTAATTATTTTTAAGCCTGTTCTAAGCTTAACTGTATGATTGATATCTTGTATGCAAGATCACTTTGATGATGATCTTTAGTGTAAAGAAGTGGTCATTTGAGCAAGGCACTAAAAGAGGAGGCAAAATGGAGGGAAGCGAAAGAAGATTGATCAGATTAAAGGGATGACTAATAAATTCTGTTTCCATCTAGACTTTACCAAAAAAAACCCAAAAGCAAACAAAGGGAAAGATGGTGCCAAGCAGAAAACTACGTTCCAATATTCAATTATTTGTAAATTTTATGCTATCAGATCCAAGATTGCTTGCTGATATAATAATAATAATAAAGTTGTTATGTTTCTGGAAATACAGTAACAAATAAAGCACACCTTTTTGTAGAACTTTAAACTGTTCTATGCAGGACAGATTGTTCAGCACCAAAATTATCCACAGTGTGATACAAACAGCACTGAACACAATGAGCTGTGGAAGCTCACAAGCTGATTGTATTTAGCTGTGACTTCATCCTTTAATAACTTTTCCACATGATTCTTCAGTTGAAAGGGTTTTGTTCTGTTTTGTGTCTCTGTTGTTGTTGTTTACTATATTTTTTTTACCAACAAGAAGTGACACAGTACAATGCCTTAGTGACTCAGGTTCAGTGCTTGTATGTAATCAGTTCTGTTGCCTTTTTTTGGATATGACTTCTGTTTATACAAATTGAAAAAGAGTTGCTAAGTTTGTGAAGCAACAAGAAAAGACTGTGATTTTTTAAAAAAAAAATCTATTTCTTTCAAACAATTTCTCACCTTCCTAGTTCAGTTTTTTTCAGTCTGAAAAATGGCCAGTTTTATGCATTCCATATGATCTTTAAATATTAGGATGTGGCATATTCTGGTACTCCCCTGCTTTGTTAGTTTACTAAAGTCAAGATTGCTGACCTTTAGCTTACTCCCACAGTAACATGGGAGTAATGGAAATATATATTAATGATTAAAACACATGATAAAATCACTGAGAGAAGATAGTGTATATTTGAAAATAACTGAAAAAAGGTGTTTAGATGCTCTTTTTTACACATCCATGGTTTAGTTTTATGTCTTAAATTAGAATTAAAATCTCCTACGTATATATTGCTATTTTTAAAAGAAACGCATGGACATTTCAGTTTCCTGAATATTTGCACTGAGTATTAACACAAATATATTTGTACATGAATGTTAAGTGGAGAAATGAAAGGTGTATGATTAATAACAATATGCAAATTTGAAACTAATTTATTGGTGTTACACAAAGGGCAAACTGGGATAGTGTTTGGCCAAATATGTTTACATGCTTCATATTTGCATGCATTTAATGAACATGCAGTGTGAAATCACCCATCTTTGCATAAAAACTGGATGAGCACTTTTTTTAAAGAACGAATTGCTTGAATTTCAAAGCCTCAGTGGTTGAGCTAGCTTTCCTGCATGTCCTGTGCTCTGCTGGGAAAGATGGCAGTGGATCCATCCATGTTTCCCAATACATGATCTACTTGTGCTGCCAGTAACAATGTCAGCTCAGTATATATCCCTCTGTCCCTCCTTTTCAGTGCTGAGTTGTAAAACCTTAGAGTTCTAATTAACTCTGTACTGTTTTGCACTTTATTAGGAATACTATGAAAAGTTACATTCAGTTGATTCCATGACTGAATTTTACAAATGCTGGACTTTTTGTCTCACACTCTTCACACTCTGCAAATTGAAAAAGACTCAAGTTCATCATAAATTATTTTCCCGTGATAAAAATTTAGACTTCCATTTTTATCTTCCATCTTCAGTGGAAAATAAATCCTCTTGGTGTCTCAATTTGGAATGAAATATATGAAGAGTATACAAAAATATATTTCCTCCTTAATTAGTTATTTCCTTTAAGTTTTTTTGAAGAAGGGTTACAACTTGACTATGATCCCTTCCATCTGCCACAATATGCTTGCTTTTATTTTGACTTCCCATTGCTGTCTTATCAAATATCACATGAATCATTACAATTTGTTTGCCATCCCTTTCTTTTGTTTTGTTTCTCTTCCTCCAAATGATTAAAACATCAACTTGAATGAAAGGCTAGAAGTACATTGTGATTCACATTTGCCCAGTCTTATTAAAACAAATAAACCAACCAGTTATATAATTTTAATGTGCTTGAGCTATGGCATGCAGATCCTTTTATCAGCTCTGGGCTGAAGAGGTTGTGTGCATTCGGGCATGCACGTACAACTGTTCCTTGAAAGGGACAAACCTCATTAAGATTACAGGTGCCTGGAAATAACTTCTGAGAAAATAGCTACCATTTTCAATAAAGCTACTTCCTAGCAGGAAATGCAATTTATTATGTTACTTAGCACAAGCGAGCAGCTTGGCTTTGATTTAGATATGAGTAGCCCCATTTAAGGTCACTAATATTTTATTTCTTTTAAACTGAAGTTAGCAATTTTTAATGGTTGTAGGGTCTAGCAACACTATACTCGATTCCAGTATGAAGCATCTGCTACCTTTAGCACATGGGTTAGTCCTGGGGATTTTGTGTTGCAGCATGTGATTTTAGAAGAGGACCCTAAGCTCAAATCAGCTTAGTCACCAGCCATAGAGATGAGGTTCAAATTGATTTTTATGAGTGAAGAACCTTATATTTCCATTAAATACATATGCATGTATAGGTTTTTTTTTTGGTTGCTGTTGTTGGTTTTTTTGTTATTTGTGCTGATATAGTCCTTAGAGGATTCAGCTAACACTGCTATTATCTTCCTAAGGACAAGAAAATAGACTGAAAAAACATGAATGCATGAAATCTCTGTTACCTAAAAGGGAAGGAAACAGAAAGTTTGCAAGCAAGAACAGAAAAACAGGAAAAAAAAACAAAAAAACCTCCTAAAATCACAGAACATTTCAGAGCTGTATTTGGGAATAAAGTTCCCATCTTCACAACAAGACACATCAATCTTTGTTCTTTGAAACTACAAAGAGATTAATAGATACACCATTCAAATACCCTTAAGACCCATTTTGAGTGAAAATTGACTTCTATCACTGGCCTGTGCATATTTGACAAAAGTATGTTAACTGAAGTTAGGGCTTCTAGCAACTAAAACTGTGGCTACTTTCATGTAAGGGTTCTTGGGCCTCCTAACTTTTCAAAGCTCACATTGAGATTTCTTATCTTGTCACTCATTTTCTGAGCAACCTGGTCTAGTGAAAGGAATCCCCACCCATGGCAAGAGAGTGGTCCTTGGTGATCTTTAAGATCCCTTCCAACCCAAACCATTCTATGATTTTGTGATTTTCTTTCTTACAAATTGTTTTGTCCTTTTCTTCTTAACCTGGACTCTGGGGATTTCTTTCTTACCATGTCTCTGTGTCAAGCTGCTGTACCTTTCTGTCTATTTAGTCACTTGCTTGGTTATTTTCAGCTCCTAACTATAGAAAACCCTATCTTTTCCCTAAGGGGAATTTACCTCAGTAGGTTTTTGTAAGATTGCAAGTGACTGAACTCAGATGTGACAGCACACCTTGGACATTGATTTGCAGATTTTCATAAACCAAACACTACAGTATTATAGTCATGATGATCACTGTTATTAAGTTTATTTTTAAAGTGAGAATACAAACTAGAATACGATTTTTTGGATGGCAAACAACCCCACTGGGACTTGCACTGAGTGGTAAAAATATCCACATTACCATCTAATAGATTACTTATTTAGTTTGCAGCTGAATACAAAAGCTACCATTTCATTGTACATTTTTGTCAGTTTACGAGGTTGCATATTAATAGTAATAATATTTGAGTGGGTTTGTGTTTTTACCTCTGAAAATGCTGGGCCCGTAGAGATACTTACTGCAAGCTGCCCACAGAACACTGAAGTGAATCATTACCCAGATGACATCTCTGTGGGAATGCATTTCGAGGCATATGATTTGTTTCAGCATTGCAAACTTTTATGTCAGTTCCATTTGTTTGTTTTTTATAACATTTGTGACCTTTTAACTATTTGGGCATGTTCATTCAAAATCCTCAAAATGAATCTTAATTAAAAAGAGCTGATCTAAAAAAAATACTCCCTCATTCTGGGTAGAATTTCTGTCATATCAATCCACAGACAAAAGTAAATGATGTTTAGGAGTAGTGGCATTTTCAGTTTGAGTTACTAGCATGAGCTTGTGTGATCTTGCTGAACACTGCCATTTGCAAAAGAGCAATTAAAACAGATGACAATCTGCTAATCACACAGAGTTCTATTTAGAAATTTAGCAGTATTTTCCCAGTTTGTGTTTTTGCTTGACTTCCTAAGAGTAAAAACAAATTTTATGTACTTGTATTGTATATAACAGTATGGAAATTTGGGAAACCACACCACAGATCAACAGTTTTCAGTCGGCTAAAAATATACCCCAGTGTTGTAAACATCCTTAGTGAAAGCTCTGTGTGTGTGTTTGTGTAGTATATGTTTGTATGTGTGTGTTTGTGCAGCTGAAACATTCCATATTTGTTTTACATAAAATTTGTTTTATGCAGATAGACAAATTCTGCATTTGTTAACAGAAGAAAGTAATGCAACAGGCCTGTGTAGCTGATAAATTAAAGCTGATTGGGAGGCAGAAGGCACAGGCATGCTCAGGATTTAGGATTTAGAAGTAGTGGCATTTTCACATTGCCTTACAAAGGATGAGCTGGCTCAATTTGCTGATCACTTTCATGATTTGTAGGTTTTGTCTGTGATTTTAACCTTGAAATCATTAAAGGCCTATCAGTGGTATTCAGATAGGAGCTCCACTTGTATTCAGATAGGAGCTCTGGCTACACCTAGAGGTGAAGTGATTCTGATGGATTTGACAACACTGAGAAGTTCCTATCATTTGGAAAGAACCTCAGAACATTAAGAATTGGGAGAGAAATGGATAGGAGCAAGGTAGTAGGAGTCACCAATGGAAAGAGACAGCAGTCAAATATAGGGATTGTATTTGGTCATCACTTTGTGATGTGAGGTCATCATTCCTCTCCAGAGCTGTGAGTTTTTCTTAGCACAGTTTGAAGTCTTTGAATTTCTGAAGTGCACTGCTATTCACCTATTGCTCATTCTTCATGAGTGGCTACATGAACTTCTCAGCCACAGTGCTGTGACCACTTCCCTGCAGAGCCTGCTACAGTTCCCAGCCACCCTCTGGGTGAAGAATCTTTTTCTGATATCCAACCTAAGCCTCCCCTGACTTGGCTTTATGCTGTTTATTCAAGTCCTGTCACTGGACATGAGAGTGAAGAGATCAGCTTCTGCCCCTCCACTTTGCTGCATGAGGAAATTGAAGACTGCAACAAGGGCTCCCCTCGGTCTCCTCCAGGCTGAACAGACCGAATGACCTCAGCTGCTCCTCATACAGCTTGCCCTCCAGACCCTTCACCATCTTCATTGTCCTCCTTTGGATGCTTTCTGATAGTTTAATGTCTTTTTTATATTGAGGTGCCCAAAACTGCCCCCAGCATTCAAAGTAAGGCTGTCTCAGTGCAGAGCAGAGCAGAGCAGGATAATCCCCTCCCTTGCCTGGCTGTGATGCTGTGTCTGATGCCCCCAGGACAGGGTTGGCCCTCCTGGCTGCCAGGGCACTGCTGGCTCATGTTCAACTGGCCAGTGACCAGGACCTGCAGGTCCCTTTCCATGGCACTGCTCTCCAGCCTCTTGTTCTCTAGACTGTGCACACCACCAGGATTTCTCCATCCCAGGTGCTGAATGCAGCACTTGTCCTTGTTAAATTTCATATGGCTTGACTGCTCACCTCTCTCAGTTGTCCAGGTGTCTCTGCAGGGCCTCTCTGCCCTCGAGGGAGTCAACAACTCTTCCCAGTTTAGTGTCGTTGGCAAACTTAGTATTCCTTCGAGTTCTGTGGCAAGCCGTTAATGAAGATGTTGAAGAGAACTTATATATATAAACAGATATCCTCTTACTTTGTAAGGAAGGTGCTTTGTAGAGCTGCCCATTTCTATTCTTAATCATTTTCTGTGGATACAGAATACAGGATCTTAAAGTGTCTTTTAAAAGTGAAAAACCTCCTATTGATTTCACTGCCAGGTTAGATCCTTAAGCAGTGTAAAATAGGGCTGACTTTTGAAACTGTACTGCTGTTCTTCTTCTGGTGGCTGCTACAAGGATTCTGCTTCCTGCAGCTGTATTTTTAACTGAGAATTAGTTTTAATACGTATTTTATTTTAAAAGGTAAATGGAGACCTAGTATAATAAAATAAAATAAGTTACCAACTGCAGGTTATCAGAATGTTAGGGCATGGGAATTATACATAGCACTCATTAGCAAGTGTACTTTCAGGATAGCCAAAGTGCTGGTATATATGCAGAGTAATACTCCTACAGAGGTATCTAGACAGCTTTAGTGCTGTAAATGTTTATTGTGTTTATTCAATATGTTTGGGAGAACCATATGGAAATGAAGCCAGTAGTAGCACTAGCTATCCTGTACTTTATGCAGCTTTTCTTTGGAGATGGTGTTCCAGGCCTTTTACCAAGCTCAATTTCAGAGGCTCCTTCTTTCTCTCCTGAATTCCCATAAGCATTTTGGTTGGTTTTCATGCATCAAATAATAATTAAAAAGTCTTTAAGTTAAGGCCTTATTCAATTCCTTTTTACTTCTCTTCAGTGCAAAAAAAAGAGCGTAAAGAGCAAAGAGAATGGAAATGGTTCTGAGTGGAAGCACTTTTATGTAATGGGAAAGTTATCATGTAATCTGCCAAAAAAAAAAAAAAAGTGAGGAACATAAATAGTAGGGAAAGTGGGTAGAAAAATGTAAAGATGGGGAGAAAGTAGCAAAAGGGCATATAGCCCAGAAGCTTGCAAAAGAAAACTAGTGGTGGAAAAGGAAAAACAAAGGGACACTATATAAGAATCACTGCAGCAGTGATTCTATAGCCTCCCACTTTCCCCAGCAGTTTTGACAGAACTGGAGAGGGGTGTGAAGAAGCTATGTGGTGTGTACTTTTGTCCGCTTTCAGGTTAATTTTTCTTTCTCTCAACAATTACAGTTAGTTCATGGCGGTGATGCCACATCTTTCAATGATAACCAAGGATTTCAAAAATTTCAGCGTTCATTTGCACAAGTTTATATCACTGAATTGTTTGCGGTATATCTAATTTTTACTGTATATCTAATAAAAAATTCTATAGACTGATTTGGAATAAAAATGTTAGACTAAGAAAACCAAAACAGAAACAAAAACTTCTGAAATCTTAGAAATATTTGCTGAATTTACTTAGGTTTAAACAAGATGTTCATACAAATTTTAAGAGCTGAGATATAGCTTGCAGTTGCAAATGCTTATATACTAAAATATGTCATGTTTAGTAATTTTGCACTGGGGAGGATTAATTGCTTCATAATGTGCTTTATTCACATGGGGGCAACACTTAGTACCCTACAAGTCAGAAAGCTAAGAAGCTTTTCTATCTGTTTTCTCTTTGTTTTCTTTTTTTAAATCTTTATATTGCTATCAAAATAGGTGTATATAAGACATTCATGTCCCAAGTGAAGAAAAAACTGCTTTGTACTTACAAATTAGGTGAAAATATGTTGTGGCAGTGTGTTCTCTTCAAATTTTGCTAGATCAACAGTTACTGGCTAGGTGAGCCTTAGTGTTTCTCATGCTCTCTCACATATCTCACTTAAATATATGCTCCTCACTTGGGTGGAAAAAATGTTGTAAGAAACGTGCTTACATCTTTAACATAGTAATTGTTCAGTTAATCTCATTTATGGGGGAAAGGAGGCTATACTTCACTGATACCGTTTAAATATCCTATACTGAGTTCTATATAAATAGCTACAAATGTGCACAATGGTTACATTACATGCTATATTTAACAACACAGCTAAATCAGAAAGTATGAGCTATGCCTTTAGTGATGAGAGTACTAACAATTGCATGCAAGAAGATTTTTTTGCTCTGCAACCATGAAGGAAATAATTGCTGTTCAGACTATTCAGTTACGTTTGCATATCAGTAAAAACACATGCACAGAGACTCCACCTACATTCCTAGTGCCCTAGCACTGATATGAATCCAGCATACATTAAAGCTTTAGAAGTTGTTACAGTTTTCACAACTTGCAAAATGCGTGTAATTTTCAACAGAGTTAGTTTGACCACTGACAGATGAAATTGCCAAGGTGACATTCAGGTTTTATGATTTTCTTTCATTTTAGACAAAAATTATCATAGAGGACATTTTACAGATGTGTTGCAAGACTACTTCTGCTGAAGTTTTAAATCTTGTGGGGTTTTTCCTTTTTGATTCATTGAAGATATAAATATATAAAGCAAATGTTTCTCTTTCATATTTTAGATGGAAGACTTTATTTGAAAACTACTGTCATGTACTGAATTTTTCCTGCTGAAAATGCGTGTGCTACGGTAAAGAACATTGCAGTAAGACATTGGCTCATAAGGAGTTCTGTGGAAACAAAACGTTTTCAAACCAACTTCCTCAACTTCATTTATCAATGTTCTTCAAAAATGTAAAGAATTCTGCAAGAGTGTCCTCCTTTGGTTATCTCCTGTGGCTCAACCTGGAGATCTAGAGAATGTTTGTAAATGTACAGTAGCACTGTTCTCACAGCGAAAATCTGCATCTCTGCGCCGGACTATTGTATCCAAAATTACAGGCGGTCAGAACAAGGCTGAGTATTCCCTTTTTCAAGGAATGCAGACTCTCTCCTCCTCTGATGATTCTATATTTGAGCACATCCTATGATCCTTCCAGCGGTGTCCAAGTACACATACAGACTGTTATATCATACCGAAACCAGCAAGACAGCTCAGAGATGAACTTGTAGAGGGCATAAGAGGATTCTTATTTAAAAAAGAAAGAAAAAAGAAAGAAAAAAAAAAGGTAAAAGAAGAAAAAATTGATACATTCAGTTTTCAAACTATGATCGTGGGTTTTCTTCTAAAGACATTTTTTCCACATGCTTTCCAAGAGACCAACACATATATGTTAGACTACATTAAGTGAAATGGAATTTTGTGTAAGTGAAAAGAAATGCTGAATGTAAACAAACTGTTTTACCATTCACAAAGTCTCTTTTCCTAAAATAAAATCTAAAAAAAATAAAAATAATAATAATTTCTCATTGTAAACTGGCAGGGGTTTATGAAAGAAAAGACTTTGCTTCTTATCAAAATGTTGGTCACATGTACAGTATATAACACAAATCACACAAGGAAGGTATTATGTATGCAGTAGAAATCTAGAGTTTAGGAAATGAAACTTTTAGATAATATTGTTTTGTCACCCTGTTGGTCAGAAAGACACCTTTCTAGTTTTAACGCATGCAGGCATGTAAATATTTGTCCTGGAGTCACAGTATTACTGAATGAGATCTTAAGCATCTGGTAACAAGTCAGAATTCTGAATCAGCCACTTTTATTTGTATATTGAGCCCTGATTAGTGCCCTGACTAGTGCACTTCTAAGAGTGGACTGTGGCTGAGCAGCAAGTCAAAATGCCAGAAATATTTTTATATGTTAATGTCATATTACGTCAATGTTGCTAAAAAAAGAAAACCTAACAAACACTTGATGTATCAGTCCAATTCCACGTAGAACTGAGTGATACAGTTGAAGTCTATTGTCCCTCCCACCTTGTCTTAGGGATGGATGGTTATGTGTTACTTTCACTGTCTTTATGAAAGCTACAATATGTGTTTTCACCTTTGTGCTGATAACTGGAAGTAAGCTGCAAAACACTGCTTATTACATTACTAAAAATTATGTTCTTTGCTTTGCGTACTTTTGGGTTACCCCTTTAAAGACTGATTTTGTGAATCAGTGCTATTACTGTAAGTTTTGTGATTATGCTTTCTTCATCTAATGTTTTATGCATATAAAATATTATTTATTACATGGAAACATATCAAAACCTTAAATGTCTAAGATGCCTAACTTAAAACAAATATTTCTTTAAAAGTAGTTCTGATTGGATATTAATATTATTTTGTCCAAAAAGAAAAATCTAATATTTTGTAAACTCTAGCACTGAGCTTCTATAGTTTGTAGGTCTTCCTTGCGATACTGGTACACATTTATTTTGTGCAGTTCATATTTACACCACCACAATCCTTTTTTAACAATAGAAAGATGTATATACAAGTTCACATCACAGTAATTTTTTTAAAGAAATATTGAGCAATATTTTTCATTAAATATTGTTGTCTAATACTTTGTAGTGATGTTATTTTCTAACCATGATTCTTTCATGATTGTCATAGTTGCTTAAACACACATGGGATTCTGTACTCCAGTTTTTTCATATGCAGTCTTTAAAGGGTTAACAGCTGTAAAGTTAGATGGACTTGTGGCAAGCTTTTGAATCATTCATATCTGAAAGAGAATTAAAAGCCTACAACTGAAATATGTACTAGCATTTACCATTGCTCTGCTCCTTGCATAGAGTCACCTGTAAGTAGGTTTAGTAGTTTTACAGTATATTCTTTCAAGACCTTTGGGAATTCCTCAGTGTTTGGCTTGGTACATAAACAGAAGTGTTAAGGATTAAAGGGGAACCAATTTATGAGCTGGACATTTAGAAAGAATCTTGCTAAAAACTGTAAATATTACAGAACATGAGATGTTACCGTAAGTTGAAGTTTTTTGCCCCTCTTTAGTTTTACAGGTTTTGGGTTGGTATTTTGGTTTTGGATTTGGATTTTTTTTTTTGCATAGATTATGAAGAAAAGTTGTCCTCATGTTATTGTTTATATGCTTTTGTAATCTTAAAGATATTAATGTCTAGTTGTTCTATATTATAACCACATTTGCGCTCTATGCAAGCCCTTGGAACAGAACATACTCATCTTCATGTAGGACCTATGAAAATTGTCTATTTTTATCTATATATTTAAAGTTTTCTAAAAATGAAAAAAGGTTATTACGAATTTTGTTGTACAAAATCTGTACAAAAATCTGTTTTTACATCATAATGCAAGAATTGGAAATTTTTCTATGGTAGCCTAGTTATTTGAGCCTGGTTTCAATGTGAGAACCACGTTTACTGTTATTGTATTTAATTTTCTTTTCTTTTCAACAATCTGCTAATAAAACTGTCTGAAATCTCCCTGTGACTTTATTTACAGTTCATCTTTATTAAATTTTCTGAAATGTATAACATCAGAGGAATATTTACTTTCTAATGGGAGGCATCTAAAAACAACATAAGTCAGCTGTTTGTAATGTGAGGAGAACAATGCTGAATGATTTTATTTAACATGCAACTGCTTCTATCTCTAATATGAATTACTGTGGTGAAAAACATCATAAAAGCACACTCTGTGGTTATTGTTTAACAAGCATATTTTCCATTTTTTTTCTTGCCAGCTAAGCAAACTGCCCCCATCTACATGATTTATTTATGTACATTTCTCAGTTTATGAAGCTGTTATTTGTACCTTTTTCCTTTATATTGTGATATTCCCATGATTCTTATTTCACAAAGCTTTGTGCTGAACAATGTAAAGTGGACATATTGATGGAAAAAAACAATATTATTCCTCTAATACTACAGAAATGCAGGGGTAATCCTGTTGGTTTTGTCTCAAATCTCTGTCACTTGATAAAAAACAAACCTCAAGTATTTAAACATTTAAATAGGCATTTGGAAAAATAAATAGTTCTGGCTTAGCATATCTTTAGGTGGCATTGTGAGAAAAAAAAGGGGTGCTTTTTTTTCAAGGTCAAGATTGTTATTTAAGAGCAAATTTGGAACTGAGTTGGTTTTGCTTACAGAAAATTCAAAAGTCAGAGAGATATGACTGATTTTGAGTATTCTCCCTTATTGTCCTGCCTTACCTGGCCTTGGCTTGCCTTCTCTTCCCATCCTTTCTCTTCCCTTCTTTTCTGAACCATTCTGAAGTGTTTCTGAAGGCTTCTGCTTTCATTAGGGGGCAGACCTGTTTGGGACAGCAGAAGAGATTAGCTTTCTTGGATAAGCCCATTCCACTATTCCTGGATAGCCTGGGGACTGCAAGCATGAGGCTGACAGGCTTCCTGGGTTCCAGCAGCTTGTTGTTGCTGGCTGGCTGATTAGGATTTTGGTTATCTGTATATAGGGCAATCACAATCTCCTTCTACCTGCATTGAAATGTCCTGCATGTCTGAATTAGTAAGGATCCCAGCTACACCGTAGCCAGCTCGCTCCCCTGCTATAAACTCTGGCACAGCTAAAGCAGGGTAAAAAGTAAACTCATTAATCTCAGTCCAGCTCATGCTGAAACCCAAATTATCTCTACAGTAACAGACTAGCAACCTACGTCTGTGTTTTTAAACATCCAGGAAATAGTCTCTTTCAGCAGAAAGGAACTATACTGTTGTAAGTTCCACTCTATCTCCATTAATAAATAGCTGCTTCATCTGTGCAAGGTACCTGGCATTTAACAGGTTTGAGGCTGGATAGGCTGAGGTAGTCAGATATTGGTACTCCTTGTGACTTAAGTAAAGCAAAAAAGTAAAATAAATATGTCAATGCTCAGATCAAAATCAAGAAAACTTTGCCCTAAACATATCTTCCCCTAAACTTAGTAGTAGGTTATGGTCAGATTCTGAAGAAATTTGGACTCACCAACTAAGACATCTTAAGTTTTAGGGAAAATCCTGTAAGAAGCAACAGACTCAAATGGGAATTACTTTTTAAATTTTTTTTTCTCTTTTGCAGTGGAAAGAGATATAAGGTTGGATTTTGATCTGAAAGGTAAACCTCTTATTTGTTGAAGGTTCTATACATTCTTGAAAATTGCTTCATTTGTTATGTGCTTACATGTTATTTGACACAAGACTGCAATAAACAGACTGAGGCCAAGATTTTCAAGCGTGACTGCTGATTATAGATACTTCCAGTTTTGCTGGCCAAACTTCAGACATTTTCAATGCCTTTCTTAAAAAAATATCCTAGCTCAATAGTTCTATGAAACTTATTTCTTTAGTAGCTGCTAAGTCATAGAATACTGAGGAATATATTAGTGCGCCTTTGCTGAGCGGGAGCTCACCCTAATCAATGATGATGGTTCCACCATCAGCAGTATCACAGCATTTCAAGCTACAGCCTCCTGCTTAAAAATATTCCTTTTCAAAGAGAGAGGAAACAAGGAATTTCTGGAAATCAAGCTCTTAAAAGGAATGAATTTAGAAATAAAATCTAGACAGCCAGAGTACTTGGAAACTTTGTAGATGTTCACCTGTAAGTCAAATACTATGAAATACTAAGCAGTTTGGGAGAATTTGTATGTGATCTATGGAGAAACGTGATTTCTTCATCCAGATTAGAGTAACAATGGTTGGCATAGTCCAGTGAATTGGTTAATTAATGCTCTAAATTTGATTCATGAAAACACAGCTAGGTTCATCTTGCTGCATTAGCAAAAGGACAAGAAAACAGATCAGCCAACCAAACAAAAAAAACCACCAAAAACAAACAAAAAAGAAACAAAACAAAACAAACCCATAAAAAAAACCCCAGAACAAAACCTCTAGCTGGATATGAAGGTGAAGAAGTCAAAATGAGAGGGGTGAAGCACTAGAACAGTTTTCACAGAGAAGTTTCTGGATCTCCATCTTTGGAGATTTTCGAACCTTAGGTGAGCATGGCCCTGAGAAACTTGATCTAATTGTCTGTGATTAAAAAACATAAGACTGCTTGACCTTCAGAAGTCCCTTCCAAACTCAGTTTTTCGTGGTTCTAAAACCACAAGGCTTATTTGCATGATGCCCTTCTAGGAATAACACTTTCTACATCCAGATTAGCAAGGAGCAAAATTTTATCCTATAAATAGCAGTTGTCAGACCTAGAATGGAAATTGCTGGGATATATTTAAAAATTCACAGCTTTGTGATCTTCCATATCAGGAGGCCAGAAGAATGAGCTGTACTAAGAGCAAGATGTGAAAGAAGATACCGAAAGTGAACATAAAGAGGATTAAAATGGCATTTTAATACAGATATAATTAATATAAATAATAAGAATGGAAGCTGTAGCAAATTTGTCAATCAGTTCAAGATAAATTTTCTAGCAATAAATAAATATAAGGCAGAGTGAATAAATAATATATCTAATAATATAAAGAACAGCTGTTGGAGTTAAAGGAAGTAAGTGGATGTAGTTTTCTTGGATAAACTGGCCGGATCATCTTTGAGGAAATTGGAAATTATAAACTGGAACAGATAGATCCTCCTTTTAAAATATACCTCCCATCTTTTTTTCCAAATAGCTTTCTTGAAATGGGTTCTGCAAGGCAACCAGCTATTTTGGAACTTTATAGATTTTTACTATTCTGAGATACAGGGGACTTTGAAGCAGTCCATTTGGATTGTTGGTTTCTCTGTCAAGTAAGTGTTGTCAAGAAGACTGGGAGCCTGAGGAATGGAATGATTAAACTTGGCATTTTTAAACTGGGGAGACAAAAAGAGTGACTTTAGGCTTCAGTGTCTATGAAGTTCTATTATGGTACAAGTATATTTAACTAGGACTCAGTTCTGAAGGATTTTGTAGTGTTTTTGGTTTGGAGGTGCTAATTATGGGGTGAATTGTAAAGTAGAGAGGAGGTGAAAACAAAAGTCTTGGTGAGGAAATCAGGGTAAAGGAATGAGGCTGCAACAGAATTTTGAATAGAACATAGAGATGGCAGAAAATAGGAGATTTCAGCTGTCAAGATGGAAGTAAGTAGTGATACAAGAAGGAGAAACTGGATTCTAAAGATACTCTTTAGAAAGATGTGGCAAGATACAGATGCAGCAAACAAACTCATTTGGCAGGGTCCTGGGCAAGCAGACATAATTTTCAATTCAATTCAGAAGCAACTAATAACCATTTGGCTTCTGTTCACTGTGACCAAACTGATGCTGCAGAATCTGGCTGTTCAGTGATGGGATGATATATTGGATGCCAGAAATAAGTTTCTACATGGATCTCTTGAACAATCTGAACTCAATTTAACAATTGAAGAGGACAGAGATAAAGTATTACCTTCTTTGTGAGCTGATCAATAACAAGCACACCTCTGGGAAACAGATGCTTCAACAAATGCCAGTATTACCCTTGGAAGCCATTTCATTGCTAGAAGCTGAACAGGTTCACAGGATTCCTTACACAGAACTTACAGAAGCAGTAAATAATGACAATAATAATAATTATTAGTAATAAAGAAGCTCTAATTCTTACCTTTTATGGGTAAAATTTTATCCTTTCTGCCTACAACACAAACCTGTGCAACACTGCAAGTGTATGTATGGCATATATGCATCTTATAGAAGATAAGACTCAAGTGATGAATTATTGGTTTCAAACAAAATCACAGCAAAAAGTTGAACTAAGCTATTGACAAACATGGAGGAAAAAAGGTAGTGATTAAAGTACAAAATTAACTCAATGATTTCAGGATTCAAAGTGTGAAAAAATAAATTCTAACACAAGCCACATGCCTAATTCAAAATCATCATAAAATGTATTTTTTAAGTCTGCAATGCTTACTAAATGTTTCCATGACTCTCCTGAACACTCCTTGGGCACTGATGATGATGTGTCAGTTCCCTTTTGAAGCACCTAGATGTCTAGCACGAGCATAATCTCTTCTTGGAGCCAAAATCTTAGTTCAACAAAGTGATGCATTGAGCAATTCACTACATCAGAAATCTCATTACATAACCTAGAAGAATAATTGAAAATAAGGAAACACAGAGCTGCCAATCCCAACTATTTCTACAGTTCCACAGCCCAAGAGTCCAACCACACATATGCCCTACTGCTAGGTTGAACAACACATTCTCGTTGTATTTTTCCTCATGTTACTTCTGCCCCACACACATCAAGGTGTAACTATTTAGTATTAGCCTTCTATTGATGGAGAGGAGAGGGAGTGTAAACCCACTGTGAATAAGAAGCAACCTTAATGGCACCCCCATGCTTTCTTGAGAGAGTGTTCCTACCACTTGCCTTGACAAGTGGACAGGCCTGGTGTCCTGTAGCTCCTGTCTTTTAAAGGTGCATTAAAAGTGCATCTACATGAGCAGTTTTATATGCAAAAATGGACCTCTGTAGGTTGAATTTGCCTTGCATTTGAGCTTCTGATGTGCACTCGGGCCCCTAAAGCATTTTCTTCTCCTGGTGGAACTTACTCGTGTGAAAGGATATTGTCTGGATTCTGTCCCTTGCAACGTGGCCTTAGCAGCTGGTGCTCTGTACAAGCCCAGGACTGGCAATCAGTGGGAACTTCATAGCTGGTAATGCCATGGTGAGGTCATACAGTCCTAGAAGTGCAACAGATTGCATCATGTCATAGTGTGATCCTTCCCTCCTTGCATCACAGCAATCAGCAATGGAAATATGTTCCATGATTGGAACTGCTGCCCTCTGCAAGGCACCGTCTCCAAAAGGCAGGTTTGAAGTGGAGCTGATAAATCAGAACTGGTAGTTGGGGTTTTGGCTTGAGTGAGGGTTTTGAATTGTGCGTGGGGGTACTGAGGAGACATCTTACGAAGCTGCAAATGAATGGCATCAGGGATATTCTGTCTTGCTATACTAAATCTTCTTTTTACAAACAATTTATGCTTAAATCAATTAGGTACTTAATGATTCATAAGGATATTGTTATTTTTTGTTTATTTCCAAATGTTACTTGAGTGAAGACAGATTGTGATAATAATAACTAGTGCTTTTTCTTGTAGTTTACTGAGCCACTGTCAGCATTCAGAAGGATTACATTTGGGACTGTATAAGGAGTGTATTTTGTTGTGAGAGCAACAGCAGGCACTTACCTTAGGACTCCCGCTAGCCCTGGACCCTTCTATAAAACTTGCATGAGTAAATGAGTTGTACAATGCATTTTTCTAATAGTCGGCAGTTGTATGTTTTATTCAAGTTTAAAAACACTTCACCCTTTTAACAAATGCTGTATATTCATCTAAGAAGTGGTCATTAAAGAAAGTGCCACTATATCATTCCTTTGTATTTAATTTGGTGTAGAAAGAGAAAACTGTACTTTGAGCGAAGTTTATTTCTTTTCCAATTTAGGTAATTTCTTTTTTTATCTAAGCTGGCCATGTTCAATTTAAATCATTGTGTGAATTGTTGGTGAGATGCTTTTCTTTGAATTAGCAAGCATTTGGCCATGGCGAATGAGCTTCTGGTGAACAAGAATATTAGTACCAGGGGACATCTTGGAAAACTACAGTTTGTTTTTGGGCATCATGAACAGTTTTCAGTGTTAAAAGTTATATTTTTATTAAATATTGTTCCATTCAAGGTAAAAAGGGTTGCTTGATTCTTTGATTTTTCATTCCATTCTTCTATTGCTGCATGTAAAGAATTAAATTTAACAGGAATGCAGATAAAAATCAAAGTGTTCAAGTTTCATCAGTTCTTCTCCATTTTGCTTTCTCAACTCAAAGACATTTTTTTAGTACTTTATTTTTTTTCCTAGCTGGTATAATTTCCAAAATACACATTAGAAAATTCTTATGCGGTTTTTCATATTTGATTAGGCTTTAGCAGTGCAGTAACCAGGGCAGATAGGACAGTAACTAATTAGTCTGCAGGCCACAGAGAGTTCAACACAAGTATTTACTTGGCTGACAGAATATTTCTGCTAGCCTCCTTCTCAAAGGCAGAAAAGGAGCTAGCAAGGACTGTGGGAAGCACTTTGGCCACAGCTGATTCTATCTGCTATTTTCTCTGAGTCAATGCTTTACCTGTTGACCCTCCACCGTCTGTGGTTCTTCTGCAGGTGTGCAATAGATCCAACACCCTCAAAGAGACAGAAGGTCAATGTGTACAAGCTTGTTTACATTTTATTCTTCCCCAATACACTGATTTTACTCAGCATTTGCAAAAGTGCTGTCCTTCATATAGTCAATAGAAGAGAGTTTTCCAGGACGTGGAAAGGGCTTATTAGTTATGCAAGACAATCACCCTGAATGTACACAGTAGAATGTCCTAGGATGTGGCACAGGCTATATACGATAGCCTTGCTTTGATTTTGGAAAAACACAGCCAAACCCCCCGCAAACAACAAACAAACAAAACACACACACACACACACACAAACCCCAAAACAAAACGGATCAACCAAAAAACATCTCAAGAAAAAAAAACCCAAAAACCCAAAAATAACCAACCAAGCAAAGAGGTTGAAATTATTTACAGTTCTGGGGGGTGCAGCATCTAGTGTGGGTCAGGCTCAGAAGACTTTTTGAACAGACAACTTCACGTTGAAGAATGAGAGAGAATGACATAAAAAGATTCCTCTGTGCTGTTTGGACACAGAGTTCCCAAACTTTGGTGATTACATATAACTTACCAGTATATTTCTTGCTTTAGCATACAACCCACACATGACTTTTCAGTCACAGCATATCACAAACCCTTCCTAACCTCCAGTCACATTCAAATTGCATTACTTGCACACAGATCCAGTCACCTGTACTTGCTGCCATTGTAAATTGTATTTTGTTATTTCAGTCTCTACTCTATTAGCTGCCCCTTTATTCAGATAGTCACTGAAGATCTTGTCTGGGAGAGAAAAGAAAGAAAGATTCAGCCACAAGATACCTGTTTTTGAAACAAGTATCTTCCATTGCAGCCAATAGGACTGAGTCTCTTCATACTGGGTGAATATTGTTCCCAGTTCACTGTGTTTCACTGATACTTCCAAGGACTTTGCAAGAACAGTTAAGGGATCTTTCCATCTTAGGAAGGAATGGGATGCTCCAACTTAAGACTTCTTTCCAGATATCCCTAGTTCTCCTTAAAATCAAGATCCTCTAGAGAACGAATTTCTGAATTGTGAAAGAAGCTTTAAGTATTAAGATGAAGTTTCTTTGGGAAATGCCTATTTATTCTGAATTGCTCTTGAAAAAAAAATCTTAATTCCTAAAATTTATTCATCCTACTGCAATGAGATTTTTTTAAAAAAAGTCTATTATTTATGTTTTTCCAGTGTTTTCTTTTCTTTTGTTTGTGTGTTTGCATTCAGAGACATATACTGAAGTCAGGATCCTGTTTTGAACTCTTGAGATATTCCGGTGGGAGTAACAACCATATATCACTCTCCCACAAAAGGATGACAAATACTGATAGGAAGGTGTCCATGCTTTTCTGCAGGGTGTAGATATTCCTACTTTTCTTTAGGGTGTGATTCCTTTTGAGTCCCAAGACCTGGGTAATGGCATGCAAATTGAGCCTATTGAATAGAAATAAAGCAGGTAGCATTTTTTAAAACAGCTGTTGATATGTTCTGGCACTGAAGTGGTAGGAAGATTTAATAAACACATGTATACTTAGTTTTTCCAAGACATGCTTTGTTGTGTACTGGAATTTGAAACTGCATAGATATCTATTTAAAAATTCGCTGGGCACTTGTAGTTCTGTTTAATCCCATGAAATCCTTAGTTGCATCCTAAATTAGTTACATACCTCCTGAAATCTGCCCTTTAGAGGTGAAAGAATCTTGGACAATGGCCCTATTGTTAATCATTATTTCCAGTATAATATAACAAATGTTCTAACCTTGAAAGGAGGCAGGGGAGTAAAACCTTAGCCTGCCTCTTTATCCTTTTTCCTTCCAGGTTTTATTCTTTTACAGCTGTAGCAGTACAAAGCAGCTACAACTAAGAATATGAATCACCGTTGCTATCGTCATTAACATAATGCCCGTGTGTAGATTTATCTGCAGACTTTCAGTTTGATAAACTGTTGGCATGTAAATATTTCCTTGAAGAAATTCCAGTCCAGCTGCTTTTGTTTACAAATCTATCAATGGTTAACACCATAGAATGTATTTTGCCAGTATCTGAATTATAATTACAACTTCTTTAATTGTGAATTCATTATAAAACAGGAGGACAAAACTAAATAATAAATATTTTGCAGATTTTTGGAACCATGCCAGCATGTTTGCCTGCATTAATTTTTGAAAATGTGAGGACTTACGCTTGTAAGTCTCCATTCTATTATTCTTTCTTATTATTTATTTGTACAGTTAATTGTGAAGAAACTCTTACTGAATAATTATTTCATTGTACTTATTTTGTCTTCAGAGGTTCTTGTGCTTATTCCTTGTTTTTACTTCTTGAATTCTGCTTGATCATTCTATGGATTTAATTAAGAGTTGGCTTTGATACACCAGTCACAGTAACATCTAAACTGACCTGAATACTGAATATTTGCAGGTTTTAAAAAAAAAGTTTTGAGATACAGATCAAAGAAACTCTGGAATTTCACTTGGCAGCAGGTTATTTGGCTTTGCTTGTTTCTGTTTTGACCAGCGATGCAGAGTCGTGCTTTGAATTTATTGAACTCTCACTGGTTTGTATAATTGTTTGTTACAACTTAATTATAATTCAGTACAATTTTCATGGATCAGCTCTGGAGGCAAACTATGAAATTTATTATCCCTAAATTAGGATAGCTAAAAGTTAAATTTGAGCTACATATTATAGACCTATTTATAGCCAATGGACAAAATCCACACCTCAAAATAATAAATCATTTGTTATCAACCCTTGGGTGCCTCTTTTAGGATTAGATGAATCACTTGTGAAGGTACCTATTTGTCTTTATTAGTCGACAAAAGGGTGCATTTTAGCCAACAGCTATGGCAGGAGATGAGGTTTGCCTGGGAATTGCTGTAAGAGCTATTGGGAAGAACTTTGGTTTCACTAGCTAGTCCCACCAAACTTTTTCCAGGATTTCATATCATTTGCATGTGTATCTTTCCAATTAGTTTTTGAGCCCTCTAGTGACACCAGTAAGAGGGTCTACCACATCTATATATGCCTTGTTGTTTTCTTCATTTTGCTTATGATAATCAAATAAGTTTGCCTGCATCTGCTGTGCAGAACCTGAAGGGCACAGCTGTGGGGGTAAGAATGCAACAACATTTGGCTTTTTTTTTAGGTTTCTTCGAAGACTTTGAAGTAGTTGAGAGAATTCATACTGGATTTTTAATTTTTTTATTGCCTTAATTGCATTTTTTAAAAGTTAAATGTTTTGAGATATAAAAAGAAATGAATGCAAATAAATAATTGTATAATTATACACCATTTTTGTAATGGTTTTTCATTTTCCCTGCTAAAAGTCAAGGAGTGTTTTTCAACAATGTTATGTAGAAGTCAGAGATAATTTGGAAAGTGATCTCCTGTTCATGCACATCTGGTAAATCAGTCTTCCCAATAAATTACCCAGTATTTATGCAGAAGTTTTTCTGGAATATTCTATAGGAAAATCTAATTTTCTCAACTTAATTCTGTAAATATAGGTGGCTGTGATTTTTCTCTGAGACTAGGAAATGCATCCTTTTCTTCTTTAACTGTACAGTTAATTTTGTCAGCTTCTTTCTGAAAATGCTTTCTTAAGTACCTATACTGTGGTAGTGAGTCTCATGGCAATCACGAATGTTTTATTTCTTGAATTTCTTTCACATTTGAAGCATGTGCGAGGCTATTCAATTGTCTTCATAGAAGGAGTTTCTCTCAGGAATGAGTAATGACAACAAAAGAAAAATTTTCTATTTCAAGTAGAAGCAGACTGACAGACTTACAACTACCTTTATATCCAATGATTGTTTTTTCAGTTTGTGCATACTGTCTATACACAAGATAGATGCTCAGTCTTACAGTTTCAGTGTATCATAGAGTGTAGGTTAGACCTCTTCTAGACTTATAACTCATATGGCAGCTTAGAGGCTCATGAAACCAGATATCCATCTCCCCTCCCTGCTTCAAGATGCTGTTTTAATGGTACCACTCTCCATAAAATTATCTTAGACCATTTTACTGGATTAAAACGTATTATTTGTGTTTTCTTTCAAAAGTAATGAGATGCTACTTTTAGCTACTGCTTTATTTATTGAATCAGTGCTGAGTGTATAGTCTTTTAATTTTGTTGCTGTTTATTTAAGATAAAGTTCTCAAGGTTTGGTTATTAGTAATAACACTTAGAGATTAACTCTGTTCAGGCACAATATTGATTAACTCTATAATTCATGAAACCACTAGAAAATATTTAGCTATATAATTCATTGACTTTCCACATAATCAGCCTGTGAATTATATGACTAAACTTGATGGGCTGACAATGTGAATGATAAATTCATTCGGTAGAGTATTTTGGATGTATTTTATCTTTCTCTGGTACATTATCAAAAATGAAACTTTGTCCATTACGTTTAGAATATCTGTTGTAAGTAGTTGCCATCTAGTGCCAACACTCATTGCTATTCACAGGTAATGGTGCAATACTTAAACTTTGGAAGGCAATATGTTTCTCTCAATTTGTAATGGAGTGAAGTAATGTCATGTCCGTAATGGGAAGTAAATAACATGCTTTGACATGAATGGACACTTCAGGCAATCATTAAAATAACTGAGTGTGGTGGAGAGTTAGAAAGATGAAGATTAGGAGAGCTGCATGTTCATTCATTGACATCTCCAACACTGTGGTGTACTAAATGCATGATATTCATGATCTGGTAGAGAATCCATCTGATGGGAAAAGAAATTATTCTTCTGCTCTTCTCATAAAATGTTAGCTCCTCCAGGGCAGTATATCATAAATAAGAAAAACTTTGCAAATTCTTATCCCCAACTTAGAGATTCATTCTGAACATTAACTCTAACATGGCATTATGTCATTGGGAGAATGGATTTGTGCTGTTGTCTCTCTATAAGCCTTTCAAATTTTTCAGTTTACAAATAAGTTGAAAGTGGAAGCTTTATTGATAGTTTGGCCAGATATGTGAGAGCTCAGCAGGATTTCTTTTCAAACAAAATACTGCAATAAGATTTTACTGAACTATATTGTAAGTGATGTGTGACTTCTAAAAGATTTTCCAGCAGAACCACAAGCAGTAATCCTTTTGTATTTTTTTAAAATGACTATGAAAGAAGAGATGACATTTGGGGAAAGCAAAGGTCAAATTTGAACAGTACCTTTAAAATCATGCTAACGTTAAATATAGCCTGTACAGCTGAGTACAGGCAAGGTCTTCCCAAATGAGTATATTAGTATCTTCTCTTTATAGTTTTTCATTTCAGTAAATAATGAGAAGGTGAAAATTAAAGATTTTTTTTGTCCATGTGCCTGTGGTTTCATCCATTGGATTAATTTATCACACTGTGTCTTCACACCTCTTTTTTAGTAAAATAGATTTTAGTTCTTCGCTCTGCTGCAATCTTGGTTCAAGGTCCCAAAACCTGAAGCATTGGTAAAGGTGGGCTTTTTCAGTTCCCTTTTAAGAAATCGTGAAAACTGTGACTTGCAGATTAGCTGAAATTCTTGCTATTGTTTGTTTCTAGAAAATTAGATAATTGATCTGCATATGAAAACTCATCTACAGCTCCCTGTAGAGCTTTTGTTTGAGTTCTAGAATCAGTTTTGTTTATAACTTGTAGCCCTGATGTACCCTCCTAAAGAAAGTAAAACCACCAGATAACAAAGGGAATTTTCACTACTCCTTCACTATCTCCTTTAAGACTTTATTCCCAGGCTTCAGCCCTCTGTCTTCTGTGTGTGTGAAAGGAGCGATGTGTGAATACTTCTGATAGCATTGTGAGATTGCAGACGATCAAAAAAAGAGTGTAGTAGGAAGTGAGATTTACCTTTTGACTTCTATCTTTTCCATCTGCTATAATACTCTCTCTCTCTCACACACACACACACACACACACGCACATGCACACGCACTTTAGTTTCCAAGCGCAAAGTGGTTTTGGTGGTGAAAATAAGTGAAACTGATCTTGCCAAGAATAATCGCTCTCCACCTCCCTTTCCTTTTCACAAGCCTGTCTAAAACCTGAGCTGACACTGAAGGTGATGCCCACAACTTCCATTCCAAGTCCTGATTCGGCAGACTTACAGCTAAATTCTGTTTCTTTTCAGAGCTGAAGGGACAAAATTATACTGGGGAGCAAAGTCATGCTGTTCCATACTTCCTTTCTGAGGGGAGGAAGAAAACTTAAAAGACTTCTGTTGCTTCTGCAGTATATTTCACCCAAGGAGTAATTTTATGTTCTAGAGTGTGCAGAGGACCCAAAAGATATTGGCTGGAAAAAACATGTAATTTATTTGTCAAATGTCTTTAAAGCCTGCAGTGCTACTGCTTGCCACACTACAGCTTAGAGCACTTCTTGTGCATTGTCACCTCTTCCCAGATCTCTCTCTTATAAAGGTTGTAACATTGAGTCTAAGTAGCTTTCTCTTTTATTCGTCACTCATCCAATCTCCCCCACACCCTGATCCTTGTCCCATTTAAAATTTCTTGGTAAACCATTCTTCTCCACATACTTTGGATCTACTATGCATTTCTTGTTGTATTACCAAAAAAAAAAACCCAAAAAACCCCAAAGAAATTAGTTATTTGCCTGGTAGAAACTGCCTTTGGAAAATCATGATTTTCAATTTTTAGATGTTTAGATTATCTTACTTCTTCATAGAACCAACCCTGACCTTTTAAAATTGTTCAAACAACTAGGCTCTCAAACACTGTCTTAAACAAACAAATGAACAAACAAAAAGTTTCAAGTCTACCTATTTACTTTCGAGGCAGAATGGATTTGCCATGAACACTGTCACATTGTGCGAAGTCTACATCTTCTTACAAGAAGGCAGGTAAGCCAGCTATGACAGATCACTGAGCATATTTTGGCATTAAGGTGGCTACTTACAAGACTCATATATCCCACATCTGAGATTAATTTTCTTTGGTACATTTTAAATCAATTCATGGATACAGTAATTACACTACACTCAAGCCATGTCAATCTATCACTGTTCTGAATCAATATGGTAGATGTTTTTCAACTATTTATAAATAACAATGCTCATATATGCCAAACATCTTATAAAAGTAACAGTTAGTTAGAATAAAGAGCTTATTTGTTCTTGTATTGATGTAACTCCTTGTCATGCTTAGTAGGGTTGCCATGTATATGTCTTTTTTTAAATTCAAGATTGTGTTTAACTTTTTGTTTGGAGTGGAGTTTTTCTTACTTGCCTGATTTCACTTTCCGTTCTGAGTTACAGGTAAGTATGTACATGTTTAAATGTACAAGTGAATACTTCTACAGGTACAAATTGCAATTCTGTACTTTTCACTGGAAATTAATAAAAGGAGACCCTCTAGAAAATGTTATACAAATTGTTATCTAAAAATATTATTTTTCCATTAAGATTGTGTCTTGAATAAAGATATGAGGTTAGAGCAAGAAAAAAGTTGAGGAAATCATGGTCAATATAAATTTTCTCAACCACTTTAAAAATTAATTTTTAAGTGTTGCCTCATAAAAATATGCTGGTAATTTAATATTAAATATTTTTAATATATCAACTTCTATATTTTTAGTTGCCATTTTATTTTAATTTATGCGTTTTAGTGATTAGGCATTTATTTCTGACTTCTCAGAGCTAACTACAGTGGAATTTTTCTCCAGATAAAGTGACTCAGGTGCCTTAACAAGTAGCCATCAAAGTGCAAAGGAAGGACTGAGATGAACCTTAAGTGTTTCCTCCAGTTTTTCATATGAACTAAGGAAATTTTGTGTGGCTTCAATACAAAACTATCAGTTACCCACAATATTAATTCAAAGCCAGTCTTAAGGTCATGAACCTTAACAAACCTCTTGATGAACCTCATTTATGTTTGGCATTTCTAATGAAACACAATCCACAAAGGTTTCACATGGTTTTGGGTTTCATGTAGTTTTGGGTTTCTTTGCAAACATCTTTAATGTACTTACTATTACTTTGAACATATAAAATGCCATGGAGAAAATCTTGATTAGGTGTAAAGTGACAACTCTGCACCAAGTTCAACAAACAGCCTTCAAGATTTGGTCCTTTAATTTTTTAATAAGCAATAATTGTCATTGACCCCAATTAAAATGAACAAAAATGGTACTGTATCATACCCTTTCAGTCCAGAAATATGCAGATTTATACAGACAATATACAAGAATTTAAGTTCTGTTTGGGCACCTAAAGAAATGGACTTTTTTACACAGATGTTATTATGACTGCAGTAAATATGCTGACACATTACTCACTGTTATACATCCAATCACTATTAGCCAGATTAATTCTTTTTGCTTAATCTCTAGCATTTTTCCTGTCAGAACAGCATTAGTTATGCAAAAGTGGTCATACATTGTCAAACTGAGAGGCTCATCTTGATTATTCTTGGTTATTTTGAGTATAAGTACAATCCACCCTGACTGTTAGTCTGCCCTTGGGACTCAAGCAATTTGGCTGTTATTATAATGAGGTGTGGCTCATCATAAGGGTGATTATAATGGAATCTAAGGGAATAGGGAGTCAAGACTCCTGTATATTATCTTTCATTTTTAAAGAATGTACTTTGGAATAATGGTAGAGTATTGTAGCATTTCTGTTCATTGCATGTCTTCAGGGGTTGAGATATCCTCCAATGGACTATTTTGATACTAATAGGAAAGCACGTTTAGAACATGAAAATCTCTGTATCTGTTCCTTCAGGCAATTTGTTCAGAGTGTAATTCATATCTGATGAATATTTGGTGACACTGAATGGTCCAGTGAAGATTGGTGCTAATTTTGCAGTAATGCTCTCTGTTGCATCTGTGGCTGAGTGGGAAGGTATTTTTCACCAGTTCATGAACATTTAAAAATCACTTGTATATTTGTGATCATAATATTACATTCTATTCTCTAATTTCTACTGGAGTTACTCTAAAGTGGTTTTAGATCTGAGCTGTGATCTTCATAATCTCACTTTTCTGAAGAGGACTAGGTCCAGAAACAACACACTTCCTTTTAAATTAGGTGGTGTTATCTTCAGGGAAACCAGAAACTTGTAAAAAAAATGTTGCACTTTTTCTCCATTCTTTCCTGTGAACAAAACTGATGAAAGATTATTTTCATTAAAACTGAGTTCCTTAAATTGTCGCTATAAAGCCAAACAAATCATCATCTCCTTAAAGGATAGGATAGTAGGGATTTTAAGTTTAGTTATTTGAAAGATATGATGGACAAAATAACAAAAAAATTAATCAAAATTATTTTCTGTAGAGGCTTTCTATGTATCTCTGAAGTGGGCTGATGTTGAAAAGAAACTGCTAACTATATCTAAGAATTCAATGAAAAGGTTACTCAGGGTGTGTGTGGAAACATAATTCCAGTGTCCATGTGTAATTTATATACATGGTTACAAGGAGGATAGAGCTCTTCTGACAAAGCTGCATCATTGCCTTCTTATTGAAAAGTTCAGGTACAATTGTAACAGCAAAAACAAAAACGAAATCAAAATCTTCATCCCTTTCCCTTGACTGGAGAACCTAATAATATTTGGTTTCTACTGTACTCTTTTGAATTAATCTAATAGCCTCAAAAATAAGTAGAATCCTTTTCTAATATTGGAACATTTTGTAGGTGTAAGAAATCTATTTACTTCGTTATAATTTTGTTGCAGTGTTCTTACCTTATCTTTTAAATTTGGACAACATAAAAAGTGATGTTGATCCATTCAGCCTAAAGGTCTAAGATTTGGTGACTTGAAGTGTTACAACAATAATAATAGAATGATGACAGTCTGGAACAAAGTGAAGAAATGCATCAACATGTATACATAGACATTTGCTAAAATATTTACCAATAAATGTTTATTATTCAAAATAAGACAGGTAATACAGGGTAAATCTAAAAAATCTTGTTGGAATCCATTGTTGTGCATGACATAGCTGAATTTTACAGCTCTCTGTATCACAGAATGCCATTAAAAGATTGCCATTCAATTGCAAATACTAGGCAATGGCATATATAGTAATTTTTTTTTCAACTGGAGCTTCTGAGAATATTTGGTATGTGATGAGAAGCGTTTTGACCATTTTTCCATAGTAGATATTTTGGAGAAGTTTTGCTTAATGCCAGGAATCTAGAGTTGTTAGGATAGAAAATATTTTGCCATTCTTGTTTCATTGGTAGATGCTTTTCATTTCTGAGTCAGATAGAAAGAGCATAAAATAATATCACGGAAAAAGCATGGCACCTAAAATGATCTTTATAAAAGCTATTACTTTGGATGTAGTATTTCAAACTAGAAATCGTCATACTCAATATTGCTCCAAGCTTCCCAATTATCAAGGAAGTATATGCTTGTAAAATGACATATTTTCTGAATAGTTTTCTATCCTGAACACTTGATTTTATTGTAACACTTTTTTTTGTTTGTTTTTAAGCTGAAATAATCTGAAATTTCTTGAAGCTTGCTACCTCAGTTTCTTACTATTCTTTCAAATGGTTCAGTATTAATTACTCTGTTAGAAAATGCATATATATATCTGCATATATACACCTATATAACTGCATATATGCATATATATGTAACTTAAATATATAAAAATAACTGTAATATTTGGAGAGGTTCACTGCTAGGCAATAAATATACGCATCCAAATTACAATTCTTCCTTTATGGAAGTTTCAGAAAAATCACAAACTGTACTGCAAAAGTGCCTACTTTTCAGTCTATGGGTGTCTGATATGATGGGAGATCTTGCAAATACGTTTTATCCACATTGTGTTCAAAGCACAAAATACCACCAGATAGTCCATTTTTAAAGTTAAAAAAGTTCCTTTCTGTCATGTGCAGTGTTCTGTTGCCGTATGCTAATATCCTGTCTTTTCTCTGAGCTTCTTTCTGCATGGATGCTCCACCAAGGCCCCCATGACATGTCTCTGCATGGACTGTAGATATGCTTTTAAGGTGTTGGAAAGCTTAAAAGGACTTGATGACTGGTGCTCACTAGGAGTATGGGAAGACCTTCTAATTTAAGCAGTGCTCAAAAGGGACAACGTATTTCATACTATGTAATGTCCAACATTGAGTGACAATATAGATCTCCATGTAATATGGCAAAACTGAATGACTTTTGACTGTCTGGATGTTTAAAGTGTAGCTGTATTTGAAAGAAATACAAAGAGAATTTTTAAAAGGCAAAAAATCCCACCTAAACCAAAACTGAAAACAGACAACAAAATACTGCATAAGGGAATTTCCCTTAATTTCAAGGAGACAATAATTTAAACNAGGGGAGGGGAGGGGAGGGGAGGAATGCTTCAGGTGGAGGGAATCTATGACCACCTAATCCAACTGCCTGACCATTTCAGAGATGATAAAAATTTAATACATATTGCTAAGGTCATTATCCAAATATCCTTTGAAGTCTGACAGTTTGAAGCATAAACCACATCTCTAGGAAGTCTGTTGATTTTTAACTACTTTCTCTGTAAAGAAATGTTTCCTCCTATCTTGTCTGATCCTTCCCTGGTACAGCTTTGGAATATTTCCACATGTCCTATCACTGGTTCCCAGGTNTGCTCCACCAAGGCCCCCATGACATGTCTCTGCATGGACTGTAGATATGCTTTTAAGGTGTTGGAAAGCTTAAAAGGACTTGATGACTGGTGCTCACTAGGAGTATGGGAAGACCTTCTAATTTAAGCAGTGCTCAAAAGGGACAACGTATTTCATACTATGTAATGTCCAACATTGAGTGACAATATAGATCTCCATGTAATATGGCAAAACTGAATGACTTTTGACTGTCTGGATGTTTAAAGTGTAGCTGTATTTGAAAGAAATACAAAGAGAATTTTTAAAAGGCAAAAAATCCCACCTAAACCAAAACTGAAAACAGACAACAAAATACTGCATAAGGGAATTTCCCTTAATTTCAAGGAGACAATAATTTAAACTTCTTTCTGAACATGATCAGAAGAGTAAGCAGGATATAATATTGAGGAATGATGTATTAAAATACCATTAAAAGTTCGTAGCTTTAATGACTGCTAATAATGGTTCTGACACTGCCAGGATAAAGTGTTTGGGCAGAATATATTCATTCTCAGTAATAACTGTCAAAACGTGTTTCGTTTGGATTTTGGGTTTTTGTCCTACTTGATAGAATTTGAGAAAATTAATTTTTTCTGACTCCTCCAATATTCCAATTTAATTAATGTGCACATGAAGAAATATTTATTAGATTATATATTTANCAGCACCTCCCTCTCCTCTTCCTCTCTTCAGAAAGCTGTAGAGAGCATTGCAATTGCACCTCAGCTTCCTTTTCTCCAAATTAGACAAGCTCAAAGTCCTCAGCCTCTCCTCACAGGACATTCCTTCCAGCCCTTTCACCACTTTTGTTGCCCTCCTCTGGATGCACTTCAATACCTTCCATCCTTTTAAAATTGTGAGGCCCAGAACTGCAGGCAGGACTGCAGGTGAGACTGCACAAACACCGAATACAGCAGGACAATCCCCTCTTCTGACCAGCTGCTTACGCTGTGTTTGCTGCACCCCGTGATGCATTTTGTCCTGCTGGCTGCCAGGGCACACTGCTGGCTCCTACTGATCTTGCCCATGACCAGCACCCCTGGATCCCATTCTGTAGGGCTGCCCTCCAGTCACTCCCCTCCCAGTCTCTGTTCACATTTGGCCTTACTCTAGCCCAGGTTTTGTCACCCTGGTTTACATTGTTTTTCTAGCTATGTAGGGTAATGCAATTTTCAACACACTAAACAATTGCACAACTAGATCCTGTGCCTGTAAGCAAAAAGTGAAGTCTATAATTCACTGAGGATGAAAAAAATGAAGCTGTCGTTGAAAGCATTTGAAAATGTCTAGTAACTTTATATAATGTACCTGTATCATGCCTCACAGTTGGACTACAAAACAGCTCCTGTATGAACTTAAATAATACTACTTTTCCATATCTGGCATACATAAATACAATAAATAAAAGCAATTAAAATACCCTGTCTCCTTTCTTTTAGTTCTGAACTTAAACAAAAGATCTGATGATTCCTTCTGATTCCATTTCCTGGATTTATTTCTCAATAATGACACTTTTGGGAGCAATTCTATAGGGGATGAGATTGATCACCCATCACTACTGCTGATGTGCTTTTTAACCAAGCTGTTGAACCATAAACTGTCATCAGAGAGTGTATCAGACTAACAGTGTGTATCATGCAGCTCACTCTCCTGTGCAACTAACAATGATGATCATTCTCTTAGTCCATTAGACAGCACAAGGACCTGTTAAACAAAGTCCTGGACTGGCACACTTTGCATGACCAAAAAGAAGGAACCAAATCCTGCTAGATGGGCTAAGTGGTGACATAAATTGAATCCATAGGTTATGAAGCAAGAAGTCTAATGCCTCATGAGTTAATAGGACTTTGTTACAGACAGGATTTTTAAAGCTGAAACTGAAACTTTCTTTGATAGCAGTAGATATGCTCTAAAGAAGGGGGAGCATAGCTCCTTTGAGCAGTGAAGAACACTTGCACCAAAATACTGTCAGTTTACATTAAAAAAAAATAGAATTAAGGACTTCTCCCCAAAATAATTTAAAGGATTTAAACAATGTTTGTATTTTTAATTTTTGTTAAATTTCATGTACCAGGTGTTCCAATGTTGCAAACTATATAAACATGATTAAAAAAGTTATGATTACTGGATGAAGTTTATGATCCAGAGCCTCACACCTATGAATTTTTAAGGACAAAACCTCAAGGGATGTGCCCAGATCGATGAAGACATATATAACCTGGTGATTGACATTTATGGTCTTTTTTAAACTTGTATGCATAATTCCTACTACTGACTTCAGTGGAAATAGTCACATTTCCTCCTTTCATGCTTTTAGTTTTCTCCTCTCTCATGCAATTAGTATTTGGAAGATCAAAGCTGAAATTCGTCCTGGTTCTTCTTCCTTGAGTTGTTGAAGTCTGGTGTTTTGTGGGTTGTTTGTGTTTGTTTATTTGTTTGTTCTTTTTTAGGTTTTTTTTTTCTTTCTGAGTGAATTGTTCAAAAGATCTAACTAGGAATATTCAAGGAATAGTCATGAGGCTTTTGCCCCAAATTAACACTGCTGAGCGAGTTGTAGGTACTAACAGATATTGTGAAGTCCTCTCAGATTTGCAGAAATGCTTGCCCCAATTAATACTGAAGCTGTACCCTTGAGGAACCCCTCATTTCACCTAAAATTTCTTTTAGGGTTCTGAGGATGGCTTTGCCTCCTTTTTGTTCCCCAGCTCCGTGATCCTGAGAAATCACCTAGAAACATACATGGAAGTCTAAATATAATCAAAATTTCTCTGTTTCACTCCAGGATTTTTTGGGTTTTATATATTGACCAAATTTTTGATATCTGCAGCATGTGACATAAACAACTAAATTAGTCAGTGGGGAATAAACAGACTCTTCAAGGGCAGGACTCTTCTGTGTTAAGAAGATGTGAACTGATCTTCTCACCAATAGAGAGCATCTATCTTGTAGAGTGGCTATACCTGATGATACCCAAATTCAATTAGACAAATCCAATGCCTTCTGTCCAAACTTGAGTCTCTTCAGGTGTGGACCTAAGTCAGTACAGTTAAAACAGAAAGTTTACCCCTTCTCCTGAACAACCCATTGTCTTTTGATCCTTTTTCAAAATTTTTGTACAAAGGCTTCTTTATTTTCTCCCATCCATCTCTCACACCTGGAAGGAAATTGCTATAAAATCTACTTTAATGTAAAGTCTGTTCATGGTTCTTTCACAAATTTCTGCTGGACATTTTTCTTTTCTGTAATTTCTGTCAAAAACCTGGAATTGTGAAGTCCAGTGGATGACTGAGACGTTTAGGAAATGTTAGCATGTGTTTCCAAGTGTTTCTCCTGTATCTATGCTGTGACTTTGTTTTTACTGCAGGTACACAGAGGCAGTAAAAGCACTCTCAGTGGACAGTCCTTGGCACACTGGAGCTTGCAGTGTCTGTAAAAGCAATTAAGCTGGCAGCAAAAATAAAATTGAAATGATAACAATAGTAACACTAATAACATGTAAAAGTACAAGCAAACAAGAAAAGGTTCAGCTAAGAAAAAATAGTCCTGAAGAGACTGTTTTCTGTGTGTATCACCTTCTTGGAATTCACTCAGCTACAACAGAAGTTTCAAATAGAAATTTAGATCGTTGTACTAAAACTAGATAATATCACCACTACACAAGGAGGTTAGGAAAACAAGGTACTTATTCCAGAAATCATCAGAATAGTCATTAGAGCCCTGAGGGCACTACCAGCCCTGGCTGTTCCTGCCCAGCCCCTCCAGTGTTCCCCACCTGCTGCTCATGTCCCAGGTGCTTCCATCAGCCCTCCAGGGCTGTCTGCCCCAGCAATGCCACAACAGGGCTGGTGTCCAGCTTCACATCCCTGCCCTCCCTGGCCATGGGACTCTCTGAGTTGGCCCTACACAGGACCCACATCCCAGCTCAGCCTTGACCCATTCCCATCCCCTCTGAGGTGCCCAATGCCTGTGGCTGGGGCTGTTCTGGTGCCCCATGGCTGCCTTGCTCCTGGCCCTAATGGATCCTATGGGGAAACACCCTGCTGCCAGCACTAGCAGCATCTGGGTGATCTTGGATGCAATGCTGAGCACAATATCCTTCAAGTCTATGCAAATTCATATCAAGGTATTTGATCATTCTTATGCATGAGGAATAGTAAGGTATTTTCTTCTTACTACTAGAGAAGGTCAAAATTTCAGAGGATGTCATTAGGAGAGTCAGGAAATAAAACATTTCTACCAACTCTTACTCCTTTGTTGCAGACAACACAACTGTAATTCATAATTTCTCAGGTAAAAAAATATTTAAATTGTTGCTTTTTATTATATAGTTTATTTTTTGTTGTTGTTGTAACAAAGCCTAAAGCTAAGGTAAAAACAAACTAAGTGTTCATGCCTCTCTTTGCAAGTCTGAAAATCAATCAGAATCTCTGGCTATGGTAATGCAATGCCTATGCCTTACATGTGTTTCCCTGTGGTTGGGTCTTTTATATAGAGTGGAGTCCACAGATTTTGTAAAAACGCTTGGCTGAACAGAGATTCCTAATGTTGTTCTGGATGTCCAAAGGTTTCTGAAATCTCAGCAAAAGGCTGGTTTATACAACAGGAAAACCACAGGAGACCTGTGCACTTCTGCAGTAGCAGCTGGAGGTAAAGAAAATACCTGGTATAAAGGAAAATACCAAGGGTATTTTACCTCACACTAGAGTCCTGTATTTAAGCACATTAATTAAGTTTTAACTTGTTTTTAAAAGGTTTAGTTAACGATTCCTCTTGTTACTCAAAACAGAAATAGAGAATTTTACTTATTTGGTCTATTTGTTGTTTTATTTGAATACTATCTTGAATATAGCATATTTTCTCTTTCCTTTTTTTCCTAGAAAATACAGACAATGTATGCTAACTGACCAGCCACCTTAATTGGCCAGCTGTTGCTGATGGAAGAGTTTGGTCTCTCCAATCAACAGTTTAGAGTGGAAGCATTTGAACTTTCTCTGTTTACTACAGCAGAAGTAAAGGAATGATAGAATCATAAAATTATAGAATGTTTAGGGTTGGAAGGGATCTTAGTTCCCTCTGCCACAAACAGGAACAAGATGAGGTTGCTCAAAGTCTCATTCAACTTGACCTTGAACATTTCCATGGATGGGGCACACAAAACTTCTCTGGGCAATCAATGCTAATGTGTCTCCACTTCATGGTAAAGTATTTCTTCCTAAACCCTGATATAAACGTACCCTCTTCCACTTTAAAGCACTTGTCCTGTCACTACATGTCCTTGTAAAAAGCCCCTCTCCAGCCTTCTTGTAAGCCACCTTTAGGTACTGAAAGTCTGCTAGAAGGAACCTTCT
>VXBI01008779.1:689164-699164 GCA_013397375.1 Toxostoma redivivum | reverse complement strand
GGAAAGGGAGAGTAGTCACTGAAACAAGGATAACTTGATGACATTTTCTGCTCGGGGGTTCATTAACAATAAATATGAGTGAACTAACTTAGATTACACAGGGAATCTGTGCTACAGAAATCTGCCTAAAAAGAAAATATATATTTTGATGGATGAGAATGAAGATATTTGGAAAAAAGGAAGTCTTCTTCTAAAGTGTAGGTACATCATTAGGGAGAGTTGAGTTTTTATTACAGCCATTGTGTAAATTAGCATTAATTTCTCACAAAATTGGTGGAAATTTGAAAGATACATCATCTTGCAGACAGATGAAAAACACTTGAAAAAGGAAATACAATGATATAGAAAGGACCAGAAACAAATAAGAAGATAACATTTTGAGTTAAAATAATTTCCATAAAAGGGAGGATCAGGAAAATTAACTCAGTTGGAAAAAAAAAAAAAGAAAAGAAGAAAAATTGAGGCCTAGGAAAGTACTGCTAAAAGGAGTTGTTTAACACATAAAATGTAGGTAAGTCATAAGACCAAGAGATTTGGTTTTCTGGTTTCATTTCCTTATTAGGAGCTTAGTGAAACAAAATCCTATTCCTTCTTTCAGATTAAGGTTTTCAAACATTTACTTTAGCATTTTCATTTTTGAATGCAACATCTATTCTAGAAATAGTTCAGTTTATTTGTGTATTTTGACTACATTTGTGCTACTTCTAATTATTTTTTGATAAAGACAGAACCTTTTAAAATTTTCATTGATCCATGATTAAAATATTAGATTCTCTAAAAGTAAGCAAGCCAACAAAGAACATTTTCTGAAACTGACTGTTACAGGAGAATAAAACTCAGTTGCAAATATCTCAGAAAGAACATTCCTTGTAACTTATGTAGTATTCCTCCTAATGCTTTCATTGTAACTTAGATACCATTTGCTCAGTTTAGGCATACAGTGAAGGATATTATATAACCCAAATATTGTAATTAAATTCGTATGGGCATATATTTACCTTCAAAGAATTCTGTAAAAGCAATTGTAAGTGAGCTCTAAATGTATTTCAGTAATACATATTTATATAAACTCTATAGGCCTTTTTTATTTGAGATGAAATGCCATCAGATCGGAGTTTTTTGTTCCTATTAGGAATATCTGTGAGTGCTGATAAATCAGTCATTGAATGTTATTGGAGTAAATTGGATGAGAACAAGTCTTTCATGACTTACCAATTGCAGAACTTAACAATACCAACCTTCAAAAGTAACAGAAAGCATTTGGAAGAATTTTCTTTTCAAGACTGGATTACAAATGCCAATAAATTTACTCAGATATGGAAAAACGTATCTATTAAACTAACTTGCTTTGCATTTTCATAGCCAAGCTGTGTTTGGTATATGTATAACTAGAGTCTGTTCTATGATGCACAAGTTAAAATTTGATATTGCATTGGTGATTTTCATTTAATCACTGATATGATCCGTTTAGAAATGATTCCTGTTCAAAGTACGAAAAATACATTTGTAATGTTTTTCTTTCTATTATATCTATGTGACTCCTTTAATATGGAAGTATATTTCCATTGCAAATACAGAACAGTACATAACAAAACTTTGATCTATGGCATTTTCAAGCCTTCCTTGCAAACTCTTTAGCATACATAATTTTCATAGAAATGTAATTGCTGGGGAAAAAATAAAGAACAATGCATGCTCTGCAATGTTTATTGAAATATTTTATCTGCATATTTTCATCATTCAAATAGTTTGTGATGACCCTGGTTATTTAAACTTTAATTTTAGCTCCCCTACTGCATGAGGAGCATCATATCACTGAAGATTCTGATTACCTGATTACAGGCCCTTGGGTGTGCTTTTTGGGGATGTGACCCAAAGCATCGTGCCATTTTCAGAGGATTTGTGGTGAAGCAACACTACTACTGAATAAAATTTCTAGCCTTGGAAATGTGCTGTAATCAGTTACTGATTTGTCTAGTAGAAAATATAGGGTGGCAGCTAAACCATTGGTAATATGCTATTTGAGTGAAAAACAATATAACAATTTAAATGAAGACCGTATATTTGAAACAATAATTTGGTTTTTAAAATATCTTACATTGCCTTAATAAATATTATGTTTTGAGCTTTTCCTCAGTGTGACTGAGTATACTTATCATTTAAATAGTGTAGAGTTGCACTGTGCTTTGCAAAAGAAATAATGATTTTCAGTATTTAATGGATAACAGAAGATAATAATCATTCATATAATCAAGACAGGAGTGTTAGCATAAGCATTTTTACACATCATGCACTTTTAGGGAAAGATGATCCTTTGTTGTGAGCTAAAAGTATCTGATCTAAGTAATTCTTCATAAAATGTGGGTCTTGTGGCTTTCAGGAAAGCTGCCGGACATTTCTGTACTTTACTAAAGCCTGGTAGAGTAGAAAGTTAATGACAACTTTTGGATATAAATAATTGCTTTGTCAAAGAACTTCAGCTTCTCCTGGTCACCAGATTAGCCTTCTGCTGCATTCAGATAATGAATTTCCACAGATGATTTTTGACTCAATTTCATAAGGCTGGTGTTGAGCCTTTGTCTTTTTGAAGAACAAAACAAAACACACACACACACACTCCCTCTTCCTTGCCCAAATGCACATCTCTGTTTTAAAAAGCATCTATGATGGGGAACACCCTGTGATCTGTTTGAAACCTGTTTGAAGCACTGTTCCAGTGCATCACTTTCAGAAACATTTACTATTAAAATCCTCACAGTGCAAGCAGCTCCAACTTCTCCTACTGGAGAGATCTTTTTGAGTGATTTCTCTTCCTTTGTTAGTCTTATCTTTGTGTCAGAATGGTGATCAAATGATTTGTTAATATTTAGCATATTCTGTACAAATTGTGAAATGCAAATTTAGCATTTCATGTCCATTTGGGAGAATAAGGTAGTATCTTCAAGGAAGGAGACTAAGGGGTCACCAAGAGAGTCAAAGTCACATTTAAACTGAGACAAAAATTTAAAAAAAAAGATACTCTTCATTTGTTACTCCGGTGAGTTCAGAATTTCTGATTGAAAGCATGCCCTCTGTAAAAAACATGGCTCTATTCTTCTGTGTTGTCTCTAGTTTACCTATTTTTTGGTCAGGTAGTAACACTCCCAAAGAAGGGATCTAATGTTCAGAATTTTTGTAAAAGTTCAGGTTCTTCATAAAATACAAAGCTCCAGCTTCAAGGTTCAGTGCAGGGAAATTAAAATATCTCCAATTATTTCAGTCCAGAATTTAATATTCCGGGAAAACCAGCCAAATAATGAGAATAAACAAATAACAAGTATACTAACATTTTTAAAAATGAGTGTGAAATAATTATTTGCAGAATGCAAAATAAAATAAAATAATCTCTTCCCAAAAACCCCAGTGCTACATCTAGTCTTTTACCTTTTATCAACCCTTATAATGAAAAGAAATTATTTTTTATTTAATACTGAATTTGACACTGCTTCATCTGTAGGTGACAATATTTACACTGTACAGACCAAATAAAAATTGTGATTTTAATATACTGAGTATTCTGATTAATCTGATTGGTTGATCAATCAACCAGACTGATGATCAATCTGATTTTAAACATATAATGATGTTGGGCCTTCATCACTTTTCTGTACAGACTATTCCAGTCCTCATAGTTGAGATTCTATTGTAATAACTTTTGATAGACATTTAAAAAGAATGGATGCTTTCTAATTCCAACATGAGAGGAAGAAATTGAAAGACTGCAACTTTTGCAATAAATTGTTTTCCTGTCTGTTGTCTTCCATCTCCTCCAGCTATTGCTAGTTTTCCAAACATCATGGTTATTTTTTTGGTGAAGGATATCACTGTGTTCTTTCACTCTTTATATTGTTCTCCTAAAGCAAAGGAGGTGCTTCATATTTGGAAGAAAAAGGACCATAACAAGAGATACATGTGCAATTTAAGCTATGAAAAGTAAAAATGCTCACCTTTTTACGGCTGCCCACAAGAGAAGCTTAGTCTTTATTAGAAATAAAACGCCATAGTATGCCTTTAGGGTGGTCCCATATTTGTTCAAACATGTACAGCTCTGTTAGTCTGTGTACAAACTCTAAAAGGCATGAAGGAAGTGGTATTTCATCCTACACTTCTATTCTTTAAGATCCCTGAAAAAATGGATATGATCTGCCTATATTATTTTGACATACATATTCTCAAATATTTCATTGCCCTATATTATTTACTGGAGGGTTATGGATGTGTATATTCCTAGAAATCCTGTGTTTGCCAGCTTAACTCACCTGAAAGTAAAATATAGGTTTTCTTGCACGAAAGAATAGGCATGTTTTAGAATATTCCAGACTTAAAAAAAATATTATAGAAATATCACTCAACCAATAATTCTGCAGTGGCAAAAAGTAACATATTTATGCTGTTATCCAAACAAAATATTTTTATCTAAAAGACTGGTTCTTTTTTTCATAATCTAATCCATTGAAAGCTGTAAAGCCACAATATGATTGTTGCAATTTAGATTAAATTCAGTCCCTTAGGACTCGATTGTGCCTCTAGGCACAGCCTTCAGCAAGAAATAGTGTGTAGGTTGTGTCATCCCAAGAGGTTGTGTGCCTTAGAAATACACCTCTGAAGTACAATTGATTCCTTGTTCATACATGAATTCAGCTTGTCAGGAGAGTTGTCTTACTCTCAGTGTTTTTCATCCAGTTCTCAGTGACAAAAGGTTGTAGCAGTTGTGGACATGTGTGCCCACCTAAATTAGGAGCTTAACACAGGGACAGAGCTAGACTACACTGTTTATATTGTTCAAAGGACAAATAGAAATTAGAAAAGTAACCTCCAGAAAGATGGCTCAGTCCACATAAGGTCTGATTTGCTTTCTAGAGGTGACTGTCATGAAAAAATTCCTGCATTAACAATGAGAAGGAAGATCTAATGCTGCTTGAAGCACAAGGACACTCAGAATAGTCTTTTGAGGAGAAAGCTGCAATGAAGCACAATATTTTATTTTCTGTTCCATATTAGCTAATATGATTTACAATGACTTTAACCCTTTCCCTAACTTGGCAGCATTTGGGGTCCTTGTATCCATTTGGCTCCAAGCAGTCCTACAGCACCCGTGGCTTCATCATGTTACAACTGATTCCAGTAAAACTTCCTCCAAGACTTCCTTTGTTATACTTGACAACTAAACTACTGTGATCTCAGAAATTTGTCCTACACACGTTGTACCTTTCTTCCCTTTCCCTCATTGCACCAGAGGAGAAATCCCAGCATGTCTTTTCAGCTGGCACATGGAAAAGAATATTATTGGATGTACAGTGTCAGGCAGGGATAGACTTTCTTCATAGTAGCCAGGATGGTGCTATACTTTGAATTTGTGGCTAAAACTCTTGATTACACAAATGTTTTGGAAATTTCTGAACAACGCTTGCACATAATCAAGGCATTCTCTCTCCTCAAGGTTCACCCAAAGTGAGGAGACTGGGAATGCAAAAAGCTAGGAGAAGACACAGCTGAGAGACCTGACCCCAGATGACAAAAGAGATATTCCAGACCATATGGAATGATGCTTAGCAATAAAGTATCAAGGAAAAGAAACCAAATATATTTTTTAGTTTTTCTATTTTCACCAAATAGAATTCTAAGCTAGAATTACATTTTTAATTATAAAGTCAAATTGCAATGACTGAAAATTTAACTGTTGCTAGCATATATATATTCTATTTTGTTCCCACGTTATAATTACCAGTACTTTATTTAAAAAAATCCAAACAATGCTTCTGAATGTTGTTTGAACTCACATAATTTTTAAAAATAATTTTTTAATGCTTGTGTTGTGCAGTATGAAATATATGGGCAGCCATCACATAATCCAATGATCAAGACTAATTTCAAAGGAAAGCAAGAGAAACTTGCTTTGCAGTGTCATGTGCTATTTCCACATGCTAACTAATCAATACAATTCTGGTACTGTAAATAATTTTCATCTGATTATTTAAATTAAATAGGCAAATGTAGCATGCATTTCACATTTCATTTAGAGTAGACAAAGTATGTTTTGAAGTATTGGTTATACTTCATTTTCAGATACTAAGAAATACAGTTCATGCAGAAAGAAGAGAGAAAGAGGTTTATGACTTGGCCCTGAAGATGAGGGTAACTGAGGTTCTTGTTAGTAGAACTGCTTGGGCAGGTTAGAGCGAAATGATGAAATGACACTGAATGACCAGTGTTTTATGTATATTTATAATGTGTGAGTGTGTGCATGTGTGTAGAGTTTATTTTAAAAAAATTGGATGCAATGGAAAGGAGGTATGTAGTTATTTTGGTTATTATCTGTAGAAATATGGCAATATAAAACCATAAAAATAACACTTATAACACTTTAGAAAATGTATAAGGCATAGAAGGAAAGGAAAAGAAAGGATAGGAGTAGAAAGTTATCACTGCCCGTGGATCTTGATTGTTGTAATTTCTATAACAGCTGGTCTATAACAGTGATCTCTGGAACCCTTGGTCCTTTTTGATCTGTGAAAGGGTAGGAGAAGCCTGGGAAACACAAATTTCAATGGGTTAATATATACTCAGGTTCAGGTGGGAATGCCCTCATACCTTCCCTTGGCAGGAAGTTTTACACTGTCTGTTGTAACACTGAGGATCATGTGCATTCCTCTGGTGGAAGGCCCCAGAAATTACTCTGGGGCACTTTGGGGATCTTTGATGATTTATGACCGCTTCTAAGATGTGATAGCTGCCTCTCACCTCAGCATAGTTGAGCTGGTTATGTTCTATCAAAAGGGATGAAAACCCTAGGGCCTATATGTGAATGTTCTGGTACTTCCCTGGGGAGAGGGGGATTTTTACACCTGAGCCATTTCTGTAGAAGAGAACACTGGCATGATGAAAAACCCCATTATACCACCTTGGAGGATCTGCTTCTTGTTGGCCTCTTCTCATACCTGGCTCAAAACCCAGCTTGTCACTAAACAAAATTTATACACATACCCTCTCTGCACTGGGGCTGTGCCTTGAACACTGTCAGCAAAGCACCTCCTGCATTTCGAATGGCAGATTGCTTTGAGTCACTAACCATTAAAATTCCTCTCTCTCACAAGGGGACCCTCCAAATAGGAGGTCCTGAGAATGCCACATCTGGTGTCTTGGGGAGAAATACAAGTATAATGATGAAAAATATGCAAGCAAGAGTCCAGTTCTGTTGTCAGATGTAGACAGGTACAACCTAGAACCTGTGCAGAATACATTAAAATCAATGCCATTCTGTCAGGGCACAGAAGTCCCATATGGGTTGTACCCGGAGGTCTGGATCTGGTCAAAAGATCATGCAATAAACAACTGAAAATAAACAAGAGACGGCATGAATGAACTGGAGTTGGACTTGGATGATCTTCATGGGGCTCTTCCAACTCAGGATGCTCAGAATGTTCTGATTCTATAATTCTAACAATATAATCGGTCTCCTTAGGAAAAATAAGTCTGTATTGATTATAGTAAAAGAAATGAGTTAAAGCTACTATGAAAATGCCTTCTTATTTCACAAATAAGAGTAGGAAAGAAGGTGATAAAACTGTATAGCTCACTTGCCATGATAAAATGTGGAGCTAGTAAAGGAAAATTTTCTTTTGTTCTTCAAGGATGCATTTTATGAGGGGGCTTGTACTTTGTACCTGGGCTCAAAAAAATTTTTTTTATATAATTTAAATTTCAATGATGGATAAATAAATATAAAAGTACCTTTAAAATATAAAAAAAACCAAATAATTTGCTGCATGTTTATGCTTTCATTGTATTTTCCACAGTTTCAGATTTCAAAATAAATGACAGAGTTGTTAATAGGCTGTAGAGGATTTTTTCCTGTCCTCCCTTGATTTATTGCTGCTGAGTGTAAACTGATCTGGAAACAAGTGAGAATCCCCCTGCGAAATGTTGTAAAATCCAAATTCCTCACGGAGTGAAAGAAATATTTGAGCAGAAACAATCATCCCCACGTGTATAAGCTTTGAATAATAAGAGCCTGGTTTCTACATTTCTTTTGTTCATGATGTATCAATCCAGTGTGAAAGGAAACATAAAAACAGCACATATATAAACCAAATGTGCAACAGCAAAAGCTTTAACAAACCTTAATTATTCAGGTGGTTAAGGAACAAGCTAAATAGCAGCACTAGTGCACTGTAAATCCTTGTGGCTGACACAGAAGTGGTTATGACAGCTTTCACATTATCTCATTGCAGTATCGAGGCAGTAGTCGCAGCTGGCTCATATGTCAAAATGTGTCAGGACTTAAATGGTAAAACAGGAGTGCAACAGCAATTGGCTTTTCAATCAATAATGCAATCAATATATTTCACAGATATTTTCCCATATCTAAATTACTCTGCAGAGATGAGGTAGCCTGACTGAGTGTTTATAAATCAATAAAACACACAGCTAAAGGACATCTGCTCCTGTTCTTTCACTTCAAGGTGCTGTTTGCCTTTTATTTTGAGCTCTCTCTTATTTAAGAATGTACTTTTGAGGAAAAACAACTCTCTTTTTGCACACAAATGAGTTTTGAGTTGCATTCTGACTATAGACTATTTTTATTAATAATTGTGTACTTCAGTTTTAAATAGGTGTAAGGGACAGTTTCTATTGGCAACAGAACACAGAATTAATAACATACATTTCAGATGCAATACACATATAAACAAATATTTTATATAACATTACATTCTTTTTTTGTGAATACAGTGCATGCACACAATTTTGAAACCCCCCAACCTTCTGCAACGCAAGGTTTTTTTCCCCTGCAACAGAATTCCAGAAGATTCTTGGCCATATTTTGTAGAACAGCTTCTTCTCAAAGCATCCTGGATCATCTTTCACTAATCTATTCTATTTTCAGCAGCAGATACATGAAAGGTGATAGCTTGTTATGATATTGTTAGATGAAATTACTGAATTTGCCTTCTGCACCTTTGTTTTTGTTTGTGAAGCAATGACTACCAGCAAAAATATGATTTTCAACACTTATCATGACAATAATGTCATAAGACCACACAGTTTTATTTTTTTTGCCTGTATATGACTACATCATATACATATTTTATACTGGTGCATATATACAGTTATATGCTACACACAAAGATACAATACGTGTGAAGCATTGTAGTGCTGGAGTTGATTATGAGTTAATGCATATAGGTGTTCATTATTGTTATGTGCACTACACATTTTATCTATAGAGTGATAAGAATTGAAAAAAGGTGTCCCTAAGTGTGCATTTTACTGTAAAAAGACTTACTATATTTTAGCCTTATTCTTTTTCTGATTGAAAATTATATCAGGCATGAAAGAGAGACTAACAAAAACAATTATATCTTTCTGGTGAGACAGCCACATTCTGTCAAGAAGTACATAAAGCCAAACAAATTGCATTTCCTAATCTAGGAGTTCAATTAAAAATAGATTGTCACATTGCTGAATGCCAACTAATCTTATCATGTTGTACCTTTAGCTCACATGCTGGGTTATTCTCTCAGTGTACACGATCTCTTTCACAATTGTGAGATCCATCTCTGAACCACGGTTCCAACACAATCAGAACACAAAGCTCAGGACACAGTGGTTCTCTGATTCACTTACCCTATGTATTTTATTAAGATAAGCTTTAATACAACACTTTTCTTTTTTAAGGCATTTTAGAGGATTTAAGTCATTTTATGTCATAATTTAGATGTGTCTTTACTGAAACAGCTCCAGTTAAATGGATCTGAGGTCTCAAATATCTCATTTCTAAATTGGCAAAGAGATTCTGTCTTTGACTTAAATGGGAAGAAACTTTTGACCTCAATACTTGACCACATACAGCAGCATGGAAAGAAAATGTTGAAAATATTGAAGGAGAAAGAAACAAAGAAACTGCCAAATATTGAGATACTTTAAAGGATGTTTTCAACCAGGATGTTTTTTTTTGTTTTTT
>VXBI01008779.1:672425-688270 GCA_013397375.1 Toxostoma redivivum | reverse complement strand
GAAGGGAAGGGAAGGGAAGGGAAGGGAAGGGAAGGGAAGGGAGCAGAAATTATTTCACTAAGTAAAAGAGTATTACTGTAGAGCATTGTTATAAATATGAAGCTCTGAAATTCAGGAGGTAAACATGACAGTCAATTGTGGACATGTCTATTTGCTAGTTTCAAAGGCAGTATGACATTGGATTCAGATGGGTGTAAAAACAGCAATGAAAACAAGGAGCTTAAATGTTTTTAGGCATTCAAATTTAGAAATTATTAAATAGGATATATAGATTAAAACATTTATAAATTACACTTTTACTGAAAGTGTCATCAGGTTAAATAATAACCAGGATAGTATACAGTCAGCCCAGCTTCTAATTTTGTTCATAGAGACTATATAAAGAGTAAAGGTTAACCTGTAGACTGTAAACTATATTCTAATTATAAGACTACATAAATCAATAAGCCCTCCAGGGTATAAATGATGGTAGAGGAACACAGCACATGACAAAGCAGAAACCAAGAGCAACATAATGATTAAAAGACCTAACAAGGTCTTAGACTGAACAAAGGGAGACATAATATTGGCCTGATCTAGCTTATTTTGTTGACCAAAGTGGAGGGTTTGAATGTGCAAAAGTGTAAGTAGCTAAGTAATCTAAAAAACTATTAAATACATTTCTTTTCTACAACATGGCCTTGTAAGTCAGGTTATACACCAAGTCCATGGTAAGTCTCACTACAGTGTATGGAAGAGAAAAAAAAAATGCTGTCTTTGGCTTGATAGCTTAGGCACCTTATTTATATCTGAATAAAACCAGCTTGCAGCTGGCTTTGTGGTGGAGGGGTCTGTATCTCTGTACTATCTCATGAAAAAATGCTAAAGATGGATTTGAGACTGAAATATGAAAGTATCTTTAATGTCCACTGCTTCATGAGGATCTAGGCCCAGTTCAGACACCAAACACCGGCATCTAGAATTGAATGTTTTTTGAGACTTTGGTCTGTTTCTCCTGGCTTCGAGTCCTTGCTCTGAAAAGCAGAGATCTCCTGTAAGTCTTATATTTTACCTTCTATCTTACATGCAAGTCTGAAATACCTGGAACATTCCAGAAGGCTATGAGTTGTCTTTGTGTGGATAACTGAACTGAAACTCTCTTTTGTTGGTGCCTGTTAGAAAACTTGTGTGATGTTTCATAAGGAATGTGAGTTAGGCACAGAGCTGTAAGAGCAGCTTTTGAAAAATTATCCAGTAGCTATTGTTCTGTACGGAATGCTACACCTTTCACAGCAACTTCCATAAATCTATCCATAAATGTATAGAATAGACTGATATTCTATAGTGCTCTTACAGTGAGTTTGGGAAAACCTGTGCCTGTACCAGTCAAAGGGAAGTGAGAGACATGATGAGGAGAGTAGGGATAAAATGCAACATTAACTGAAAATAGAGATGGAAGATTATACTGAGCTAAGAATGAACTTCATATTTAACAGAACACTTCTCATTTAAAAAAAAAAGATATAATTTCTATTAGAAACTTCAAAAGATGTATATAAATTAAATTCATGGATGAATTGCTTACTCAAGGGTACAGAATTAACTGGTCAAAAATGTTTGCTATATAAGTAAACCATGGAGTTTTAAGGAATGGTTCAAAGGCCTTATTCCTGCTACCAGGAATAATTATGTTATTGTATTATTGGTATTGCATCTTCTCAATGAGAATCTATTTTAAAGGGCATAACAAAAATCAAATCAGTATGAAATTTGGTCCTCAGAAATAGTGAAATATGAAATTAAAAAAATTTCTTACTTTTTTTTTTTTTTAGTTTTTAAAATCTCCTAAGTAAAAGCATCTGATAGTAAGTTTATTAGAAACACTTATCAAAACAATACAGGAAACAACCCACTGAACAGATGACAAGAAGATGCATTTGTCCAATGTAATTTGATAAATCTGGAGTAATCTGCCAACAAANGAGAATAATCATATGCATGGTCTTACAAATGATGACAAAAAAAAAAAAAAAAATTGTAGTTCTTGAAAAATACTTGAGGACCTTACAAGCTGGTTTTGTGTTAGTGAAGGTGTAAAGACACCTCTTCATTATGCAAGGCCAGCTTTTTAACTTGAAGGTTGTGTGCTTTGGCTTAATCACAGTATCTCATGTTTTCTTTCAAAATTATTCTCTGTCGTANAGTATACAGTCAGCCCAGCTTCTAATTTTGTTCATAGAGACTATATAAAGAGTAAAGGTTAACCTGTAGACTGTAAACTATATTCTAATTATAAGACTACATAAATCAATAAGCCCTCCAGGGTATAAATGATGGTAGAGGAACACAGCACATGACAAAGCAGAAACCAAGAGCAACATAATGATTAAAAGACCTAACAAGGTCTTAGACTGAACAAAGGGAGACATAATATTGGCCTGATCTAGCTTATTTTGTTGACCAAAGTGGAGGGTTTGAATGTGCAAAAGTGTAAGTAGCTAAGTAATCTAAAAAACTATTAAATACATTTCTTTTCTACAACATGGCCTTGTAAGTCAGGTTATACACCAAGTCCATGGTAAGTCTCACTACAGTGTATGGAAGAGAAAAAAAAAATGCTGTCTTTGGCTTGATAGCTTAGGCACCTTATTTATATCTGAATAAAACCAGCTTGCAGCTGGCTTTGTGGTGGAGGGGTCTGTATCTCTGTACTATCTCATGAAAAAATGCTAAAGATGGATTTGAGACTGAAATATGAAAGTATCTTTAATGTCCACTGCTTCATGAGGATCTAGGCCCAGTTCAGACACCAAACACCGGCATCTAGAATTGAATGTTTTTTGAGACTTTGGTCTGTTTCTCCTGGCTTCGAGTCCTTGCTCTGAAAAGCAGAGATCTCCTGTAAGTCTTATATTTTACCTTCTATCTTACATGCAAGTCTGAAATACCTGGAACATTCCAGAAGGCTATGAGTTGTCTTTGTGTGGATAACTGAACTGAAACTCTCTTTTGTTGGTGCCTGTTAGAAAACTTGTGTGATGTTTCATAAGGAATGTGAGTTAGGCACAGAGCTGTAAGAGCAGCTTTTGAAAAATTATCCAGTAGCTATTGTTCTGTACGGAATGCTACACCTTTCACAGCAACTTCCATAAATCTATCCATAAATGTATAGAATAGACTGATATTCTATAGTGCTCTTACAGTGAGTTTGGGAAAACCTGTGCCTGTACCAGTCAAAGGGAAGTGAGAGACATGATGAGGAGAGTAGGGATAAAATGCAACATTAACTGAAAATAGAGATGGAAGATTATACTGAGCTAAGAATGAACTTCATATTTAACAGAACACTTCTCATTTAAAAAAAAAAGATATAATTTCTATTAGAAACTTCAAAAGATGTATATAAATTAAATTCATGGATGAATTGCTTACTCAAGGGTACAGAATTAACTGGTCAAAAATGTTTGCTATATAAGTAAACCATGGAGTTTTAAGGAATGGTTCAAAGGCCTTATTCCTGCTACCAGGAATAATTATGTTATTGTATTATTGGTATTGCATCTTCTCAATGAGAATCTATTTTAAAGGGCATAACAAAAATCAAATCAGTATGAAATTTGGTCCTCAGAAATAGTGAAATATGAAAATAAAAAAATTTCTTTCTTTTTTTTTTTTTTAGTTTTTAAAATCTCCTAAGTAAAAGCATCTGATAGTAAGTTTATTAGAAACACTTATCAAAACAATACAGGAAACAACCCACTGAACAGATGACAAGAAGATGCATTTGTCCAATGTAATTTGATAAATCTGGAGTAATCTGCCAACAAAGTAGGGGACAGATTAATGGAAAATCCATAAGGTATATAAGGGGTTTGTTTATTTTTTAAAAAGGTATTTACTTTGTTACTATGAATAGTGAAAATTAGCACAAAATATTTATACCTTTCTTTTGATAACAAGATCCTTAATGCAATACAAATAATTATTAATTTTTTTTCTTCCTTAGAATAGAGAGTGAATTGGATTTCCTTTTATGACTATATCCTTTGGAAGTCAGTTCATTTATGACAACAAGGTATGAAAGCTTGCAATTTTTTGCTGAGGGATACAGATTAATAGAAGAGTGGAACATAGTTTCTGAGAGTTTTTTCCCACATTCAGTCCTAAATTACTGAATACAATGAAACATGACCTTTCAGCTTCTAGGTGCTCAATTTTAAATGGTTTGTTGATCTGTACAAAGAATGCCAGCTATTCTGAGATGCCAAGGCTGACTTCACGTGGTAATGAGCACGAACTAGGGAATGCAGCTAAGGAATACATAGCCCTCTTCCTATATATAGCTCCAGCTAAAGGAACAACTTTGCAGGAGAATGAAGAAGCCTTTGAGTTGGACTTTTTTTCTTGTGCCACTGAAAGAATGCATTGACAAGAGGGTTAAGGGGGCTGAAATAATTGTAAAGAATTGTGTAATAGAATAAAAGATGAGCTTGCTTCATGGGGGCACACTATATTATGAGATAACATGTTGCTCCAACTTGGAAAATGAATTGAATTATACTTACTTGTGGAATCAAAAAAGTTATTGTCAGAAATAAATAAATAATAATAAAAATAAAATATTTCATAGGCAAAGAATTAAAGTTGCTGTCCAAATATTAGAGAAATGTTTTTAAATTAAAATTAAAATGATTCGTATGTGATCAATGTGATCAATGCATAATAAGGAGATCAGCTACTTTTTCTGAAATGTTAGAAAAATGTTTATGAAACTAAGAGTCTCATGACTGTGCACAGCTGTGCACCCAAGCAGGCATACCTCTGTCTCTTGGGTACTAGAGTGGTTCATCAGATGTACATACCAGAAGCACAGGATAGAAGGCATTCACTTCCCCAAACAATAAGAAATGCCATCTAAAGGCTGAGGAGATATAGACCTCATCTGCTGCAGTAGGAAGGTGTGGCAGATGTTCAGCATCCTTTGGCCTTGGAGAGACAGGCAGAATAGATGGCTTCTCATGGACTTTAGGTATCTCTCTTTAGGCAGCTGGATCCTGGCTAGCTAGTCACACCATCTATTTTCCTCCAAGAATAAACATTGAAAAACAGCTCCCAACTCAGATGGTTAAAGTTAGGAAGTGAAGACATCACTCCATATTCTGAACTTCTGATAAGAAGACAATGCTGGAAAACACCTGCTGATCTGAAGAACAGAAGAAAATTATGAAGGTCTCAGAATTTACCAAGATTAGCATTTCTGATGCTATTTACCCTTGGCTTACTTTAGAGCATGTTCATCATAAAACTGTTCCGTCCAGACAATAAAGTAGAAAATGCCATAGAATCATGGTAACATGGCAATCGCTTTTTTAAATCAGGATTCCACTGACTTTTAAAAAAATATTCTGGTACTAACTCATACAAAAAACCCATTGTTGATGCCATTTTATAGGGATTTTAAAAAATACAGTAGAAATATACATTTAAACTTTTTTTTCCTTGAAGTACCCCTAAGTTTCATATTGGAGTTTCCATTTCATAATTATTAATCAAGCTGTTATGGTAAGAGCTATTATCAGTCAGATAATGCTCCTGTTGCTCCAGGAGTTGAAATCACTGAGAGTAAAGCTTTATACAGCCTAAGTCCAAGAAATTGTTTTAACATGTTTCTGCTCAGAGTAACTGTCAGTAAAATGAGAATTTCAGCTACAAAAGGTAGCCTCAGACATATTGTTAGAAACTTTGCTATTGCATTAAAGATTTGGGATCCATTAGGTAATGAATGGATTACACTAACTAGGGAAGATTAATTGGATATCGTTTGTAAATTGCTTTGCAGATAATAGGGCTCATATAAGTGCTCTGTATTACCATTATTAATGGACTATTTTTATCTGTAGTGGATATCTTGCTTCACCATTGTTTGTATACATAAAGGAAAACCATAATACTTTCCTTCAAACCAGCATGTAGAACTTTAAAAGAAATTACTATTAAGCCTGAATAGACTGATTACTATTAATCACGAATGAGGTGATATGTGATTGTAAAGAGAGGAAAGAATGCATACAAAAATGTGTTTTAAATATCCAAAGAGAGATCTCAGCAGATCCTATGTTAATAGGTAATATTCAGGTAGGTCCCAGCAATTTAGAAAACAGAAAGCTCTTAGAAGTCCAGCCACAAACTTTTGTCATATCCTCTCTATCTCCTTGATTATTCTCGAAAGATGGCCTTTAATGACTAATATTTCACAGGATATTATTATAGTGCAACTGCTTAAAAGATTTAAAGACTTTTTTGCAAAAGAGTAAAGAAAGGATTGACAGTTATAACAAATGGAAAATCTTAGTTTCCAGGAAAAAGTCTTTAAGTTTGGCTACAATTTTCCATCTGCCATGAAGAATAGAATAGCATGCCTATTATTGAAATTATTTTCTGAAGAACTTGGGTCAGGTATCTGAATGTGCAAGCTGGTATTTACAGAAGAAAGTAATACAAAGCCCATTAGTAAACCTACGTGGAAGTATCTTTTCATCCTAAGTCTCATGTTCCTATCATAGCACTCTAGAATATTCACACCCCAGTTAGATTATGCAAATTCTTATATTCTCGGATAAGTAATTCCCAGAAAAATCCAAAGTATATCTCCTGTGACATGGTACACTATTATTGATACATTCTTGTTTAAACAGGGAGAAACAGGGAGAAACATCATCTGTAACTAGAAGAGAAATGAGTATGAAGGACACGTAGCAGTGCTGATGAAAATTCCTACAGCCATCATACGGATATGATCCATGTTTGCTCTGCCTGCCTTGCCATCTATGGTATGTCTATTATAAACTTAGGCTCTGTTCCATGCTAATACAACTGCAAGTCTTCGATATTATAGCAGGCTCAGAGCTGGCCAAATAAGTACATAAACTGAAGATCTTGAACATACTATTTATTGACAAGACATGAATCTCCATTTAAGATACAACACACACTTTCTTTTCTCCTAACTTTCAGTAAGAAAAGAAGAAATTAATCTAGATTCCTATCAGTGTTATTTCAGCATCATTTGGGGATGTTCATTATATACTTTTCAATCTCCTTCAAATTCAGACAGTTAGCAAAGCTGCCAGAATACATTTAGCTAAATCCTAAGCATCTTTAATGACAGTAGTCTTGCTCTTCCAGCAGTGAAATGTACCAAATGGATTTGTTCAGTCCATATGAAATTGTTTCACTGAAGAATCTCGCATCCTCAGACACATTATAAGTGTAGCACCACAGCTTACTGTCAAAGTTACATGTTTACATAATATTTATTCCTAGTGATAGGTCAGGTGAAAACTAGGCCAGATATGTATCATAGACCAGTGTATTTCATTCTTTAAATGATTTAAACCATCAAGACACAGATGTATATTAAGTCTTTCACTTCAGTGATACTTGATGTTGGGTGCTAAAAGAGTGCCGTAACTCCATCTGTATAATGCAGCAATACATTTAAGTCAGATTCTGTGTATTGGATTTTTTCAGTTAAGCAATTCAGTGTTTGGAAGAATCCCAATTATCTGATCTTGAAAATATTGATATGGTGCTCAACTGCTGTGGTGGCAAAATCTTCTCAAGCCTCTTACAACACTAGATACATATTGTGACACCTACTGCTGAAGTGTCATGGGTAACTTTTCTATTACATAGCATGTTCCCATTATAAATGAGATTTGTGGCATTTTTGCTAACTGCTGTCAGAAATAATCTGTCATTGGAACATCTTCAAGATTATCCTCTAGGATTCTTTTGAGATTTTTACAATTTAGTACACATGCAATTGTACATCATATTCTAATATTAATTTTAAGGAAGTTGATTCAGGTTATTTTCAGTAGAAATGAAAGCATATTACTTTTAGAAAGTCGTTGTATGTTGAATGGCCTGAATAAAATTTCCTACATGAACCAAATTTGTTAATAGGAAAGTACTGACATTAACTTTTTGATACACAGCTAAGCAACTCCATCCCAAGTTCCTCCACTTCAAACAAATACACAAGCAAAAATCTCTAAAAATGTAAAATATAGGCAATGTTTTACTCCTTTTCTATGGTAAGAATGAAAGCATTTCTCTACTGTAAAGGCAGGGAGGAACAGAAGATAAAAGCCTACCTTAAGAGAGTTTAGGAACAGTCTCAATTTCATCTTTCATATTAGCAATTCAATTCTTAATTTTACTTTTAACTTTGTCAATGGGATCAAGGGAAATATACTGTCATTTTGCTTTGTTAAAGAGTTATTTTGAGGAGAGGAAGGAAAGGGTACTCTAAATGGGTGTGAAAGGCTCTACTTGGTGCTAATCAATGAAGAAAGACAGCTAAAATATCTGGAGGAGTGTGGCATTAAAAAAATGTAATGTCTTTAGTGCTTTATTTCCTATTCCAGTGCAGTTATTTCTATCTCTGCAAAGACTGTCTATCAGAATGTTAGTGTAATATATTTTGCTTTAAATAGCGAGGAAGAAACAAACTTGATGTTTGAAGGGATTTATACAACATTGTGGCAATAGTTGGTTGGTAATGACAATATTACAAAAGGGTTTTGAAAAAAATAAATGAAGAAAAACTCTGAGATTATATTATTACTCTCCCTGTGAACCGGTAATGTTTTTGGATCAGTGATAGATAAATAGGCATAGAGTTTAATTGTATTTATCATAAGTTATCTTCACTTGCAGATTGCCTAGATAGAGAAAAATTCTTGACATAAACAGATATAAAATGAATTTAACTATTGGAGAATTCAAAAGAGGAAGTAGAAAACAAAACTGCAGCTTTGCTTTCCTTGAATAATGGTGTTGAGAATGATGGGAAATTCATGTGACATATAGGACGACAGAATTAGACCTGTTCTCTTGGATTTTTTGGAAACAAGTAACATGATTTTTGAGGACCAATGTTACATTTGGGCTCAGTTTCAAGTAGTCACAGAGTTTACAAGTTATGGTTATTTTTACTCCATTAATTGAAACTCCATCATCCAGGCAGATCCTGTACAATTCTTAATACATATTTGCCCAGAAGAAATGTTAAAAGGTAGAAAATAATTGTTACATTCAAGAAACTAAGGTAAAACCTCTGAAGATCAGTGCTTTATTTTCTATCACACATTTTAGAAGAATTTGTCTGCTTGTGACATCACTGATTTGTAAGAAGTATGGCACTAGCTAGTAACAGAATTTCTACACAACACACGTGTTCCAGGAGTTAAAGGAAATATTTTGTGGAGAGTAACTTACAACATGTATATAAAATCCTAATTAGCTTGATCTATGGACGTGTTTGGCACTACAGACCCTGGAATTAAATTATTTTCCATAAATTACGTAAACAACAGAACCTTTATACCATTATATTCCCTCAAAAGTTGTAGTAATGGTACCAAAAGAAATTATAAACTTTATTTCCTGAGAAAAATGCTTAAATATATATTTTAATGGCAGGCTGCTGGCAAACTTATATCTATTTATATTTGTATTCAATAAATTAATATACAATGAAGAGATGAGTGCAAGTAAATAAGTTTGCCATTCTTGTTATGTTTTTTCTGATAAGGATTATATAAAAAGAGGTAAAGGCTTTATCCTCAAAGAGGACAGGTTTAGATTAAGTATTAGGAAGAAATTTCTTACTGTGAGGGTGGTGATTCTCTGGAACAGGTTTCCCAGAGAAGTGGTGGATGTGCTCATGTATACCAGGGAACATCCCTAGAAGTGTTCAAGGCCAGGCTGGATGGGGTTTTGGGGCATCTTATCTAGTGCATGGCATCCCTTCCTGTGGCAGGCCAGGTGGGGATTGGAACTAAATGATCTTTAAGGTCCCTTCCAAACCAAATCATTTTATGAGTCTATGATCAGAGAACTTCTGTGGTTGATTCAGGGGGGTATTAGAATAGCACAACACAGATGGACAAAATGCTGTGTGAAATTCAAGCATTCCACTCCATTTCAGAATGCTACATAAGATGCTTTGCTACCATATTAACTATTTTGTAGACCAAGGTTGTTTAGCTCTCTTGAAATGAGCAACATAGAGAGACATATTAGTAAGCATTTACTATCAGTCCACCACTTCTTCAGTCCTTCGTTATGAGGGACATAAATATTCGCATTTCCCTTAATAATTCCCATATAATAGCTCAATTTTAATTTTTTGCTCTGTTCAACCACTTTTTCTCAGCAATGCTGTTATCTCATTTTTGTGGTGGGAAAAACTTTCTAGAAAAGTTCTTAAACAAAACTCTTGATAATGTTTTTCTATACAAAATATTCAAGTCAGGAAATGGGACGTATTAACTGCAAGAAGACTCATTCCTTTTGGCTAGTATTTGTGGATGTCTGCTATATTTCACACATAGAACTCTTAACAAAATACAATAATCTAGAGAACTTGTCAAATATAAATATTTCAAAAAGAAGTATAAGAACGGGATGAGAGATTATATGTTAGCTAATCAGTTTAACAGAGTTAATGTTCAATCTGAATGTCTTAAATATCAGTTGAGATATAGGAAAAAGTATTTTTAGGATCAGGAGCACAATCATGTTCTTTGTATGGATTGAAGAACACAATGTTTTTTCACACCGTTTTAAAGAATGATTTTAGACATTTCTACATAGGATATAAACTCATTACTGTAACCTTGCTAACATGGAGAACATTGAAAAGGAACCTTATTTGATTTGATGGCTCATTACTTGTTTTCACAAAGGTGCTCTGAGAACACAGCATATCAAATTAAAACACATGGACAATGCAGACTTATGAAAATTTCCTCAAATGATCCTGAGAAAGAAGAGTATAGTCCATCTACAGCTTACTGTGGAGTGTAAATATAGCATCACTGACATGCAAAAAGCTGAAGAATTTTTCTTAGATACTAGCAAAAGATAGGTGTGGGCGGGGAATAATTCTCAATGGAATATGGAAGGAGCTTCCCTATTACATGGGGATGCATAAAACCCTGTATACTCATCAGGTTTCCCGCTGGGTACTCCTTGGAAGACTCATGTACCAGGTAGTGCACCCCAAGCACGTCCATAAAGCAGCTCTCCCATGCTCTCCACCTTCATGCTGCACACTTTTCTTCACACACTGTTGCCTTAACACCATACCTTCATCTTGCAGTATTGTATCACAGTCACTGCTTTCAGAAACCTTAAAGCATCCCCACAGTCTTTCCACCTGATGGCACTCCCTTACAGAAGTAGCATTTTTAAGAAGAGTGCATGATTCTTCTAGGATTTAACATAGTACCTGTTTGAGTAATTTTCTTGTAAATACAAAGATTGCCCACTCACTCTCTACATATCTCTTTATGATTTCAAATTCTACTTTCAAGATTGAGAATTAAACATATAAGATTTTATAATCTGAATTTTAAACACATCTTTTGTTAGCTGCAGACCATATTAATACTTCTTTACAAAAGAATAATTACAAATTGTTCTTGGAGGTGCAGACCAGATCTGTCACTGTGTTTGCTGAGTTGTGAGTCTGGGACAATCCACTGGACTAAACCAATTTAGGAAACAGGAATAGAAGATCTCCTGACTACTAAAATTCTCTTTGAGATTGTTAAAATATGATTAATGAGAGATTCCTCTGCCTGAATTAAGGTGCAAACAAGACTATATGCCAAAGTCAATAAAACAGATTTTGCTCAACAAAGACTGTGAGGTGGAGATACAGAAAGAATAGAAAAGAGAGGGGGGAAGGGACAGAAAGAGAAAGAGGGAAAGATACAGAGAGATGGTGAGCAAAAGTGCAATTGGTTGCTATTTCTTTATTTCTAGATCACCTGATTCAAGAGTATATGCAGTACTGAAAACTGTGCAGAATAAAACTTATAAAGAAAAATTTTCCTACCACAAGAGTAAAAATATTTTTTCTAATTTCTCTTTTATCTATACATTCTTGTGTTAAGAACCTCGAAACATGGTGGTGTTCTGGAAACCTAGATTGCTTTCTGAATATGTCATTTTTCAACAGAGAAAGTGATGTTCTTGAATTCAGAGGCACTTGATATTGTTAATTAATCTCCAATTCCTCTCTGAGCTTGGTAAAATAAAGAAGCAAGTAGTGGGAAGAGTCATATAGATGATTCCTTTTGAGAATAAAGGTGGATACTTAGGAACTTAGTGGGTGTGGATTTTCTTTGGCATAAGGACATAGAAAGTCCAATTCAGTTGTTCAAAAATAAGTAACTCCTGCCAACTAGTAGGACTGAAGTCTTCTGAGTTAATTTCATCCAGTTGTGAGACATGACACAATATTCAACTACTCTGCAGAAGATGAGGGGAAACTGAACTGAGACCATTACCTGAAGTACAGCTTCATGCTGACACCTGAATTTATCTATTTCTATGTGAGCCAGATGCTAAAAATTCAGCTATAAACAAATGAAGACCTTAGAAAGTCAGCCAGTGAAGCCTAGAAAGCATTTCAGTAGACCAGCTTCTGGTGTTCACCGGAGGGGAAACTCTTTAGGCTCCATTTACTCTATTGACTGTATCTTGACTACACAGGAACCTTAGACACGTGGTTGACACCTGGATATTGACATATACATGTCTATATTTAGATATCTTCATTTGAAGATGCACAGATAAAGATAGATTTGAAAGGAGGAACAGAAAGGAATTCCAAAGGAGAGAAGAGAGAGATCCACAAGGTTTTGAAGAAAATTAGAGATGGCAAAAGAACTCTATCTATTCCCAAGGGAAGTAACTAATTTATATATTTTATAAAAAATATGCTGTACATATTGCATAAACCAGTGTCAAAAGGGTAAATATGACATAATGATATACAGTGCCTTTGTAGAATACTTCAAACAGATGAGCTGACTAAAGCAAGATCAGAAATTAAAAGAATAAACAATACACCTAACTGATATCAGATACTGGAGTAAGCTCAATTCTATTATTGATGAATTAAATAAAGATCGACTGAAGTATGTATGAAGACAAGTGAAAACACAGAGGCATGAATAAGATTGAGTACCTATAAGTAAAGAAAGACTTTAGAAAAAAATTGTTTTTAATACTTGAAGTGCCTTACACTGAAACATAAACACACAAATAGGCATTATCTGCTGGTAGCAGTCTATCATACCAAGGAAAATTCAACCCAGCATCTTGATCAGAAGAAAAATTAATATATATTAAATGAAATGTGATTTACTTAACTGGAAAAAGATTCTGCATTATTTAGGAAGATGATAAAACAAAATGTAAGTGTCTGGAATAAAAAGATCAGTAATTGAGAATTTCTGAACAGATTATGAGAGTGAGGTGGTCTGGCATGTTAGAGAACACATGTAAAGAACAAATTTAGGATAAAAAAGATTATCAGAAAAAGGAAATAGATTTGATCTATGCAATACAAAAGCAAGCAAAGTTTGCATACTTTGTGATGTATGAATATTTTTTGTTTGTGAGCAGCTTGGGCTTGAAGTAAAGTCAATGGGAGTCAACATACTAACCAGCTTGTGGAATTGGACAGATGGTGTATATTGTGTGCAGTTCATATTTTATTTAATTCTCTGGCAGAGGGAAAGAATTACAGGTCAATATTTGTCAGAAAGTGCTGCAGCTAATGAGAAAGTAAAGGAGAATAATGTGTAGGAGCTTTTTACTTTCTTTTCACTTGGAAAGCTAGTGACTCTGTTAATTAAACAAAGCAATCTATCTAAATGAGAGGTTTTCAGGCAATGAAGTATCCTTACCCATGTATTTCTATAATGTTTATCAATTTCACTGCTGAAAACTTTTTAGCTCTTAGTAAAAATACTGAAAATATTGTCACTTTATTAAGTTCTGCTTAACAGCAGCAAAGGCAAGTAACAGCACAGATCCTTGGATATCTTCTTAGTCTTGAAAATTAGAGTGTCAGACTATCAGAGAGAAGCCACAGGTTCTAATTCTGCCACAGAGAAGCCACAGGCTCTCATTCTGTGGATCACCTGGGGACTCTGGTTTCTGCAGAGCTCCGAGTCCAAGCCATGCAATTGCCTTAGTGCTGCTGGTTTTTCAGGGTAGGGATTCTCAACCACAGAAATATTGTATCTTCTGCTCCTGATGACAAAATAAATGTTTCAAATAAAAAATTGAAAGTGAGCACGTTGTCTTTGAGTTCTATTTCAACAAAAGCTCACAAAAAATATGATTAATATTCAATCTACTTCCATGAGGTATCTAACTCCTATCAAAATTTTGTGTGCCTAGGAACAGGCCCATTACAGTAAATGCTTAAAAGTTACTCACATTCATGGAAGGAAAAAAACCCAAACTTAAAATCCATCAAGAAAGGAAGAAAATAATTATTGAATATATTGGTGATAAAATTATTTTCTTTTTTTCCCCGAGTTATTTTAAATTAACGCCTTACTATGAAATATTTTGGTAAACTCAGGAATATAATGTGAAATTATAACAATCTACAATCAAAGTTTTGAGTCCTCAGTAATAATTTTTCACTTACTTTTTCTACCTTTCCTTAATTGGCTTTCTTATTTTCTCTGTATGAAAACTCAGGAATTACATGTAGGACACCAAGCAGAAAAAGAAAGCATCGCCTTCACACATCACCTCTCTGCATGAATTAATTTCCATTTTCACAAGAAAGAGTTACACATTAAATAACCAATTTTTTGTAAAATATACTGAAAAATTAATTGTTTAGGCCACACTATATTGATACAAAACTTATAGATTGATTCAAAACTGTGCATTATGTTATGGAAGATAATCTCTCCACATCTCTCCACTATTTCAACCTCAATCTTGAGTCAATTGATTAATCAGTAATAACTGATGATAATCAGGGTGAAAGTAAATACATTGTCTCTTGTATTCAATGTCAGCTTTGATCACATCAGATTTCCTTGTCCTGTGTCCCGTGTCCCATTATTGAATCAGCCAGCATGTATTTCTACATGTGTAACCTTAGCTAGCTATCTTTATATTTTGGTCTGATTTGACACAAATGTAGGAAAGTATCTCAAAACAATTATTATTATCTTTTCAGTTTTGTATAACAAATCAATGTTTCCTTCCTTCCTTCCTCTCTTCCTCTCTCCCTCTCTCCCTCCCTCCTCCAAAAAAACCCATTCTTGATGTTATGGTCTGGGAATGGTACTCCACAATTCAATGCTCCCAATGAGACTATCCAAATCAGGCTGCTGCTATCTTTTCCACACCTCCTTCTCTCCCTCCCCTGTGATGGGATAGAGAGGAAAAACACAAAAGGTGTAGCTTACAAGTTGGGAAAAGAACCATTTACTGGAAATGGCAATGGAACAAGAAAATTGAAGTGTAACAGCAACCATATTAATAACAGAAGGGTACAAGAGAGAGGAGAGCGATTCACATGCAAAATGCTCAGAACTGGCTTTACCCAGTTGATCACTCTGCCATGCTTACTCAACTGGAAGAGACCCCTACTCCCTGGAAGAGACTCCCTTGCCCCTGCCCCTGGCAGTGTCATGAGGTGGTATGGAATAACCTCCAGGTCCTAGCCATGCCCCTTCCTGGCTACTGCAAAAATTAACCTTGTCCTGGCTGGAACAGGGCACTTAATTTATATGTACTTTGCTGGTCACTACACCAAAATGCACATTATTTTTCCTCTTTGGGATGGAGAAATCCTGATGAAATGTATAGGAAAATGTTTTTGGGATTTTTTTTTCTTTAATTAATGGTAGAATTCAGCTTTCCTGTACGTAGAAGTAGCCTTTAAGGTCAAAATTAGTAACTATAAGTATAAAGATAAATAAATAAAAATAAGTAAATATAAATATAAATATAAATATAAATAT
>VXBI01008779.1:598871-662285 GCA_013397375.1 Toxostoma redivivum | reverse complement strand
TTTTTTTTTTTTTTTTTTTTTTTTCTGTGATAATGGTCATACATTGAAATAGTTTGCCCAGAGATATGGAGTCTCCATCCCTGGTGATATTCAGAAACCAAATGGACACAGCCCTTGGCAACTTGCTCGAGCTGAAAACTTGAGCATGAGGCTTAGATTAAATTATCTCAACATGTCCCTTCCAAACTCAATAATTCTGTAATATGGGAATGCTATTTTACATTAACTATTTACTCATATTTTTTAAATTAAAAAGGAAATTTTTTACTTCCATAAGCAGGAAATTATTTACTATTAGGCAGGTATCTGCTCCTGCATTGAAATAATATGATCACTGTTGTGTCTTCTAGGACAGTTAAAAAATTATTGTCAAGGGAGATGTTTTGCACTATACTTGCAAAAGAATAATGTAGCTATCCTTTCAAAAATTTCATGAACTGGAAAAAAAAATAAGACACTACTAGAAATCTTTTATTTGAAATTGTTAAAGAATTGCCATCTTCCTGCATGATCTGCTCAAACTGTTATTTTCTTCCCTGAGCTGTTGGATCTGCAATGTATTTATGTCGCTTTGACCTTGGTTAATGTTTGCAGCATTTTTGATTTTCTAGAAATCATGAAGTCATTATTCAATTGTCCAAGTAGTTTTGTTGTTGTTGTTCTTTATTTTAAATTAATGTAATGAATAATAACTTCACATAAACCAAGGTTCGGATCATCAGCCTGAAAATCAGCAATGCTAGTGTTAAAAATTCTCTCTCATACTCTACACTAAGGCACAGAAAGCTTTCTCTCATAAACTATCCTCAACCATAAAATATGGTGTTACATTTGCACTTCCATGAAAAATCCCTGTGGTCCTTCCTGAATCAATTGTATCCTCCCCTGAACATGCAGTAGCAGACAAAAATGCTATTATAAGAGGATATACATCCCAAATGACAAATACATATAAATAGTACTCTATTTAGCCATTTTATTGAGTGATTAATGACGATTTAGTTGGATAGATAAAAATAATAATCTCCGATATTTTGCATGGAAAACCATTTAAGATTATTAATGTTACAGTATTTCACAATTATTTTGTAAATTTTGAGTAAAATTTAAATTCCTGTGAACAATGTTGAATTGCAATTTTGGCAACAATGGCAGATTTTGTTGAATATTGCCTGTGACACATAAAAGTTTTTGTTAGTCAGTAGAGAGGTTGATAACCAGATTTTAACTTAATTGAATTAACATGATGTAGGAAAAAATATCTTTGGGCAAACTAAGTGGAATAATACAAACTCAAATTTTAAGTGTATACACATGAACGAAATACATTACCATATTGTTTCAAATTAGCTTCCTTTGTTGTTCTGCATGGTCTTTTCATAATGCCAGTCACTGCTATTTTTGAAGATACTGAAACAATGTTACAAAATGCTATTAAAATAGCCTATGTATATATTTAGTGAGGAAAATGTTTTTGATTTCCTCATTAGTTTAAGAAGCACTGAAAATTTGTATGTTACAAAATTCTTTTAAGTTCTCATTTATGTCTTTTTTTTTCATTTTTGTCATAACATGGTATCACAGATAAAACGGTAAAGACATAGAAGGTTCTGGCAAACACTGCATAAATCTCAAAAATAATTGCCACAACTAATCAGTGTTGCCAAGATTTTCATCCCCATTGCAGAGGTGTCTACTTAATTTATTGTAGGTCATTTGTAAACCATGGTGATCTATGAAGACAAAGCTAGGCCTAAAAGCAGTTATTTCCATGGAAAGTGAATTTTTTCCCCTGTTCCATTAATGTCAGAAGTCATTTCTTGTAACCATTTCCCCACACTGAAAAGAGAGATACATTCTCCTCTCATGACAGGAGACAATGAACACTCCATGTTGAAGATATTACTTCCAAATTCTAAGCCTCTGTTCTTGACCCAAACAAATGATTCAAATTGATAGAGACTACAGTCATCCAGTCACCTAGAAGACTTCAGTAGTTTTCAGCACGAACTGGAAATCCTAAACATTAATATTGCAGTCAAATTCACCAAACACGTTCAAGATTGGGTCATATTCAGAGCTTGGAGAAAACTGATCAGAGCACCCAAATGCAATTAAGCGGATCTCACTGGCTTTTTTTTTTTTTTTTTTTTTTTTTTTTGGCTTTAGATTATTTCCCAGGTGGAAGTTGAAGAGAAATTAAATCAATCCATTACATTATTTATAATTATAGCAAATCATAGAAATTATGTGATTAGAACCACAAAATGTGAGTATGTTAGTACACATACTAGTAGTGTTTGACTGAAAACCAGAAAGGATGAATATACCCCTATTCTGAAAGTACAGTTCCATCTTGTTGCAGTAGGAGATGAAGGTTAGAACAAGAAAGCATCAAATTATGCCTCGCTCAAAACTCAGTCATCTCCTCATACATTTGCAAGGCTATTAGAAAAAAAAAATAGAGATAAGCAAAAAACCAGAATGAGAACAAATATCACTATTTTATAGTATGAAAGATTTTTTTCTTATTTTACCCCAGTATACAAACAGGATGCTTTAGAAAAATGACTATATACAGCGATTAATCATAAGAATACATTTCAGAAAGCCATTCTCCTAGCAAAAATATTTAAGCTTTAAGAAAGTCCTGCTGATGCTGTGTACAAGACAGTTTTTACACATAGAATAATTTCTTTTCTTAAAAAAAGCAGAAAATGCTGAAATATTGAATCCACTCAATGCCCCAGATAGAGACCTTTTGAGATGTGTATCTATTTTCAGAAAATGATAGAAAGAGATGGAATTCAGCAGATGTTTAAATCCTGAAAAGACATCACGAATGGTACTTTTTCTTCAGCAATGCTCCAATGGTATATATCAGTTTGACAGTGAAAGGCCACTCTAATTCCCTCTGTAATAACCTAGGGAATGACACTTGCTCAGAATGTCAAGTTCTGGAAACTTGTTGTTAATTACAATGCTTGCCATGATATTTTCAATTTTATCAGCATTGGTAGGAGTTTTTGTCTGTTTCTCTGCCCTACAGTAAGCACTGAAAACTGACCCTCTGGTTTATGCTCTGCCCCAGCACACACAACTCACACCTTTAAAGTGACCTTTATGTTCACTAGCAGGTGTAAGATTATATAAATTATGACTCCCAGTGTATTATCAATCAAAAAGCTACTTGTCAAGCTGCTTTTTTGCTAACAACAAAAAAATCAAATCTATCCTCAGAGGCTATAATCCTGTATAGGCGAATAAAATACCATGGGGTCTGTTCTCCTCTCAGTGCACATACGTAAATCTCATTCCTACTAACATTAATGGGGAGTTACACGCATGCATCAGGAGAAGAATAAATCTGCAGCAGAGCACGCAGGAAACCATTCAGTGTGAAATGTTTTAAGGAGACAGATAGGGGAAAATACCGCAAGGAAAGAGCTTATAATGCATTCATTCAGTTTTACTTACAACTCCTGATGAACTTTTTCAGACTGAATGCTGTACATTTGTGTCATAAAATATATTAGCAAGTACATATTAACTGTAGCATTATTCAGGTGGGATTGCTGTCTCTAAGTTCTGCATTGCAGATTGATGGTTATACAGTCCAAAATCTTTTAAAGAATTCATGTCAAATGTTTTCAGGTTTCAGTTTTAACATGTTCAACAGTATTTTAAAACTATTAAGGTCTTGTGGTCTCTCCTAAATGTTTATAAGTCTTGATTTAAGTGAAACCAAGGAAATATATACATCTACTTCCTCAAATGCATATTATTCCAAACAGGGTAATCAGCACAGAATAGAATGATTGGATGCTGCACTTTGTAACCTCAGGCATATACATTCTCTGCCTCTCCAAGTTAAATGTGGTGTACATTGGTTTTGTACAGTCATATCTTATTAGGAATATTATGAGAAGGAGACTTTGTCTGGACTATTGTAAAATGTTAATCAGTCCTGATGGGGGAGAAAACGTAGCTGTACATAAATGTATCAATACATCTTCCTTAAACACACCCAAGTTGAAAATCTGGCTTTCTATAATCACAGAGGCTGAGTGACCACTGAGTCAGCCAATTATCCTTGTCCTTAACTAAGAACTTAGTAGACACAGAAGTTTTATAATATATGTATCCATATATGTGTGTATTCATGGATATATATATATAGCATAAATATATAAAGTTGTGAAAATCATGTCAGAAGCAATTTAAGATGGCATTTTGTTGCAAAGGTGAATGGCAAAATGAGTGCCAGAAATGCATGATAATTGCAAATAAAGCAGGAAATTTTCCAGAGTGCCAATATTGTCAGAAGTAAGTTCAGTTTCTTTTCTTCCCCATCCAATTAAATTCAGTTGTATTTAGGAGATTATGAATTGTAAAGTAACTGAAGAAATAATGCAGGTTGAAACTTTTTTTTTACAATTTTAAATTAATTCATATGTTCTCACGTTATTGTTGTTTTAGTTTGGTTGGGTTTTGTTGGATTCTTTTTTCATCCAAAAGAATGTAATCATCTTTGAACAGCATGAGTAGAAATTTCAGTTTAAAGGCGTCATTTTCACATGCTGACAGATGTATCAACCTATAATTTAAACCCTACTTACTCTGCATTAGAAATATAGATCTAAAATATTTACTAAACCAGTTAGGGCAGTGAGATAATGGAAGGGGTATGGTAGCACTCAAATAAATAAACTGCAGCAGCATCTGCTATAGACCCTGAAGGCTTGATGAGAGCATGTATGAAATATTCCTGGACCAACTATCATAGAGCTTGAAATCTCCAGGCACTGTACTCATGGGAAACTTTCGCTGTGCAGCCATCTGGTGGGTGACAAGCACATCCAGCCGTGAATCACCAAAGACATTCCTGAGTTAGATCTGTAGAGGACAACGCCATGATTCAGGCAGAAGGGTTATCCAGAAATCAGAGCCTTTGTCATTAAGGAAGTGTTGACAGAAAAGATTATGAATATAGTATTTGTTCAGATACTTGGAGGTAAACTATGGGGTCAATGAAGTGACTTGTAAAAAAACCAGTAGTATAAATGAAGAATAATGGAGAATTAAGAATAGTGGAGAACAGTCAAAATCTTTGGTCTACCCAAATCCACTTGTGTTTTCCTGGTGATTTGAGTAAAATCAGATTTTTATTCAAACTGGGATAATGGCAATGAGAAGTAGTTGAATATGTCTGTGGAGGAGTAACTGACATATAAGAAGTAGTAGGATTAAATTACAAGAAAGTATTATTCTAATAACAAGGGAAAATGAAAGAAACTATAAAAGGCCAGAGTAGCTTTACAATAAAATTCTTAAAGGTTAAAAGGATCCAGACAGCAATAAATGTAATAAAAAAATCAGAGTGTAAGATTTTTTTGCAACTCTCTACAATCTCTATGATTTAGAGACCCTCCCCCAGAGACCTTTCTGTAGTCTGATTTTGCTATCTTTATTTCTTAGCCAGAAGGACATAAATAAAAAAAAAAAAACAACAGGTAATAAAATATACAAGGATTGCAGAATTTTCAGATAAATTAGGGTTTATAAATAATTTTTTAATAAACAGGAGATTATTCCTCAAGTGTAAAGATATTCTGTATTTCACAACTGTAGGACAAAAGGCTCAGGGGCTGAAGTGAATTTCCTGAAAGTTCTAATGCTTCTGACAACTCCAGCTGAGGCATCCCAGTCAGCCTTACATGCTTGATAAATGATTATGTGGGATTTCTCATATAGCAAGCTTTCTGCCTATGTCCACGTCTGGGCAAGCACTTTTAGGACTTTTAAGTAATGACGGAGGTCATATGCTGAGTCAAAGCTGGTACCCAAACTCCTCTCATTCATGCTTCAGATACCTCAGCCTTTTATTGAAATACAGCCCCAGGAGCTCACAGCAACTTCTTGTTTGGCATACCAGTGGAATAGATGGCTTAGAACACATTCTCTTTTCCTTGTGTAAATTGTTTTTCTTCTCTAAGAAGTAAGTTCTTATAAGCTCCTGCTATTATTTGCATATAAACGATTTCATAGTGCCAGTACTACACAGCTGTCAGTACAAGGTGCAAATGTGGATGCAGAGCAGTCTTTTAAGTAAAGACTTGAAATTCCAAAGTGATCCACATTTAAACCCCATAATTTGTTGTCTGTGGGGAGATTTTTTAAAAGCAATTATCTTATGTAGAGGGCCTTTTAAAACCTCATTTTCTATCCTCTTCTCTAACATGTCATTGAGCTATAGGAAAGCTAGTTCCAAACAGGATGAGAAAACTTTTTTGATCTTTCAAAATATTTTATTTGAAAACTTTTTTCTTTCTGTTGCCTAATTCAGGGAATACTTCCACAAAAGATTTCTAGTCACAAAGATATTCTAGTTTAATAATTTCATTTTCTTGAAACTATACACATGAATAATGTTTCCTCTGTGTGAAGATACTTAATCTACTTATATAGTATATAATTTATGTTTTAGATTTAATATCCCAGGCTCACCAAATTTCTCCATGAAGGTAAACCCTGATAATCCCAGATACTGTATTTTTTTTTAATTGAGTAAAGGCCACTTAAACTAGAACTTCTAATTTAGATTTAATAACTCTATAAAAGATAAATCTAGTTGCCATGTAATAAACAGTAATTAATTAGTTAATATCAATTAAATACTAAAAATATTAATTTACATTTAACATCTAACTACTGTAATTTGCTATAGCTATCTTATTAAATGCTAATTAAATTCCTAAACATTCTTACAAGTTTAATGCATTAATAATAGGAACGTAAGTACACATTTACTGTATCTGCAGTTCTCAGTTCATTACATGGCAACTAGATTTATCTCTTTTACACTAATTAAATATACTAAGCAAACCTCAGTAACTTTTCTTAACACATACCATAACTGTTTTATTAATTTCAAATTAAATGCCCATTTAAGATTTCTAATCTACAGCTGCCCTAAACAGTTTCCTGCTAACAGAGCAAAGGTTACACAGATGTTATGACTAAACCATGACATTTCTAGATGTTGGTTACATAAGAAGCAAGGCTTTCTTTTCTGCTCTTTTTAAGTTTAAGCATAATGACTTTTTACTAATTCTCTTTTCTTCTTCCCAGAAAGGATTTGTCTTTCCTTTCTCACTCTGTCCCATGTCAGTATAATCCTATTTCCTCTCCTGTAATCAGTTTCACTGCAATTTTTCTACCTGTAATAGCAGGTAGCCCATCTTGGTTATTGTTTCAATAGTCTTGAAATAAAAGGAAAATTCTTTTCATGTGTACAGCTATCATTGTGTTATTTAAAATATCCCGATGCTTACAGAATCATATTAATCTTCAGCCAAACCACTCAGCACCATGGAAGGTTTCAGCAAATGACCATATAAACACCTGTAAGCAAAGAAATTCTGGTCAGAATGTCAGTCAGGCTATGAACATGTCAGAGTAGCATCCACAATAGCATTTCTTTGGGAAATGGAGGGAAACACTACAGTCACATGTATCAAATTATTTAGAATCATGGTTCTTTTCACATACGATGGAGACTGTCATAAAGACAGGAGGCTGCTGTGCAGCAAGAAAAGCACATTAGCTATTAACCTTCCCCCAGCCGATCAACTTTGTTTTGCAATCTTTCCTCAGAACCATTAGAATACCCTGAAGAAATAACTTTCCAATTAAAAAGGATCTCAGAGAACAAAGCCATTTTATCTCTGACTCCTGGTGTTCTTTATTCCAATAATTTAAATTGGAATTGATTTTTCAATTTAGCCGTTGACTTGCTATGGACACACAGCTGAAAAGGCCGAATGGAATTGCATGGATGAAATATTTGTCTTTGTGATGCACTCCTCATAAATTCACAGGAGCCTGATTTATTTTTTTTTTAATGCATTTTCTTTTTGCTGCTACTGCTTTAGACAACAGCTTTTTAGCTCAGCATGAGCAAACTGAGAAAACACGTCCAGCATGACCTCGAGGGCCTCATACTCAGTTCTTCATAGATCTATTTAATTGTTACATCCCTGAGAAAAATGAATAGATCCAGTGAAGTCAAAGTGACAGCTGTTTTTCAAAGTCTGAAAATGTGTTCTACAATTTTGGTGTGTATATCTGATTTTGTTTCTTTAAAATAATAATTTTTAAAAGTGAACAAACAGTAATAAAATAATAATTTTTAAAAGTAAACACCTATAGTCAGTAAATTTCACTATGTTGAGTAGAAATGTGGAATTACATAAACAACTGAGTTACATTTTCTCATTGTTCTAGTGGCAGACTCAACACAGTAACTGATTTACCTGTGGAACAGTTTTGAAATAAGCACTCAAGTTATTAAGGAACCTTTTAAAAAATGAAGGTCCAGTTGTGCCTGTAGTTCAGCTCAGTTCTAGTGCAATCCAACACTTGACACAACTAGGGAGAGACTTGTATCAGTTTGACTGAGGACAGATATGGGTCCTAGTGCTTAGAATTTCCTAATGTCAGCATCTTTGCTTCCCAGTGTTTTATAAGTAGCTTTTTTTGCTGGACAAACACAGCTGAACATCTGATGCTGAAAGTAGAAAGCAGAGCTGAAGAAGGAAAGATAAGAGAGAGCAAACTTCTAGAACAATTAATTACTTATATTCATCTATTATGGGGAGCTAGAGTTGCTCATAAAGAAGACAGAGGCGTGATTGTTAGTTATGATTTTTTTTGGTGTTCTTTAATTCTTGGATTTTTTTTTCCTGCAAGAAAAGCATCAAACTTACTGATATTTGAAAGCAGCTAGTCAAAATGTTATTCTTGGACACTTCTCTGCTGCAGTAATTTTACTGTTTTAGATGGGACATTAACTACAGAAAATTTGCTGCTAGTCAACTATGCAGAAGAATACACAGTAAACAAGGAAGAGTATCATATTCCAATTTTCATAGATACAATCAGAGAAAAAATCAGAAAAATAGATGTTGATGTTGCTGAAATTATGGAGCCAATCTGTCTAAACCTCTGTCCAGCCAGTTAAATACTTCAAAAAGTCAACTTTTGTTAATTTTTGAAAAAATTGTTTTCACAGCTTCTGTCCCATTGTCTATGGTACTTTTACACTGTTTAGTGAAAAAAGACCATGATCACAGCAGCACAGATTGTTCAGAATTGGAAGGGACATGCTAGGAGCACTGTGTCCAGCTCCTGGTCCTGCACAGGACATACCCAAAGTGTCCAAGAATATTGTACAAACTCATCTTGAACTCTGTCGGGCTGATTCTGTGACCACTAACCTGGAGAGCCTGTTCCAGTGGCTTACCACCCTCTGGACCTTTTTCTGCTCCATTTAGGTTTCTTTTAGGTGTTAGAAGATTAGGTGTGTGTACATGAGAAAGCATGTGTTTCTGGGATCTTGGTCAAAGACTGGCCCTGGCTTCTTTTTCCCTTTTTTATTTTTTTCCTCAGTTTGACAATAATTTCCACATCTGTTACAGGATGCCTCCACTTAATGTTGAAAATTCTTAATCAAAGGGGGAGGCTATTGGAACATGAATAAACTTTTGAAGGAAATGATGTAGAAACTGAAAGGACTATGTTACCCGTTGAAGATTAAAATATCTTTAATACTCTTAGACAAATGTATGAAGTAGTGAAGATGAGAGAAGGAGGAAAAATACATAAGGGAATGGGCAATGATGTATCAAAAGCCTGTAAATACTAAACTGTCAACAAACAGTTAAGTAACAAAATTGAGCTGGGATTTTAGTAACCTTTTTAATTGTCAGAGCTGAAAGATATCTTGGTTCTTTTCCAACATGAAAAATGTATAAGCATTTTAACTACTTTTAAAATAGATTTTGATTTATAAATTTAACTGTGTATAACAGTCTCTTGCAATAATATTATCTTGGAGTTAGAAGTTAATTCTAGTTCTGTATCATCTCTTTCTGCTTTTTTCATATATATATTATGAGCCATGGGAATATTTGACTTTTTTCTAGTTCCTTGATTCAGTTGTATTCCAGACACATTCAGATAATACCCAGGTACCTGCTGGATTTTCCCCATCCTTGTCCAGTTTTGCTTTTCATGGAAAGCAATCTCAGACTCACAAACAGAAGGACAGTCTTATTGGTCTGGTTGACTGACAAGATGACCAGGACTTTAAATGTTTTGTAGCTTGCAGTAATCAGCAAAAGTGAATGCACACTAAAGAGTCTTTCAAAAGAAGCTTGGATGTCAAAAATAGCATCCAAATTCCCTCAATTACTGGAAAAAATAAAAATGGAAATTGATTTCCACATACTCATATACATACTTAGATACACAGAAGCATATATGTTCTTAAAATACTTCCTTTCCATGTGGTCTGGTGCAGGTCATCTGTATAATAAAATGGCAAAACAAATGATAAGAAGCTATTTTGAATTTATTCTACCAAAGGCCAAGAGAAAAAAATTTCTCATCATCCAACTGGGCTATTTGAGAACATGTTAGAATATGTTAGAATATGTTTAGCTGCTGAACAGTGGTCTTCCTAAAGTATATCTGACACTGATTTCTAGTCCTTACAGATGAAGAAACAGATCATTTCAAGGGAGGGAAATTTTGTTGTTGTTGTTTTCTTTTTTTTATAATGAGAAAAAAAAAGAGAATTAAAAAGCTGCTTATTACACAAAAGACTGAAGTTCAAGTCACTTCAAAAACACAGATATAGATTGCCATTCATTGTATGTTGTATTAAACACAGTCAGCATATTGGCAAAATCAGTATTTCCATGTACACTGCATTAGAATTATTTTATGTTTTATAATAGTTTGAGAACAGGTTTGATCCTTTAATTTTAGGGTCCTTTAAAATCCTCTATTAATTCTGTTAATGTTATTCATTTATTGCAAAGGAAGTGATTTAGAAAGCTAATAAAAATCTTGAATGCATTTTTACCTCTTTGTCTTAGGATGGCACTGCCTGCAAGAGCATCTTTGGTCATTCAGCTCAAGGAGCCCATTTTCTTCCTTCCTTAGTATAGTCATACTCTGCAAATTTTATCTCTTTAAAAATTGTGGGAAGATTCTGAGAACCTGTAATGGATATGTTTAGGCAGGAACATTTCTTTTTCTTCTCTTTTCTCCTCCCTATATTTCCTTCATGATTACTATTTTGTCTTTGAATTACCTAAAGACAAAATACTAGATTTTAATTGGGCATTATTTTAAATATGCAGTTATGATATATTTTTAGAGATTTGAATCTATTTCACCATTATGACTGATGTATTAATAACTGCAAAATATCGGAATGGAGTTTAAAACAACAACAACAAAAAGAATGGTCTAAGCATTTAACTGCAACTGTGCAGGTTGAAAATATTTATTTGTTATGGAAAATGATCCAAAAATGTTCTCATCATATGCAGGTGGAAGAGACTATTCATTATAAAAGTGCACATACATAGCTTAGTGTCCCATACATCAGATTCCAGCCTGACATTATTTTAGACAAATGAAGTTTCATTGACTGAGTACATGAACTAAACCTTTGACATTGTACACAGTTTGGAAAATGATCTTTCCCAAATTATTGCTTTTATGATGTCAGACATTTGGCCATATTCATTTCCCACAGTAATGCATAAATGATGCGACAGGTTCCCCATTTATATAGTCTATTTTGTTCTCTAACATCAAAAAAATCCCCTAATCTAGAAATCATTAAATATCTATTAATTTGTATAATCACATTTCTGTAGGAAATTAAACCAAAATGAAAGCAGAAAAAACCTCCGACAAAACTTACCCTCAACAATTGCAGCATAGTTTTTATGCTATTCCCCACAAATATCTTGTGGGGAACACCCACAACAAATGGGGAACACTTGCATACCTCAAACATCGCCTATCTTTAGTTACTCTCTTGAAGTTTAAAATTATTTACCCTTGTATTTATCATTATATGTCTTCATAAAAAGTCCTTTCTATCTTTCTTGTAGTGTCTATTCAGATTCTGGAACAGTTAAGTCACCCCAAATCCTTCTCTTCTTCTAAACAATCCAAATTCTCCCAGTCTTTCCTCATATCCTCATACTCCTCTAATATTTTTGTGGCCCTCCTGTGGACTCTCTCCAGCAGGTCCATGTCCTTCCTGTGCTGGGACCCCAGAGCTGATGCAGCCCTGCAGGTGGGGTCTCACAGAGCAGAGCAGAGGGACAGAATCCCCTCCCTGCCCTGCTGCCCACGCTGCTTTGGATGCAGCCCAGGACACGTTTGGTTTCTGGGCTGGGAGTGCCCATGGCTGGGTCATGTCCAGCCTCTCATCCACCAGCACCCCCAAGCCCTTCTCTGCAGGGCTGCTCTCCATCTGTTCATTCTCCAACCTGTGTTGATACCAGGAGTTGCCCTGACCCAGATGCAGCACTCTGCACTTGGTCTCATGAAATGTCCATGGGCCCACTTGGATTTGTTCGGGTCCCTCTGGATACCAGCCCATCCTTCAGCTCTGTCAACTGCACCACTCAAGTTTGGTGTCATCTACAAATTTGCTGAGGCTGCCTTCAATCCCTTCATCTGTGTTGTTAATTAAAATGCCAAATAACGCTTGTCCCAGTACAGACCCTTGAGGGACATCACTAAGGATAGTGACCTCCTATTGACTGTTCTTGAGAAGCTGGAACTCTGCTTTCCTAAAGCTCAGAGGCCTAACTTTACTTCTTACCTGACCCCTGTCCCTCAGGACTGTAAACTCCAACAATGCATAATCAGGAGACACACTGGACAAATCTGTCTGGAATTATACAGTAGTACTGAACACACTATCCTAACCCTGATCAAGATTTTAGTAGCAAATTAGCTGAATGGGAAGTTTTGACATGGGTTTAGTCTGCCTCAATTTTTTCTGGAGCTTCATTGATTCAAATGGTAGCAGTCTTGTGTAATTGTCATGTGATACATGAAATTCCACTGAATTTCAATTTCAAATATATTTTTATCTTTTCAGTTATGCATACTGAGCTTTAGGGCCAGTGAAAGAAAGCACATGTGCATAACATTCATTGTGGTATGAACAAGCAGATGATGTTACTGCCATGTTACTGTGTTTATTAGATTACTAAAGATTAAGGAAACACTTTTTTATTGTGAGAGTGACATTCAAATGCTGTCTGGACATGGCCCAGGGCAACAGGCTCTAAGTGGCCCTATTAAAGCAGGGGGCTTGAACCAGATAACCTTCAGTGCTCCTTCAACTTCAACTGTTCTGTGACCCTGTGATTCTTTCTTTACACATAGCCCCTTAGTATGTGTATAGTTTTTTTCCCATGTGCTCCAGAAAACACTATCTATTGTATAATTCCAATTCTTACTAAGAAATTATAGTACATAATGATATCTGTAATTGAGTTTAGCAGAAACTGAGTTCTTCATGTACACAATGAACGTCTTATTATATTTTGCCCTTCAAATTTTTATAGTTGCACTCCATAGGCTAACACATTTATTCATCCATTTAAAATGCATTCTCTAATGCTTAGATGTGTTTATTTATAAATTGTTTCTGAATGTGAAAGTTAATTTTATCTTCTAACAATTTGCTATGGCAAATCACTTAGTAGTCCAGGTCATTTTTATTTTCTAAAAGGAGTCCTTTTTTTTTTTTTAATTTGTGTTGTGGGATTTTTTGCGTTGCCTAACTGCATCACAATAAGAGTGTTTTACTAAAATTTTCACCTCAGTATGTTTTTAGTGGATCAAAAAAAACTCTGTGTGTGGGGTGTGTGAGTATGTGGGCAGAAGGGCTTCAAAAGTGTATTATCTGAAATGAATTACTAATTGCTGCACTAAATATAGGAACGTTTTCAGTGTTTTTCACTTACAAACATTTCTCAAAACATATTTATTTAGGAACCACCTGTTAAACAAAATTAATTGATTCATTATGTTACCTTGGACCCCCCCACAAAAATTAAAACAAAGAAAAATGAAAATAAAGGGAATTTCATCAACAAGTTTAAAAATTATAACCTTGTAGTGCATGGGAATTTCAGAGATCATTTGGTCTTGAAGTTGCCAAGGTCTTTTGATTGTATCTAATCTGCTGAAACAGGACTAGGGAGAAAGCAGGCAGCATCTGTTTACCAACTTAACTATCCTTGTTGTCACTATTTTGGATGTGTCCTGTAGACATGTTAACATGGGAAGAGTTTTCAGCAGTGTGCAGGTGAGCGAGCCTGCACAAAATGGTCCTGTGGTCAGTGATCACCCTCTTTTAGTTAGCAATGTCAATGAATTTAGCTCATCTCTTTATGCAAAGACAGGCAGTATCATTTTATTTGCTATATAAAATGTAGCCCAAGGGTTACACTTTGTACTAATCAAGCCTGAGTTTACTCTTTGGAGATGTAAAGAAAAGGTGACATCTATGCTACCAAATAATACATGATAGAGATTATTATGGCTGGATTGCCAGAGGTGTCACAAGATTTTGGTGATGTTTATTTGTACAAATGCCATTTACAGAAAGGAACAGGATCTCTGAGTCCTAACTGGTTTCATTTCTAGTGTCTAACAATTACCCATATCTGAAAGAAATCTAGATAATTTTTGATTTTGGAAATTACATATATTTTATTTTTCCTATTTTATTTATTAGCATATACAATGACCCACCTCCAGACACCCCAATTGCTTTTTTTTAGACTACAAGGTAGTCCAAAGGCAGGGAATTTGGGAAGGTTGAGGGAAAGTGAAGATGCTTTTCCTGAAATGAAAGCCTGATTAGATATGGGCTATCTCCAAGAGGGACTTACTAAAAACAATTGTTTATCAGGTTATCCAGTTTGGTGGAACAGAATGAATGAAAGCAGTAACAGATCTTCCCACTGGACTGAGAAAAAGTAAACAGCATAACGGATTTTAAATAATTTTAGATACTATGATAGCAAGTCAAGCTTGTTTGGGTTTTTTTCACACAGTGCATTCAAAGCATTGGGGTTATTGTTAGGAAAGAATTATTGTTTCATTTTGTATGTCAATGAGAGAATCTTTTACAGAACTGAAAGAAGTTATCTGTTGATAGCTAAAAAACCATATTGTTAGACTGGGATTGAAATAATTCTTTTCAGCTGAGGTAGACATAGGTAGAAGAAACTGAGTCTATTCAATTCAGTGCATTTTAAAAAACAGATGAGCACAAATTTCTTTCTGATGTAGTTGTGTATTTAGTGGCATGAAGCAAGGTAGTTCTATGTCATTCTGTTGATCTACAAATTGCATTATGAAGTAGAAACTAGAACATTGCACCATAATCTTTGTGTGGAAGAGAAAAACTACTTTCATAGTTTGCGGGGGAAAATGATTAGTTTTCTGATGCTGATAGAAAATGTAAGAAATACTGTACTTATGTCTGGCACATCTAAACTCATAACATCTATTTGCTTTGCTTTGTCAAAACATATGAAAAATCATTAAAGTGTTTTAATAAATGTCTGGTTTTCTTGCTCATTCATCTTATAAATATTAATTAGCCATGGATCAGGCAATTAAAGTTTAATCAATTTGCACTAATTAGCACCACATACTTGCATAAAAAGATAAAACCAGCTCCTGCATCTGGCTGTTATTTGCAGTTTTTGTCAAGTGCTGATGAGTTTCATCTTGAAGAGAAGATTAAGAAGAAAAGAGGAAAATAAGAAAGTAGTGTTAATTTTATTAAATCTTCAATCAAACCTTCTGTTCATAAGCTTTATGGGACAATACCAGGTAACATTTCACTTTACACGAAAGTAGACATGATTGGGCAAAAATTTAACACTTTTCTGTGACCACACCTTTCTTAATTATAACTTGTAAGAAAAATAAATAAGCTCTTCTGCGCAAAAGTCCAGGTTCTATCTTACAACAAAATAATTTTGTAGTCATATACCTAGAGCTCAACACCCTAAACTTTCATAAGAAAAGTAAAAACTAATTTTCATCTAAAAATATTTTCAGTTCTCATATATATGAGTGGAAAAAAATCCTGCAAAATCTTATCTTAAATTCACTTAGAATTTTGATGCATTTAAAGATGGATTTTAGTATTTAAGTTATCCCTCTTTCCAATGGAATGATAAAACTTCAAAGGTCACCTTCCAGTATTTTACTAGATGCTGGACCATAGGACAGAAGATTTTAGCCTCACTCTAATGACTCTGTAATTAGTTGATAGATACATTACTGGAAATGTGTCAGGCACCTGTAGTGAAAAGGGGAAAAAGGAACTTCCTGCCCACCACGAAGGACAATTATTTGCTAATATTTCTTGCAGCTATTAATGTTTGGTGTTTGTGTTACAAGATTTATTGTCTAAGTTATCGATCAGCAAAACTAAAACAAGTAACAAACAAGGTAACAAAATTAAAACATGAACACACACACGCTCCCAATGTTTCTTTTCATTCAAGAGGTCTATTTTTCCCTTTCACTTGGAAACACTAGGGTAAATCTTATTCTAGAAAGCCCAAATCTACATTAGAGGATTATAAAAGTATTGTATCTGGTTAAGAAGCTTAGGTATCCTTTAATATTACACTGTCACGTATTTTAAAAAAAGCACTCTGGCTGTGCAGGCCAAACCACTTACATGGTGGTCCTTGAACACAGAAAAATTCAGACATTCCACACATCAGTTACTTATTCCTAGTTTGAAGCCAAAGGAGAACAGTGTGCCCAAATGGATACCTAGATAAGAGCAATCTAAGTGCTGTTAAATAAAAATTGAAAACTGCATGTTTTGCTTATCACAGGGCTGTCCAAGTCACTGTTCTGTGCTCCTGTTGGCCATGTCTTAACATCATTAAACTTGTGGTTGTTTACTAAGGGAACACTTGAGAATCAGCATTCTTTTTACATGGTTAAATGCCCTGTAGAAAAGGTCAAGGTTTTTATAATACAGCTCTGGTTTTGGCTTTTGGATTTGGCTGAATGAATTAGACTGCCAATCTGCCAAACAGGTATTTTTGACAATTTCTATATGACTGTTTTCAACTTTAATAATGGGAGAAAACAAAGCATTCCTTACAGCCTATTTATGTAACTGAAAATGTTTATAGGGAACAAAATATGTATTTTACCACCAGTGGAAATTTACTTTAAACTCTGCAGGTAAAGCCAAGCTTTTACTAGTGATGTAACAGTAAAAAATCCCAAACAAATAACCAAAACCACACAACACCAACCAACCCATAGCATGAATCATAGAGAAGTTATGCACCATTTACATAGGGATTTTAATGTAGTTTATGCAAGAAAAGACTTGTGAATGGTTATTGATATTTTTCAAATGAAGTATGTATGAGCCATTAAACTCCTCATTCTACAGTGTACAAGCCATTGCTCTGCTAAACACTCTTTGACCACATAGGCTATAAATGGAGCAGAGGCACTTCAAAATGTGTCATTTTTCAATGTTTGTTTAAAGATCTGACACATATGACATACAAAACCACCTGGTAGATAAAAGTTCAAACTGCTGATGTTACAGAATCTTCATAATAGGATATTGTGCTGAAGATCTATTGTTTTAGTGTATAGAAAGACTGATTTTGAAATTATCTCTAAGCACTTTCCCTAATTGGGGCACTGAAACAAAAAAATCATTCGTAGAACGAATTCCTTCAGATGAGTAATTTTGGCTGAGTGGTTTCCCCTATAATATACTATACGTACATACACATTGAACAATGCCTTTCACTGAAACTAAAGAACTAAACTCATTGGAATAGTCTACAGTAAACTTTAGTGGGCTTAGGAAGAAGACAAAAACAGTAGTGTATTTGCAAATTATACATGAACCTGTGAGCAGTGAAGACATATTTACTAAGATATATTTACTAAGACGTATTTACTAAGATATTAGGTGCTCAAGTGTTTCTTAAATTTCAGTGTCCAAGGAGTCCAAGGAATAACCTGCAGCTCCTAATTAAGTGTAACCAGATCTTATTTTACCATCTTCACACAGAAGGCATTCAAGGCTTTGTGAACTAAATCTTTGTGAGTAAATGCAGAGACATTAAGGCAAACATATGAAACCATCCTTATCTTGTACTGTCGTTGTCCTTTCCACTATTGTAAGACAAGGGCTCCTTTATGTTGTCTCTTTTATAGTCTGGTTGAATACGACGTAAGTATAGGTCAGCATAATAAATCTCTACCCAACATATATTCCAAACCTGAGTTTTCATACAAATATGGCTTCATATAACATTTACAAGGAAACCCTCAAAAATTGTGCTCATAGTTGATATGTGGTCTTTTTCAAACATTTTGAATACCTGTCTTTTTTCATGTTTTGCTTCCTAAACCGCTGCAGTGCAATTCCAAAAGTCATATAAAAATGATACAAAAGAAAAGAAAAGAGAAAAGAGAAGAAAAGAGAAGAAAAGAGAAGAAAAGAGAAGAAAAGAGAAGAAAAAAGAAAAGAAAAGAAAAGAAAAGAAAAGAAAAGAAAAGAAAAGAAAAGAAAAGAAAAGAAAAGAAAAGAAAAGAAAAGAAAAGAAAAGAAAAGAAAAGAAAAGAAAAGAAAAAGAAAAGAAAAGAAAAGAAAGATCACTTCAAGGTGGAGTATTCTTTAAATACCTATGGCTTTTATAACTTTTGCGACTCAAAAATTTGAACTTATAAAATGAATTTCAATCCCATTTGTACAGCTGCATTAAATAAATTAATGCATTTCAAAGACTGTAATAGTAGTTTCTCTACTCTCATTGCACTGGGAGACACTTTTATGGGTTCTGAGTTTCAGCTGACAATGAGGGAATAGAAATCTAAGAGAGAAACTGAATTAGACTTTTCAAAGTGGAGAGCCCAGCATTTCAGGGCAGTGTTAAGCATGGGGGTTTGGTCATGTGTTGACTTTATATAGCTCTATGCAGCTGATCCTTATGACCAAAGCAAGGGAAGGTTGAGTTACTAGCACTGTGAGCCTCTCAAATACTACTGCTGTGGTATAGCCATGGACCACAGGACTTGAAAATTTCTGTCATGCTTTTGATTTTCTTCACAAATACATTGGAAACGTAAATTTATACAGTATGAATTCATTTCAAAAATATTGGTTTGGGTCCCCTGTGCTGCAGACCACTCATGTAAGAGAGCACCTACTTAGAGATGCCTGAGTCTTGTCTGTTGAACACATTTTTTGTGGCTTGCATCAATTTGAATTTATAGCATGTTTTTCAATTTTCTGGTGAGGGAACTGTGGGAGAAACTAGAACATTTGTGGAAGGTGTTTATGGTTGACCAAGAGTTAGGGGAAGAAGGTTTTTTTTAAAGGAGAGGGTATTTTCAGAAGTGTTTTGGTGGATAAAGCTATTAAGCTGAAGTGTTGTTTAACTCATATCAAGGACATTACTGAGAAATTATAGGGTGTCCTTATAGGGTTTTGAAAATCAGAAGTAGAGAAAATAATAAAAAACATGTATGTTTTGCATACACTATACAGTTCATGCATTTAATATCTGACAGTTTAAATCCAGTTCTTTTGGATCCCTATTGTCACAGTAATTTACAATCTGTGCCAAATTTTCTCTTCCCCATCTTTTTCACACAGGTACTTAAAAATATAAAATTACCATAACTTATTATAGTAAGTTTTCTCACCTACTTCCAGGGACTTCCTTCTACTTTTCAGTGTTTTAATGTTTCTAATCACTACATTTTGTTTCAACTACCTTTTTTCTGAGGTAACAGGTCCAAAATTATTCTCTAAATGTCAGATTATGAATCACTTCCTGTCATTGGTGGTGTTACATGAGTAATTTCATTGACTTCATTGTGAGTAACAGCTACTCACTACAGTGAAGTCGGCAGCTGCTATCTGCTACTACAGGAGGAATGCTATGGATGATGCGAAGTTAGGTACCCATCCAGTTTCTCTACCTTTGATCAAGATCAAAGTGCGCTTTTTGAGATTGGTGCTGTGTTAGATTAGGCTGCCTTCTTTACTATTCCAATTTGCTATTCTGTTTTTCTTTTGAGTGTATAAAAATTTAGTTGCTTTTGTATTGACAGGCATTGCACTGAGAATATCAATTTGGAATTCTGTTGTCATTTTAAGTCTGTATGCATTCTTTGTAAAAGCGCATAAAGATACAGTGATTTCCTACTTAATCTTGATATGTGCCTGGAGAAAGTGAAATGAGCACTCAGACAAATGAGTTCACTCTTGGAAGCCTTACTTCACTATCAAGGAGACAAGTAAGAATTGTGTCGCCTACTTTGACTTTATGCACAGTAGGCAGTAAATATCCTGAGTCTCATCTGTTTTGCAACAACAATGGGTGCTTGGAATGGAAGAAAAATAAAGTGGTGCACAGCATCTTTCTGCCACTTGCAGGAATGTGACTTCCAGAATCAATAACAGCCTTTGTCTGAAGATATATTGTGAGGTGAAGTACTGTAGAAATTGAAGACAGATATGGAAGATTCATTCAAACTGCATATAATAGCACAGATAATCATGCACAACTTCACTTCCATAGGTATTGGATTTAATAATTGGATTTAATTGAACATGTTTAATAAGATATATCCTAACTTCTCCAAATTCTAAATGTAACAATGTTGGTGGTTTAAGTATAAATTTTTCTCAGAAATTATTGTTCAATGACTAATGAATACTTTGCTCCAAAGGACTTGCATTCTAAGGATGACAGATGGCTCAGCACAAAACAAAAGGGATGGTACAGAAAACAGCTAGAGGGTGCTCATTGTAGTTGGAATGTATTCATCCATTCTGGAATTGTGTGAGGGAAGTTTGTGTGAGGGAAAGATATGAAGGAAGTTGCTAAGAGTGACACTTGATTGAACAGATGGAGAAGAATGAAGTGTAGAGATAGAGTTTGGAGCCAAAGACTTATCATTATGACTGAATGAGAGTCATAGTCAACTTTAGTCTACATATCACAGGAACTAAAATTGAGTTTTCTCAAGTATTTTATCTGAGCTTGCTTAAGTGTCATAACACTTTCATCTTTTGACTTTCATAGAGTTCCCCCTCCCCCCCATTACTTTCTTCTGACACTTACCCACTGGAAAAGTATTCCACTAGGCACAGAGGTGCTTTCATTGACAAAATCCAGAAATCCTCGAATGATGAGAAATTCAGTAAAAACATTTTGATAAAAAAAAATCATAATATAACAGAAAAAAGCCCAGCAAGCTAGTTTGGTTTTATGGTAGAGTTACAACTTTAATTAGATCACTACTCAACATTTAGAGATTGGAACACAAGGTTCACTTTTTATAGAGAACTCTAATCCTCAAGTATCCATGGGGATTTATTACACTTACTAAAGTGAGCCCTGTCCTATCTCTGACTTATAACAGAAGGTATTGCAGCAATGGCTGCATTTGCATGTGACAAGAAAAGAGCTTGTCACAAGGAATACAGCTTTAGCAAATCTGAACTACTTTTCGAGGAATGCTAACACTGATGTAGCAGGAAGCTCAAACATAGCATAACTTTAAACTTGGTCTGCTTAAACCTTGTTGGACTTTATATTCCAGTAGTACAGGAAGGAAGATATTAACGTGCCAAAGCTGAGAAAATACCTTTGTAGATAAATTAAATTAAATAAATATGATTTAATTTTCCTACTAACATAACATGATTTTACCTTTAAATATGTATTACTAAGTAGCACAAGTGAAATTAACATCTAATCTAGAATTTGCATGAGGCACTGTGTGTAACACCAACAGATTGTCCAGAGAAGTTGTGGGATTTTTTTTCCAAATCTATCCACATGATGCAAAATACCATCTGAGAAAAACAGATGGTCACGCCGCTGCAATCTTGCATTTCTATACATGAGCTTATAAAAATAAGATCCATAGACAAATTAGCTAGAAATGTTTCTTATTTTATCTTGACCAGTGCATAAAATAAAGTCTCTAGAGTAAAACTCGTAGCAATAACCTAGGATTCCCTGTACCAAACTGCATGTGCTAACTAGCAGACAGCTCTCTCCTCTTTCTCCTCTCCGTCTCCCTCCTCCCTCCCATGATATCCTGAAATCTTTTCTGCATAGTGACACAGCTTCAACAAGAGGGGTGGAATACATTTCCTTCCCTCCCACCTGCCCTCTCTCCCAAATGATTAGAGCACTTTTCAACAAAGTGGGAGATGTGGGTGTCCCTCCCTACCTTATATACACTGAGAATACATTAAGTACGAAATTGCCTCCCAGGGGAAGTGATGGAAATGCCACTTGTTCATTTTTAAACTGAATTTGAAAAAAGCTTTATAGGAAAAAATTCTGCTGTAGTGAGGGAGACATTACATGACCTTCTTGAGAAAGATTTTATTTTCTAATTTCTAGTGTCCTGATACTGTGGTTTACTCCCTTCCGCTCTGTCAATTTTTTTTCATAGCATTGTGTTTTAGGAGATTTATTCAAAATGTGTGTGAGAAAACCAACTGAAGATCTTCAAAGCAGACAGAATATAGCTTGGTTTCATCGGCTGTTTGAACCTGAATTACTGTAATGACTGTAGTGGAATTATTTTCTTTTAAATGAGCAAATCTGACACGAACTTCAAAGGGGAAGTAAATACATGTAATAAAGCATCCATTTTCCTTTTTCTTTTCCTAAATGATTTATTTTATCCCCAGAAACACCAACAAATGTTCAAAGTTCTAGATATTTAAATAGGTACCAAGATGTCTGAAGCTGTAATCCTTGTTCTGCCAGTTCATTGAAAAATTGCTGACCTTATAAATGCCTGTGTTCCTTTTCACTTTGATAACAGCTTTTGCTTCATCAGTCCACAATATGTATTACAGAAGTGAATCCATGCAGGATCAACTAATTGCTTGTACATGCATTTAAATATAAGTACCCTAGAATTCTTATCCCATAGCCATACATACACAATTTTATTTTAAGAAAGAATTAAAAAGTTTTTGTTCTTTTAAATTACTTTTGTGTTATGGACCTTGTTCTAACAATTACATTTTACCAGTTAGTGCCTTATGAAGCATGATGGAATCTAACCAGCAACTAATATAAGAGCTCCAGTTTGCCCTCAGTACACAATCTTAAAGCCCATTAACATTTGTGAGAATTATATGTGCAACGTGCAGGGAAAATATAACCTTAAGCAAGTGAAAACTGAAGTTACTGTATATGCAGTCTAGATTTTTCACAGCAGTGTATTCTATCAAATGAAGTTTGTTAGACAGCAGGGAAACTAATAAAAAGAGGGATAGTATAAATAAGATGAAACAAAGAAATTAACAAAGCCCTTCTGCATTTACTAGGACATAATCTACAGATGTTTCTCAGTTGGTAGAAAACAGATTTCCACACAGCAGTTGCATTTAATACAAATGTTTGCACAGAATCCAGCTGGACTAATATACAGAGTCGTCTCTCAAGATTAGTAGCTTTATAAAAGAGTCAACAGCTGACTAGAAAGAAGATGGGTGTCTGAAGTTGTTGTCCAAATCTCCTAAGAAATAGATCAGTCTAAACTGTCAGCTTCAGGTGTAATTGAAGCAGAAATTCCTTTTAGCTGTGCCATCCCTGACTATTTCTGTCTTTCTATTCAGAAATTTGGAAGAAACAGTGAACTAAAGAAAAATTAGAGTCAGTTGTGAAGTTCCAAGCTTAATATGTGGATCAAAACTGTTAATGTGGTGTGCGTTATATATGAAGCTTATTTTATTTCCCTTTATTTTCCTAGCTATGACTTCCAGCTTAAAATTATCTTGGGAGCTGACAAAACTAATTTTAGCTTTGATGATAATATAGGCAACTAGCTGAAATATAGAGGTCATCAGGGATATGAGTGGTGAAACACAGGGAACCTATTTTGAATGACAGAATGTGAGTTGAAAGAACAAATTCTAATTTTTCAGATTTGCGCTTTCCCTAGTGACTTTAATCAAGTTAGGAGCTGGACTCAATGACCATTTTTGGTCCCTTCTAACTATGGATATTCTGTGATGCTATGATATGCTGTTCTATGTTTCTTCTTATTCTTCTTTCTCTGATTCTAAGTTTCTTAATCTGAAAACATAATTTTTTTTAGCGAGTTTGTTTTTTTCTTTTTTTTGTTTGTTTGGGTTTTTGGTAAGAAATACTTTTGTATGCTAAGCAGTTAGAATAAACAAAATTTGTGATGCTGCTTTTTTGTTACATTCCACTAAACAAAGGTTCTGGCAAAAAATAATGTCTTCTGTTTTGCAACTTCTAAAAAATGCTTGGAAATAAGTGAAATTCTGGGTCTTTGAGCATGAGGGATCCTGCTTTTATATTCTTAATGGTCAAACGTAACAATGAGAGGCTTTCCAGATACAGGCACAATAAAAATTATCTTGCTGAAGTTTGTTTTATTAAATGTACATATCTTGCCTAACCCTTGTTTATCTTTGACTCCATCTGCATTCCCTAGGGAACCACCTCTAGAAAGTGTGGAATTTTATCTGTAACTGTAATTTTAAGTACTCATCTTGCAAGAGGGTAATTTAACTTCTGAAGGGGGCCTGTCCTTTTATTTTTAACTTAGGGGGAACACTTGAAGCTGGCTTAGAATTGACACCTAGCACTTTGAAGGATACAGTTAGACAAGAAGAATCTACTGTCAGCATTCTGCACTAAATGCACTGAGAGTTTATCATGGTGTCAAGATGAGGAGAGTTAATCCACCTTGGAGCACTTCTGAAATCCTGCATTCCTCCTGCAACGTTTTTAAACATGCTGTAATAAATACAGCGGCCAGTAGCACCATGCTGAGTTGGCAACATTCAGGGAACTGTTTTTATCTGATGACAGTTATGAAGTTTGAAAGAAGATGAGGTCAGTGCTATGTATGTCATATCAAAATACTTTCTGCTACAGCTTTCTCTTTTGAAATAAGAGTTCTTTTATAATAATCATAAAATTCCTGTTCTTATTAGATTCTTATTTTTCATTAGTAAGAATATTTCAAAAATACAAGAAAAGAATCTGCTTTTGTCCTTGTAAGAGCTAATCACCTTCAGCCTCTCTACTCAATTGTTCTAAGTTTCTTAATTTTCTGTTTCTACTACTGTTACATCTGGTGTAATTTTACTCTTACTTCTGTGTACTCCTTTACAAAGTTATACTTTCTTAAATGTTTGATAGAGGGCTTGAAGAGTTTGTGTTTTGCCTGCTTTACTTTCCCTTATTGCTCCCTGTTCAAAAAGCCCTTGATGGCTGGTACTAATCATATTTATTCAACTGCTGTGTTGTGTTCTGTACAAAATACTTTGGCTTTTAAGATTTTGTTCCTTCTCTAGCAATTAAACAGACATTATAACACTGTTGTTTACAATTAACCTCTTGTTTACATATACTCATCAGCTCAGAAAATCTCCCCACTTTTTATTGATTTGTGCAAGCCTTTTTTGACATTCTGCAAAACCCTTTTCTTTGAATTTCTTCTTTTTGGTGTTTTCTTCTTTCTTTTTAAACAACAGAAGGCAATAATTTTTACTACTGTTAAAAATCCAGCTGGTAAAATCATTTCATTCCTTGAAATTTTTTTAAATACCTTATTTTATGTGTTGCTGCCAAACATACCTTAAAAGATCTGCCTTTAAGATACCTCAAGGCCAGTGTTTTAATGCTAATTGAACTGCAGGTAGTAGTATGTTATTGCCTTTTTGAGTGTGAATATGTGTCAAATGTGTATCTGAGTGCCTGGTAGCAAGAACATCCATAACAATGATCAGTATCTGCTATTAATATACATTAATATAGCAGATACTGCATTATTTTTTTTTTTTTTTCACTGCAGAGATACTGTTTTCATACTCCTAAGTGACAATATATATGCAGGCTAAATTTTCTAATGGGGAATGCTTGATGTTGCTGTTTTGTGCCCTTATTGTACTTTGAATATCTATCTAATCAGCAGTTACTCTGTAACTCAAGTGTTTTAAGAGTGGTTGCTAAATTTATGCAGATGGCAAAACTTTTGTAATTTGTGTACTGCCAACATGTATAACAGCGAATAATGTATATGATGTGTTAATCAACATGTTTTACATTTTAGGAAAGTCTGAAAGTTTGACACAATTTAAAATGTGTGAATGATCTCTGCACTAGATGTAAATATCGTAAAATAGGTAATAATTATAGTGCAGTGGGCAACTGGCAGAATCAGGCTTGAACTACTGTTTTAAATCCAACTGCTTCTAGTTTGTCTTGGGATAATCTCACCTGGCAAATAAACCCCACCCAGCCCCTTGTTCCCCCCCCCCCCCCTCCCTTTCCTGGTAGGATGAGGTAGATAATTGGAAGAATAAAAGCAAGAAACACATGAATTGAGACAAAGACAGTTTAATAAAGAAAGTAAAAACTGTATAGATGAGAAAGCAATATAAGAATTCATCCATGACTCCCTACAAACAGGCAGGTGTCCAACCCTCTCCAGAAAAGAAGGGCACCCTTACTCCAGACATCCTCCCCTTTCTTTTTTATTTTCCCAGCTTTATATGCTGAGCATGATGCCATAAGGTCTGAAATATCCCTTTGGTCAGCTGGGGCCAGATGGGTAATTTTATTAAACAGTTACAGATATCTCACCTCATGCATGCAGAAAAGGTGATGTTTTTCACTGAGGTTGTTTTGCAGTATCAATAACCTGAAGCATCAAATTCTCCAAGATTCCCTAAAAATCAACTTGTGTCATATTCCATGCCTTCTGTTCCTTTATTCAAGGGTGATAACAGTCTTTATAGGCACCCTGAATTATTTCTGTCCAACTAAAATTAATTTCTTCCTTAAAAATAATAAAAGCCTTTCTAAAGTTTTTTTTTTTTGTTATTTTGCTTTATCAGCTTTCCTCTTCATTCTACAGGAAACAAAAGCTAGCATCTGAGTTGTGTGAGGAAAAAAAAAAGTGTAAGAAAATCTAGACAAGGTAAACATACATTCCTGACCTTAGCTTATCCACATTAATGTCACATATACACAAAAACCTCACAGTCAGGAAACCTTAATTTGACAGTGCGGTGTAGAGACTGGTAAACAGCACTAATAGAAACTCATGTAAAGTATGGCTCTAGAGTAACAAGAGCCATTTAATTCTGTCTATCCTAGGCTGCTCTAGGCCAATGAAGGAAGGAACAATACAGTTACCTTCCTGTAACAAAGAACTGATGTCTCATTCTAAGAACTAAATAAAGAAGGAAAGGACATGGTTTTGATGCATGTAGAAAAGATTCAATATTATGAGCCTTTTGGTTAAAATGGACTAAATGAATTATAATTGTTTAGCAACAGAGATACATTTTCAAATAACGAACAGCAAATATATATTGTGGTCTAACATTCTTGGATCTGATCCATACTTGTGAAGGGAAACTTGAAAATAATGCTAGTGGAATGGGTTGTGTAATTAATTGTATCGGGTCCTGTTCTTTACAGAAATATGGCTTCCATATTTAGGTGCAAGATATTTTGGATGAATGTGTGATTTCCATTCAATACACTGTCAATGGCATCACACTTCTTTCAAAAACGGGTAGAAAATTGTGTGAATTTTGGTTTTAGATTGTCAACCTAAAATACTTCAAGCATGTCTGGGTGAAGTTTTTTTTTCCCTTAAAACCTTGGTAATGTTTGCTCTATTGTAATAGCTATTTAGCTTGCCACAACAACACAGGCCTAAATGTCCTTTTTGAGTAACAGAACTAACAAAAACCTTGAGTTTAGAAAAAAGCAGGGATTTTCCCCCAACTCTTACTGGAGTTAACTTTTCACCCATTTGCATTTCTACCTTTAAGAAAGCAATGAAACTTGTTTGTATTCTGGTCCTCTGAAGTCCAAAGTAGGAAGGAAGTTCTTTGAAAGGAAGTGCATGCCACATCTTCCTAAATGGCTCAGAAAAGAAGTATGCACTATAATCCTGACAACGTATAGGGCACTACTCATTGTGTCACAACACCGGTATTTGACTATTACTAATATATATGAAGTATCTTGGTAAAAGAAAGAATTTCATGTTGCATTTAAGACAGACTAAAAGTAGTGACATGATTTCCCCCTGCAGATCACGGGAAGGATTGCATGTCACTGAGCTCCAGTTACTTTCTCATTTGCCTCATACAATGATATCTTTACAGCTACACTTAGACAATCCAGTCCTTAATGATATTAAAACCATAGCTGATTCTGAAGAGCAAAAGAAGCCCTCGTTGAACATTGAAAACAAGGAAGTTTTACACTCCAAAAATTTGGGGAAGAAATTACAGGGGACACTTGTTAGATATTTATTGGATTTTGCTATCAGAGAACAGAGAATTAGTGCAAAGAATAAGGGTATGAAATGTAGCTTTTTATTAGAATTAGAAAGTTTATCATTTGAAATGTGAACCGAAACATATAAAAATTTTTGCCCAATGTTTGCATTGAGATGTTTGGCCTCATTTAGATTTAAAAGTCATGGAAAGCAAGCACACAAGAGAAAAACAGTTTCCAAAGACATCGGGAAGCTTGTCACTTTAGAGTATCCTGAAAGGTCCTAACAAAACTGAGGAAATATTTCAGATCTTTCCCTATACGTGATGCCTAAAGTACATCCATTTGGAAGGGAGCGACACAGTGGCCCTTGAATATCAAATTAATATACTAGGTTAGGGGTATATATTTCACACTGAGGACAAAAAAGGCTTTAATATTAACACTTATATATTTATCAAACATCTAATGATGCCTAATCCTTGAACAACCTGATGAGTAACTTGATTATTATCAGCAGAACAAACCATCTGAAATTTGTTGCCCTTAGCCAGACAACAAAAGCCAACAAAAGTAGCTTTCTGTGAATTTGTCCTCAGACAATTAGCAGATAAATGCACTATCTTGCTATGATCTCTCGTCAAAACATTTTGTCTTTGATTAACCTTTAGTTCTTTAAATTTCAACTGGAGTTAAAAACAACGACAAGGAGCTGTGCTGAACAAAGTCAGTTTTAGAAGATATACTATCACAATTACATTTTTTTAAAAAAAAATCATACTCACTATGCAAAGAAACTTAAGAGATAAAGTGTTTTTCCTGAACTTTCTTCAAGGGGAAAAAAACCAAAAAAATTACTCTATACAGTTAAAATAATCTCTTTAATGTTGGTACCAAAATAGCAAAATGCTGTAATTACATCATTATTTTGTCAGTCTCTGTCAATCTGTTGTAAGAAAATATTCTCTCTTTTTCCTTTATCCAGGTCTTAACACCTTCATAATGTTGTTACCTCAATTGTTTTAGAGTGCATGCTTTTCAACTCAGGGATATGGCTCCTATTTGTCTGTAAAGTGCCATCATATTTACTGGATTATATTAGTAAATCAATAAAAAATAGTAATTGGGTATCTTTTGTAGTTCTTAATGCCCATTACAATGCATTTACTTTAGCAAAGCAGGCTGCCTTGGTTATATGTATTTGCCCTACCTACTTCAGATACTGAAGAGGTTTATTGTCCCTTATTAAATACAAATCACACTCAAAATTTACTCACCAAAAGAGCAAAAGGTTATCCTTCCTTCCCAGCATTAGCTTTGGACAGCAGTCTGTCCAGTTTCTCCTCATACTTTGGCCTGCATCTATATTAGTAAACAAAGCAGGGCAAGAGAACTTTTGCAGAACACTGGAATGCATCTGTCTGTACTGTGATTTTATAATACTCCTTTACACATTTTCTAGTTTGCTACAAAAAGCAATAACAAATAGCTCTCAATGACAGTTTCAGAAAGGAACAATTCCCGAAAGATAATATGGTTGTAATTTCTGGTACTGGAGGGTATGAATGTTTTGGTATGGATACATTACTAACACTGAATGCCAAGGAATTGTCCCACTATTTTTTCCACAAGTATAGATGCAACCTTATATGCTAAGTAATTTCTGTAGCTCAAAATGCTAAGTACTTTCTGTAGATGAAAATATAAATTTTTGTTCCAAAAGGCCAAAAAATACTTGGAGCTGGTAAACATTCAGTAATCTTACTCTGTATTCCTTACTGCATGTGATAGAAATTTCTCACAAAGGCTCCCTTTTTTGTCTCCAGGAAAAATCTATGAGGAAAAAAGTAAATATATTAAGTGTTGTGTACAACCTACCATTTATTTTCCACTAATAGATGTCATAACAAACTAAATTTGCATTGAAAAGTTGCATTCTGTTTGATACCACAAAAATCTTCAGAAATAAAAGTGTGACCATGACTGTGTGCTCTATAGTTTGTCTAAATATATATATATCTTTCTTCATCTTTACATGCATTAGAAAAATTGAAGCACATATAGTTAGTATGTTATCAGGTAAGTCCAGATGCACTGTTAATTCCAAGATCAGAGTTCAACTGGTCATAGGTCCTCTAAGTCTGCAGCTTATGCTGAAGTATTAACCAGATCATGAATCTTTGAACATTAATTCATTCTGTCTGAAAATTCAGAAAAGTCTCATGTTCAGGAGCTCTTCATAGGCTGGTTTCACATCAGGGTCGAGGATGGTCCCCAACAATCCTTTTTAGGGTTCACAGATATTCAGGGTATAAGTAGCAAAATAAAAGAAGAGCGGTGCGGTGACCACGGCTTAGCAACATAAAACACTTTAATAATGATGAAAGTAAATGTGGGACGAGGCCCAAAAATCTGATTACAATAACAAAGAGGATAAGGCCTCTTTAGGAGCCCGTGGTCGAAGACAAAGACGTAGGGAGGTCCAGAGTATAAATATGGGGTAAGAGAGAAGGTGGAGTTGAAGTAAGGTCCAATGGGTATAGGGGAAAGTGGTGCAGAGGTGGGACAAGGGGAAGCAGGGTCCAATGGGGTAGGTGGGGTGGAACAATGCACTGAGAGCCAATGGGAATACAAGGAAGGGAGAACATTCTGGATCTGGGAGTGGTGATAATTGGATAGTAAATGAGACATTAACATGGGCAATCCCATAACTCGTTGGAACTTCTCTCAAGGGGTCACCACAACTTAGCAAATACTTCCCATGGTCTAGGGTTTGGATGCAACACTCCAGCANTATACACAAATAGGAACCGTCTGGAGAGGAATTTGTGCCTTTTTAATGACAAGTAATTTTCTGGTATAGATTTCTAATAGTTCTACTTACTTCAGGAACACTGTATGCAGCATTATGTGTATATTGAGAAGATGTGAATGGTGTCTTAACCAAATGTCTTAATTTTTTTACTTTGCATTAGTATGAGACTCTGGGTATTGAAATGCCTGTACAAGCTACACACTAGATAGAAACACAGATTTAAACAGAATAATATTAGCAAAGATATTTAAAATTATTCAATGTGTAAGATAAATTTCAAGAAGACTTGTCTTTTAATATTGCAGCTTTGCATAACTGTACCTGGAGGTATTTTGCAACAAAAGTGTATTAAGGTAAACAGAGAAATTCAGATACATAATATCTAGAGCTCTATGATTCCCACTGCAGAAATCTCCATAATTATAGAGATTAGAGAGATTGCACACTAATACTAATTCTCCTCTAAAACTGATGCAATTAAAAGATACTAGTAGCTCTAAATTAAAACCTCAAATTTGCATTTGAAAGATAACAATTAGATTAGTCAATAAAACTTTGTGAAGTAAAAATGTAATTTTCTTATTTTCCCATGGAAAAACAAAGGAAATAAAGAAGAGATAGACTGTAGGAACAATGTAATTATTTACAGTGGAGCTTTGTTCTCCTAGTCACTGCAACACTTCACTTTTGGATTTTGGGAACATCTGTTCACACATGTAATATGTATATCTACACTACCATAAAAGATAGATGATAAGTTAGGCTTCCAAACTGCTGCTCTTGTCATTTTGCAGTACTTTCTGGGTAGACCCCAGCCAAAAATGATGGAGGAGGTAGAAGGGAGAAATGGCAAAGCCAGCCTTTCAGCACTGTACAATACTGGGATCAAAGTTCTCTTTGAATTCTTTTTATAGTTACCAATATTGTTTTTCAGAAATGTTGGAGAGGAAAATTATGAAAACTTTTGTGAGAAAGAATTCAACGTTTAAAAAAAAATATTTTCAACCATCGTTAGGTTTAAAAAATATCTTAGAGAAAATCTTGAAGATTTGGCAGAGTTCAAAGACTGAAATGCTAGAGCTATTTTTTTGTAAGTGAAGCCTGGAAGATTAGGAATTTGATGTATATGTTTGTTCTCCAAGCTACAGGGATATTTTAGAATTTGTGGCCTAATTTCTAATCCAAAAAAATAGATTACAATATTATTTAGTTATCACCTGCTGTGTAGAGACCTCGTTACAAATGCGAGGATCATAGGGGATGTTGTGGGTATAATGTATTTTTTCCCCTTGTCACTTCAAACATAGAGGAAATAGCTCTCTTCTTAAACCTTAATGAGTCAAGGTGAATTCAAAACAGATGTTTTCTGGTTTTATTCCCACTGACAAATCACAGCTAAACTTGCTTCATATAATGCCCTAAATGTAATGACCAACTGGTGCTCTCTCTTTTAGGGCTGAATGTTCATGGGTCAGGCTCCAAGCTAAATGTTTATTTTTCTAACTGTTTTATAGGAGAGTTTTTTTAAAAGACTTGGCACAGTGCAGTTCAGTTTAATTTTAGGCTTGACAGCAGTCTTGGCCTCAGAGCGAGTATGTGTGTAATTTAGTTGCTGTGCTACTGGAAGTCTATGGAAGATTAATGAATGGTAAAGCTGTGTGGCAGTTGTGAAGAGATGCAGGATAGAACAAACCAGTTACCATCTGTTCAAAATATCTCTTACAGCTTTTTTTAAGGAAAACCCTTATCAGCAGGAGATAAAGGCGTGCAATAGTTTTAAATATTAATATTTTTCTGATGTCAATGGGAAGTTCTGTTGCTGTACTTATTGTGTGGGACAGAGTCTCGTATATAAGTATACACATATGATTACATTGGTATATGTGATGTATATTTAACTCTGCTTTTAATGTGATATTTAGAAAAAAGCAAAACAGAAAATAACAACACATCACGAAGCACACACTTGATAGTTCAAGTTATTGAAAAAGCTACCATAAATTTTATTTTTCCCAAAGTATGATGGAGATATTTACTTCTATATAAACTTTTTGTGTATAGCATATTGATTGAAATAAAAGTTGGATGGTTTTATCTAAAAGTTAAAGCTATGTGACTTTATATAACCTTACCTTGGGAAATCCTCAGTTTTCAGATGGACTTACTAGGTTTAGTAGAGAATTCATGGAAAAAATTCAAGCTAGAGATATATGTTGCCAGACAATAAAATACTTACAATTTGATTAACTGGCATTTCTTTATATCTTGGTTTTCAGAAAAAAAAAAAGAGTAGTTTTGAAAGGATCTGAATCTGATTTGGTTGCTACTCAGCAGATAAATTAAGATGCAACTTCAAAATTTCTTCAAGCCCACAAATTTTTCAACACTTCCTGCTACATAAATATTTGATATTCTGTATTTTAGGGGTTAATTCTGTTGACTCTTACTTCATCAACAACAGAAAAGATGGAATTTCTGTCACTTCAGAGGAGAGATTCTACACATCCCATCTCCTTTGAGTGAGATCAACTTTCAGAATAAGGCAGAGTCCACCTTGAAGCAGTGTAGGCTTCCTTTACAACCAATCCATTTCTAGACAGAATAAAAAAAGCTGGAGAGACCAAAAGCTGGAGAGCTATTCCAGGGATCAAAAGTAGGTGATTTCTGTGGGATGAGAAAAATAATTCTTCTGCACCTCATGAACTGCAGTGATGAAGGAAAAGATTAATCTGGTGACACATAAACCTCTGCAATTTTACATGCCATAAGGTTATTCCACCTGGCTTTTAACTGCTTCTTGAGAAGGGTTCAAGTCTCCTCCAAGCCTTGTTGGCTGTCAGTCAAGCTTCATGTTATTTCTTCTGAGAGCTTAGGGCATCTCAAACAGAATGAGGTTAGGGGAATTTCATCTGCTATTTCCCCTAGAGCTGAATAGGAATTTAGATAATCCAGAGAACATGTAGCTGTAGACATCTAAATGTAGATGAACCAATTCCTGTTCAACTAAGATTTAACTGATCATCTTGAGCTTGACTTGTATGAGACTTTAATACATCTTAAAATGTCCAAGAAAATCTTCCAAGTCTAGCATGCTACTGACTCTTTGGGAAGATGTCTGGAAGTGTTGATGGGAGCCAGAAGTAAAGTGTAGGACACTGAAAAAGAAGTATGTGGACAGCTGAATTGAGTTCTTTGCCTACCTTTGCACATGCAGAGAGAAATATACATACACTCTGGAAGAAATTGGTTCAAAAATTAATTTAAATAAATGTAAAAGAACGAGAAGATCAAACATTCTGCACACTAGTCCTCTGCCCTTCAGAGATGTCTAATTGTCTTTATTGGTTAGAGCAGGAACACAGGAAAGTCCACTTGAATGCAAACTAGATTTTCACATACCTCAAAAACTAGATGAGAGTAATCCCATCGATGTTTTATAAAATTTCCTCATCTTTCTCTGTTATTATCCAGCTACCTTTGCTTACATTGTGAGTAAAAAAAAAGGAAATAAAATGTAAGCATATTTTATTTCTGTTTTCATGTGGCTAATCTTTTCCTTATACATGGTAATCCATGGACTGCCATAGAAAGTTCAGAGAAAAATGCATAAATTGTTTTTAAACTTTTTGCATTGTAAAATAAGCTATCAGAATTAGTTGTGCTGTATAAATTGCACATTAAGCAAGTACATATAAGAGACCAAAGCAGGCACAATGCAACAAACATATTTACATTTTATTTGCTTCTTTTTTTCTATAAAGTTATTGTGCACTTTGATGTGCTTTGAGTTTGTATTTGCTGTTCATCTTTCATAATGAATAGGCTTAAAGATAATCTAATGTCATCTCACTCAGTCCATCAAGCATTTAATATTGTAACAGTAACCAACATTAATTTTTCTAATTAGAAAAAAAGGAGTTTATTTTCTGTGACATGTAGAATTTCAGGGGCTTTTAATCCATCACACAAAGCACATTATCACATTTGAGAGGAAAACTATATTTTTAATTAAAGTACTATGCACTGAAAAGACTAATAATTTATTTTACTTTTATGAATAGTAAAATATTCTTTCAACACTAACTATTCTATTCATTTTTCTTTCTTTAAGAATGCTTAGAGGCTACCAAGGCAAAATATCTTTGGTTGAAGCATTAGACTTCTTATTGTATTAATCTTAAACTGTGTAAAAGGTTTTAATAGTTTAACATATGTTCAAACTCTGTTCTTTTCAAAAAAGCTAAAATTCCATTTCTAATAGAATATTTACTTTTAATAAAACCTTGATATTCTATTCTAAAAAAATGCAGTGTATATAAAACTGAGAGATCTGTTCCTTTTTCCTTAGACCAAATGATACACAGGAGCCAGGTTGAAGATAGAAACCCAAGTTCAAGAAACAGACTGGAATAAGTCATGTAATGATGTAAACTGCAGGCATCAGAGCCATGGGATAAAGTATTCATTCATGGAGTGACTATTAAATTAACCTCAATTTTTTAATCTTGTTGGAGACAGGAGTTATTTTTACTAAATATGAATACTCTTATACCCCTGTTGGCTGAAACCTGTGAACATCTAGTATGATCAAGGGTCTTTGTTGTGGGACTCTGAATCATAGTCCTCTAGTGGTTCTACAGCACATTTCCTTTGAAATTAATGTCATAAGAGACAAAAATCTTCCAAATCTATGTTTTACTACAGTAAAAATAAAAATAAATATAAAATTAGTCTTTAGTTGAATAAAAGCTACTCTTCTGTGTAGGAAGGACACACCTTTCCCTCTCATCTTGCTTTTCACTGAGCTGCCTGAGGCAGTTAGCAACACTGGAAAAAATGTCTCTGAATTAGATTGCAAAGTCTCCTTACTGTTTTCTAATATAGCCTCTTTCTTTTCAGCAGGTTTCCAGGGTCTTCTCCTAGCTAAAGTCTCATCCATTTGGACACTAGAGTTCATCTTTCCATGCTGCCTAATTACCCACTCACAGGAAAGGAGAATCCTATTAGAAAAAGGTTCTGTTCCCAAATAGCCTATGCAAAAATGGTTAGGGCTTTTGGTTCATAAACAGACTTCTAATTTCAATTATAATAACAACCATGTAGGATGAGATCCAGGCTGCTTGTTTCCAGAACCACTTTAATTATTCTGACACTTAACAGAAGGTGATAGGTGCAAGACAAGTTTATTCAGATTTTATAAATTGAGGGATTATGTTCTCTATGCAATCACTCCAAAGAAGTAAGTGTTCCTGAGGCTGAACAGGGTGTAGTCAATAAGACTAAACAATGTAAAATCATATGTGCAGAGACACATTTGCCTTTTTGCCCTTCTCTGCAAGTTAGTAATCCAATAAAGGTTGTGCTTATATAGTGATGCAATTAAGTTCTTGATCCTAAGTTTAATCAGAGCAGACCTGCTAACACATCAAATTTATGTCCATGTTTGATATGTTAACATACACTAAGCCTGTCTACACATAGTCAGTTATGAAGTCAAAGCTGGGAGCTGGAATCTAATAGCTGAAACGCATCAAGGAACAGCTTCTTAAATTAATTTTAGTTCTGAAAGATTTTGTGAACCATTCTGGTTAGTCAAAAAAAGAAAAAAAAAAGACAATAAAACTCATAACTGAAGGCATTTTTTAAAAAAATGAGCTGGAGTTTCAACCCAATAATTTCAGTATCTTAATTGGAAGTGGTGGCTAACCAAGTAAAAATGTTCCTAAATAAAGTAAGTAAAAAGCTTGGTAAACACCACTCAGCTGGAAGCCTTTGAACTACAGACCTATTAGAGTCCTTTATCCCTGCAGCAGGAAGGGTGGATTTAATTTTGGATTCGGAGTGCTATCAGTTTACATTCAGTGCCATGCTTACTTTTCAGAGAAGGTCCAAATGGCATCATGTTACATTTTATTAGGTTGATGGTTGAGATGGTAAACCTCAAAGGAAAATTTAGGGCCTTACTGAAATAGCTACATAAACATGTCTTTAGAGTCGTTTCTTCCTTCTGAGAATCAGGACCTTGGGGTTTTCATGTGAAGGCACATGATTAAATAATCAGACTTTTTCTGTGTCAGAAGACAAGAGGATAACATAGAAATGCCCACCTTTTGTACAGTACCTATGAAACTGATTCAGAGCTCCTACCAGCAGAAATTGGGGGATCCAAAGAGGCTAAGGGACAACTTCCAACTATTTTGTCACAGGTGGATTCTGGTGAAGCCAGAAGATAAGAGAAAGGGTCTGAGAGGAGAAAATGCAACCAGAAAGTAGCTCAGAAATTACTGGATTTCTGAAGAAGGAAAAGTTGAGAATTCTTTTCATGCTGATTCTTCTTCCCTTTTATTCAGCAACTGTCTAATATTAAAATGAATATACATTTCAGGGAGCAATGTTTTTTATATCTAATCTGTCATAATATGATAATTGATATTTTATATATATTTCAGACACACATATATATATGTATATATAAAACTGCATGTGTGATACTTTCGGCTGGGTGGAATGCAACTGTGGTCTATGGAAGGGTTGATTAGGGCTGATCTTGCTGGCTGAGTATTTGAGAATTAATCAGTAACCAATTCATATAGTGCTCCTGGTTCTCTTGTAGGATTCACAAAGTAAATTTAGCTATGTCACTTTTTAGGTCTTGAATCATTGGCTTCAGCTAGCTTACTTCAAATGTTTAAATGTTCAAGTGTCTAAGTGGCCTAAGTGATAATATAATTACAAAGGACTATAAAGAAAGGGACAACAGGTCAATATAACCCAGGATTTTTCTTCCAGTTTCCTTGTGAAAGGGTACAGGAGCAAAGAAACTACTTTATTGGTTACTGTTCTTAACATACATGAATCAGTGGCTTTGGAAATTCTCAAACTCAAGAATGAAGACAGACATGACAGTTTTAATAGTCCCAGACTTATATTCCATGAACTTGTCATATTTCTTTTTAAGCTTGCTTAGACATTTGGCCTTCAGAACATCCTGTGGCATTGCATAGCTTAATTACACATGATATCTAAAGAATATATTTTGAGAAATTGTGTGTCTTTTAACAAATGGACATCCTTTCTAAAGGAAGAAACTTTATAGTTAATATCTAACATTAGTTCAATAATCTGTCTGGAAAAAATGAGACTCCTGTGTGATTGAAGCCCAGTCTTTTTATTAGTTCATTTGTTTACTTCTTGCCAAATATATTGTCTGGTTCAGTTCCTTTCTCATAAACCTTAACTTGCATTTTTATTTAGAAAATTGATTATATTTAACAGAAATGCAATTGTGGCTCTTAATAAGAGATGTTTGAAAATACTCCATTTCTAATGTCTCTGTCCTGGTATTTCAGTAGATTAATAGAATTTGGTCTCCTATTCCCTGGAGGCTCCCAGCTTTAAGTTGGCTTCATCAACTGCTATTGTCTATACAAAATTAAACCATAGAATCACAGAATGTTTTGAGTTGGAAGGGACCTTGCAGATCACTTAGTTCCAAGTCCCTGCCATGGGCAGACACTGTCCACTGGACCAAGCTGCTCAGAGCCCCATCTAGCCTTGTCTTGAACACTTTCAGGGATGATGCATCCACAACTTCTCTGAACTTCCTGTTTCACTGCCTCAATACCCAAGCAGTGGAGAATTTCTTCAAAATATCTAATCTAAATCTACCCTCTTTCAGTTTGAACCCATTCCCACTTATCCTATCCCTACATGCCCTTGTAGAAAGCCCCTCTTCCACTTGCCTTGTAAGTCCCCTTCAAGTACTGTGAAGCTGCCATAAGGAGCCTTCTCTTCTCCATGTTGAACAACCCCAGCTCTCTCAGTCTGTTTTAAGAGGATACATATTTTTAATTTTTTTAAGAAGATGCACTTTTTTAAAAATTCTGTGTAATTTTATAACTCAGGGTCTATTCTTCTTCTTGAACCTGGGCCTTCATTGTCTCTCAGAAAATAATCCTCATCACATTATTAGCAAAGGCCACATGGTGTTTCGTAACCAACCTCAGCCCACAGCTACTCATTCAATTATAAGAAAGCTGGATTTAGCCGTCTTTCTGAAAAGGCATGTGAAATGTAATCAAATACATTTTGTAAACATCAGATGTTTAATCCAGTTCTGCATATTTTGGACAGAAGATTTTGCTAATAAGGCAACCTTACTTAGAGACTAAAATTGGAAAGCACAGATCAGAAAGCCAATAGCTGCACAGTTTAGCCACACAGTCCATTATCTACTAAAGAAAAGGGTTTTTAATGAGATTTCCTTGACACTGGTGTTCTTCTATCACAACCAGGACTGTTAATGTACCAAACAGGCCAGAGCAGTGCTGCTGCCAGCGTTCTTCCTTAAAGAATGCTTCTTTTTTTGTTATGCCCTGTTAAGTATTTAACAGGTTTGCATTGTACAGAAATCCTTACAACACAGTTTAGTTTCCCATACTAAATAAATCAGCCTTCAGATATCAGTTAATTTCAATGAACATGAATTTTTTGCTTCTAAATATCAATAATAATGGGAATAGAGGTGAATGGGTGGCTCTAATAGTGTTCCTTTGTCATCTTTTAGGAAAAAATCTCTTAGCTATGGAATAGTACAACATAATACCTTACTTTCTCCAAGTTATAATCTCAGCCCAGGCAATTAGGATAGCTAGCACAGATGAATGTAGCACATAGAATGTTGCTTATATAAACGTGATTTTAGTTGTTGTGTCAATAATTAGGAGTTGTGGCATGTTGCATTTATTTAGTTATCTACAAATTTAGTCTTTTTCTGTTGTTACTTGCCAGTTCTGAAATTTAACATAGAGCATACTGTGCTGGGCATGTAATAATGAGAACTCATGCAGAACTGTCTTGAGGAAAAGAAATATTTTAATTTTGTGCAATAGTGTAACTCTAGATGTAGTATAAATTCTATACTGAAGTCCATTTTAACAGAGTTTATTAAATACTTCCATTTAATTAGGTGAGTTCAGTTTAATTCCAAGAATATTATAGTGGAAGCATGGTCTGATGGTTAAAGAATTGCAGTAGTACGAGGTGTTGCCAAATCCTATTTTGCTATGCCTTCCTGCTAGGATCTTTGGCAAGTACCGATAATCACGGGAGGAGTTTTGCAGAGTTTGGGTACCTAATTTACATTAAACACATAGCAAACAATAGTAGTCTTAGGAACTATAGCTGTGGCTTTCTTCCCATGTAGTTATCATAGAATATAAATAGGATACACACCAAACCCAAACCAAATCAAACCAATACAAAAATTACACCCCAACCTAATAATAAAAAAGTCCAACCAAAACCAAAACATCCAACAATGTGGGCATGTTCTCTACCCTTGTTTGTCTTTCAGTAACTCTTTATCTTTTTGCCACATAGTTTATCTACCTGACTGAAAGAAATTAAAATGTCTCTGTCCAGTACAGCACAGTGGCAAATTCATTTTCATAGGAGCAAGAGAATTCGATTTTGAACACTAAGAAAAGATTGAAGGTATTGAAGTCATGGCTCCACCTTACATTACTCTTACCTTACATTCTTTCTAGAATTCTGTGCTGTATAACAGTGATCCCCTAGAGTAAAAACTGAAGAAGATAGCAAAGACCTTGGAAATAGACAATACTAAAGGCCATAAAATTATAAACACAGTTCATATATAGCCATAGAAGAATGAAACTTTAAGAGCTAGGGAGAACTCATTTCCCAGTATAACAAGAAGAAAACAAAATCCATGCATCTAACATCTATAATGAGTGTCACATATGGTGAGACATGAAGGGGATAATATAAATATACACTGAAGTCTGCCACAGCTTCTACCAACATGGGAAATGGAAGAAGAGAGGAATAGCTGAAGTATTGTTTCTCTCAGGTAAAGACACTATGCCTGATCTGAATCACTACTCACCTGCAACAGGTCCTTGTTCCTCCTTAGCAGAAAGTATTGCTCTCTCAGTTGCAGTTATGTTTTGTCTAAACATTAGAGATAATCAAGGCTCAGTGCTAAAACATGTGCTTTTACCTTATTTTGTTTAATTTTAGCTTGCTTCTACATTCTTTGTCCATGAAGTGTATAGAATGTACTTTGCTGATAGATTTCTTCCTCTGTCTAGACTACCAAAAGATATTTAGCATACTTTTTAGACATCCTTCATTTTCCTGAAATTCTCAGCTTCTAAGTTTTATATATATACATATATATATATATAATATTTTTTTCCATCCTAGAATTAGATTTGAAGAAAGCATTTTGAATAATGCCAATATTTAAGTTCCCTCTTAAGTGATTTTACCCCTAACTTTGACTACCAGTTCCCCTCCCTTAAAGGATTAATTTATTTTCCACTTTCTTCTGGGAATAGGCATCAAGGCCCTTTGAGAGTTTGGCATTTCAGACCTCTCTTAAAAAAGGAAGGGTAGGTGGAAATGCCCTCCCCCACATTTTTTCCTAGGAACCAGTGCTGGACATTTACTTGGAAAGATTGGATTTTTTGCTTCAGTGAGTCTTACTTGATGCATAGCAGAGCAAATTGCACAAGCAGGAATGAGAAATGCCTGCTCCAGAAATTCCTGTAGTCTGTCTTTTATTGTGCTCACTTGGGACATGGTCTTACATCTCATGTTGCAGAAGAGAGACTTAGGCCTAGTTTAGCATTTTGGGAAAGTGTCCCAAACTTCCACAGGGAGAAATAGTATTTGGGAATGACCTGCTGCTAGTGTGTTCTTGGGACTTAAGCTCAGAACTCTGAGCATGTCTATCAGTTCACATTTGGCACGTGAGTATGTGAGTGATGCTAAAATGTAGCCGTGAAGTTGAGCCTTAGGGTTTGTCAAAACATAGTTGATGATGAAGATGACTAGATGCAGGCTCTTATAGGCTTATATCAGTAAACATTAGTAGGTTTATCAGCTAAATAAAAGGCAACTGGTCCTCCAAATAAGAACAACTAGTTTGTTAACTTGCACCCACTCTAATAAGAACTATATCTTTGTTACATGTAACAAAGAAATCTACTTGGAACAGACAAAAGTAGATACAAAGTAAAATCAAAGAATTAAGAAGTAGAGGTGATCAGGTTCCTGTCTAGTTTACTTCCTCTGGCTTTTTTTTCTTAGGACAAACTGTGGAGAAAACTTACTTACTTTAGCTATCTACCTACACTCCTTTCTTGATTTCTTGATTTTTTTTCTTATACAATATCAAGTACTTGTACACTAGTGTGATGGTTACTGAGATTAGCCGTGGCAAAGGAGAAAACACAATGTGGTTAAGACAGCTGACCACTAACATTATGAGCAGGTTATCTCTCAGGCTGTTGACAGGTATGTCTTCAAAAGTGTTTCTATTGGGCTATTTCTTAGTGGCAGTTTTGTTTTGCAGAATGCTTGTTGACTCTGACGCCAATGAGAGAAGTTCTTTGAACACTTGGGGTGGGAATTTGTGATTCTGTTCACCTCCACTAATGTAAAATGTCTAATTCCAAGCCACTTTGGTGTACAACCCTAAATGGATTTCATCTACTCCTTTAAATTCTAAGTGGTCTGACCATCAGGTGCATGGGCATGAGGTGCAGCTCCACCTGGGCAGCAAAAATAAGCATATCCCTTGGCCTTTCCCTATTAGAGCTGCTCCTTTGTGAAATGAAGAGAGTAACGCCCCTCAATTTCAGTGGGAAAAGTAAAAAAGTGTTTCTGCTGTCTCTCATATTTTAAATGCCTTTCTGTGTAACCTCAACATTCGTCCAACACGGTGTTGTAATAACAGGGATAAAATGTAGATTTTGCTACTGTAAAAAAGGCTTTGAGGTCAAACTTCTGCTTCTTGATCTCTGTCTCTTAGAGATTTGTTTGTAATTTTGAACTGCCTACAGTTCACCTCATAAGCTTGAAGTAAAAACAGAGAAGGAAGAAACTAAAAAGTAAAAGGACTTATCACAGCCTTGAATCTTTGCTTTATGTATCTCCCCAGAAAATATTTCCTGGATCTTTAAACCTTTTTTTGAGCTGCTGTAAGCTTATGCTCATTATGATATTATTTTTTTTTCAGAACTTAAATGTAAAACTTTGGTTGTTCACTTTGTTTCATGCATTTGTTTCTGCATTTTGGCTAAAAGATTTTATTTACCTGAAGCGTAACCTTGCTCTGACATAGCACCTGTTCCATGCAGTTTTGATCTATTCCTTTGTATGTCTCTGTCTCCTCTTTTTGTGGCAATGTATTCTGAAATGTACTGCTGATATGGTTACGGGGAATCTATTATTTGATGCTGTGTCTTCATTTTTTGAGAGCATGGGAGGTTTTAAGAGGCTACATACTCAATGCAGCAGCAATAACGGTCCTGCTGAATATGATAATATTTTGTGATTGTTACATGTTAGACAGGTACTTGAACATACATGACCTATTCATGCCCAAAAGCCCCCATATCCACTATAATGCCACAGCTTTTCACACTCCCCCTGCTGAGTTTCTAATGCAAACTATCACAGTGTGTGGTCCTCACTACTGTAAACATGAATTCCCTTCTCATTGTGACTTTATATCTTCTACACTGATTATAATGATTCTCTATCAGCTCAAAGCTGTCAATGTGCTCCTGAAAGAACGGTAAGTGGTAGAAAAGAAATAGAAAGAGAAAAAAAAAAAAAAAAAAAAAAATAAAAAGCCTTGCATACCTAAAAAATAGAAAGCATGACCAGAATCAGGAAAAGTTTAAATTTCTTTTACTGCTTAGTTTAATATAAATGAATATATATTTATATACACTGCTTCATTTGTTTTTTCCCCCCTTTTTAAATTTTTTTTTGTTTTAATATTTTTTTTCCTTTTTTTTCTTTATGTAATCTGAATAATTGAATGCAAGGAGTAGCTCTTCCCCTCCATTTCATATATTTTGGAGACATAGAGGTGCATACATCACACAGTCCATCTATTTCATCAGTTTCTGTCCTTTCCAACATCAATTTGCATTTGTTATTTTCACCCACCCCACTGCAATGTTAGATGTGAAGCAAGTCTGCTCCCTTCTATTGGAAAACTTATCCATGGTTAGTATCACTTAACAGTACCTATCTAAGGCAAAGCACTGACGAGGATGTCAAATTCTTTTTGCACAGGACACTTTATTATTACAAGAAAGAAAATAATAATGTCACAATGTAAAGCTACTGTGTATCTCCTTCATCAGTCACAGCAGGAAGCAATACTGTATGTGGTAGTTTAAATCTTCTTCAGTGATTTGACAGCTTCCAACTGAGTAAAAGAGTCCACATCCTTAGAGGGATTTAGAGGACTTGGAGCACCAGCCATAGACTTCAAGAACTTGTAGTTATAGCACAAGTGCTTGATCTCATGAGTCTTTCATATAAACCTGGCAATAATGGTGAACTGTGTTATAAGAGTGTTTCATGAGAAAGAAGCAACAGTATTGGGATTTTAATGAGACAGAGGCAGTGCTATCAATCATTTTCTTAAATATATTAAATTCTCTATCAAAATTGAGGAAAATATATAGGCAGTGATGGAGTTCTACAACAAACCTGCACTATTTAATTATGAAAAGTTCTTAATCTACTGTCTACTCCTGGAACAAACTTGATCATGTAACATATCTTACACTTCCAAATGAGAAGTACAGGTGGTAGAGAAGCAGTTATTTTGTTCTAGCAACAGTTAATGTCTACTTTCATTAATTACAGGCGGGATAGGAATCAGACAGCTTATCTACTATTAATTGAAATAAGCAAGTGATCAATATGATTGTTAATTGCACAAAGGACAACAAATACCCTGGATGCCTTCCCATAGGGTACCAACTGAAGATAATTTTTGTACTGCTGCATTCTTTACACCAGTCATAGGAAAAGAAAGCACAAGACTGATGTTCAATAGACTAAATTTAACAGTGCTCAGTAATAATCAGGGTCTTCAGATACAATACTAATAGTAATGTCAAGCATGATTATATTTTCAGATTTATGTGAAATTATTGAAATGTTATTTGCTATCATTTTTGTCCAAGGTTCATCCAGTTGTTTATGCAGTATGTCAATATTGATTCTACATAGTAAAACGTTTATAGCAAGGGCCCAGTGGCTAGTACATCTAACATCTCCAGTGCCAGCAGCAAGTGATTTCTGCCAAGGATTGGTGGCAGCATGCCAAGCCATCCAGTGCACAGTTCATTTTTGCTATCCTATCTGGCTTTTTATTATGATGGGGTTTTTTGACCACTGATGTTTCTCCTGAATATTTTTTCCTTTTGCCTAACAGACCATGCAAAAATTCCCAAACAAACAAAAAAACTAAACAACAACAAAACAACAACAACAAAAAAACAAAAACAAAAGCAAACAAAAAAAACCCCAAAACAACCCCAAAAAAACAAAACAAACAAACAAAAAACACCTAAAAACCCCCACCCAGAGACAAGTAAAAGCCTTTTTGAAGACTATTTCTCAATAAAAAAAAAAAAGAATAAAAAAGAAAAAAAAAGATACATCTAGTAAAGATACCACTCGAGTCATTAGAGCTGTTATATGTGATTGGTGCTGTGTCATTTAGCAAAGTGCTGCTCAGTGGGTAGAGCAGCTGGTATATATGATTTTCTATACCACCTGCAAAAATATCCCATACCATATAATCAACCACCTGGATAAAAAAGAAGGGTAGTGAGACACTTTATTATGTAGCAGCACCCCTATTTTCCTTAAACTTGTGAGTACATAAACAGACTGATAGTACAGGATGTGTACAGGATAAGCTTTTCTGTTCAATAAGGCATCTACTGCCTGCTGTTCAGATAGTATTGAACAGATTTGCTTATTTCTAATGAAGGTGTTTGGGCAATTTTCTGGCACAAATGAAGCAAAATTATGTACTTTAAATGTTCATTAAAAAAAAAAAAGGCATTCAACCAGCCACCACCATTTTCCTGTAACAGATTGGAAACTACAAAACGTACAAATGGAACCTCAGTGATAAATTGGTATCATTAGTACTGTTGGGATTAGTCATTTGCTTAGAAAGATCCTGTCCAGTGGCAACATTTCAAACAACTGTTTTAACAACTTCTGATTAGTAAGCCACCCTCTAACACACACAAGAGGTACCTCAGATCATCACTGCTCAGCCAGCTCCCTCCCCACAGTTCCCACTGCTATTACATTTGCAGTGGCCACTGAGATTCGTTTCCATGAAGCTACAGCAGTTTAGTCCTGCTGGAAATCTGGCACTTGGTCTTCAGCATCTAATGCAACACACCTTTCCACAGCCTAATAGTGCTCTGAGTAAGCCAGAAGTAGTTTTACTAAAGGCTTTGAAAGACATGCGATCTGGCAGCATGAGGATTTTATGGAATTTTTTGTGATTGATGATGATCACAATTTTATGTGATTCATAAGGAACACAAATTTTGGTACTGCATTACTGTCCAAATGTGTCTAAGGGTACCATACAGGGAATTCTTGGGTGATGTTAGTTATCTGACTTTTGCAAATATCTTGTAGCTTTTATTTACTTTTTTTATGCCTAAGTTCTCGGCATCTTTCACAACTGATTTTTAGAGGCAACATCATTTATCAAGCCAATAAAATAATGAAGTGTATTTGTAAGTAGACCAATTTTTCTTTCATTTTTTCTGCTCTGGTGGTTAGATTTGCTGGTTCTTTGCAAGAATTATTTTTATTTTATAATAGAAAAATTAATTTAAATATAAAACTATATAAAAAAGAAAAGTGTAGAAGGATACAGACTCTTTTACCTTCAGGTCTCTAATTCATATCTGCTGAAGTAATACCTAACTTGGAAGTTTTTCCATCTGTTGGTTGTTTAATGTTCTGCATAAAATGAGCAGAAAATCTGATTCTTATTCTGGTGGACCAGTAAAATCATCATACATGATACCAACTGATACTTTTGTCTGAAAAGGCAAAGACTAATCAAAAATTTTTAAATAAAGAGGAAAAAGCTTTTTTTAAGGTCAGTCTGGTCACAAGGGAAAATAAATAAACTTAGGAAAAAGAAAAAAACAGGAATGCAAGAATCATAAACTGAAATGAAGATAAAAGTTTTGGTGGAGAAAAACGTATTTTCAGGACTATTAGCAGTATTCCATTAGATCAATATATTTGTACAAACTGCAAAACTTCATGAATAGAGTACATGGAAAAATGCTAAATATAGCTTATCATGGAGGGGATAAGTGTTATCCCATCCTTAGGAAAAATAATGTATTAATTTAGAGCAGTAACACCAATTCTGTTTGCCTGATTTGAGAGAGCCTAACAAGTTATTTTCCTGAAAGTTCTTGCTTAACAGCTAGTGGAGAATGAAGCTAGTGGAGAATGAAGAACAAAGAGATAGTAAAAATGGCAATAAAACAAAAACTAAAGAAACGCCCACCCTGATCAGTAAAACTGGCCTTGTACTAGCCTTAAACAGAATCATTGTATAGCTTCAAAGTGAGGTTGATTTTTCAGGGTTGTCAACTCAATATCTTACCCCATTGAAAAACATCTCTTCAGGAATTTAAAAAAATAAATAAATGAATAGTGCTAAAACACTAATTAAGTCTGTTTTCAAATTATGTTAATGAAACTACAAAGAAAATGCAAATCTAGAAGTCTCCAGAAATTCTAACAGTTGTGGTGTAGCACCATGTCTGGTAGTCCCACAGCAATACTTCCACTGCCCCCAGGAGAATACCATATTAGTGGTTCACAAATGTGCATTAAATTAATCTTTTTGATCAGTAAATGTTTTCAATTTTTTGGCGAGCAGGGATTTATTTTGAACTCCATTCTATGGGATTCAAAAATTGTGGAGTAATACTGCCATTTGAATCACAGAAGTAAAGTGAGGAAAAATCTGCCACCATTCGTAACACTAATGTCATTCTTCGAGCCTCATGACATCAGCCCACCAAGATTCTCTTCATTTTAAGTAAGATATAAGCACACTTATAAGTAATGCTATTTCAGCCCACTAGAAGTCTAAGAGGTCCCACTACAGCAGTATAACAGTCACAAGACTAGTGATGCAGCACTTTAGGAGTGCTTTGCCTGCCTAATCATATTATAAACATATTCATAGTAGTCCCATGGAAGTCCAAGACTGCTTTTGTAGTAGGGTACTTATGCAGTACAAATGAAGCTCACTTTGTCACTAAGGAGAGGCTTTTTAACATTTTCTTTGGCACATGGGACTCCTGTTACTACAAGTTTCCCATTATGTTTTTCCGTACACAAACACCAACCATATACTTTGTCAGATTGACCTTTCTTTGATATTAATTGAACAACAAAACAAACAAGTACAAAGACGAGCATCTGTGAGAAAGCATGAGAGGGTTTATGTCTTTCCACTGTACTAAGCACAAGCAAAAATAAAACAGCAGCAATCTCGAAATAGAAGGGGGACATTCTTTTTACGTAAAAATGAAGACAGAAAAATGGATAATTTCTTATGCACATTGTAAAGGCCTCCATTGAACTCACATTAATTTTAATGGGTGTCTACAGCTCTGTTAAGCCAGACTTATTGTTATTCACTTATAAGCTCAAGACCTCAGTTTGTCTAAGGAAATCAGTTTGTTCGGAATGGACAGAAAGAATCAATGGTCCATATATATATCAGTCCTCTTCTCTTTGTGTTTCTTCATCCCACTTATAAGTAATATAAAACTAGAGGGTGCAAGAAATGCAAGAATGCTTCTCAAGGATACTCAAAAGTACACGAGGATACTAAATGCTGAAATTTTGTTGATTCATGTCTCCTTCAAATATCCAGCCTCCAACTACTTTTAAAAAAGCTATTAATTACATAATTAGGTGCCTGACATGATGTAAAAGAGACTCTTAAATTTTCAAGCGAGCTCTCTAAAACTCTAATTCCTGTTAAATCTGTGGTGTGGTTAAAGCTTTCTTTGCCATTTGCAGAAAGCAGCGGTTAGCCCTTGGATACTTCTCATGAGTCCTTTGCTAACTATGGCTTGCATATTGTCCATTGATTACTACCCTGAGCACTCATTTTGGTGGCATTTACTTTTCAATTCTAGGCCTATAAGCCATCAAATGTTTGAGTTCTTTTAGATTTTTATTTTTTGAATATCTGTAATACACATTTCTATGTATATATTATATACGGTATTTGTGTATTACTAAGAATAAAAATATGTACATAGAAGTTCATAAACGAAAATGAAATAACTAATATGAAGTCTAAAGATAATATAAGGTATTTCTAAGAGTTATGAATTTCAAAGCTTGAGCATAAATACCGAGTTAAAACACAACATTCTTTAAAGTATTAAAGTAAGGGTTATTCTGGTCATTTTTTTCTATCTTTTTGCTTTGCTTCTTTTTTGCAAGCATTTTATAGTAAGTGTCTGAATACTATAAAATCAGGTATTTATTCTTCACATCACAGTGCTAAGCAAGATAAGAGAGACACATTTCAATTTTCTGCTTTGATTCTGTTTTATAATTTGAAGTAACCAAACACTGTCCATTGTTTTTTTAACTTGTACCCCAGGATGAGAACCACTGTAATTTCAAATTCAATAAGCAAAGTGGTGAAAATGGACATTTCTTCACATGGGAGTAATTGCAGATTCTTCACAGGAACTTCTACATTGGAGGTATAAAAATCAGATCTATTTTTTTAAAATGAGTATGTAATTAGTTCTTTTATGGTGTCTATTTACCACAACATTCTTTTCTAGCAGCATGATGATTTCTTCTCAGGTGCTAGAATCTGAAGATGGAATAGGAAGGTAGAAGTTGGAATAATTTAGTTTTTGAGTGCTTCTTCAATGAGTTAGCTTACATTCATATATCACAGGAAAATGGGTTTGGAATACTTAAAGATTGTTGTCACATAATAATTCCTTTGAATATGCAGTAATGTGAAGTTATCCCACTGTGCATCCATCCTTTCAGTACCTGAACGTTTACTTGTGGAAGTGACAGATTGAGACTGGGTAAAGGTTGCAAGAAGTTACAAAAGGAAAAAGGTATATTGTAAACTCCCCCCTTCCCTCACAGTTCAGCTGGATTTCCTCTCTCCTAATGTAGATTTTATACTAGTCTGTTTTCCATTAAAAAAAAGGATCACTGAAGGACTAATTTTTCCAATATTACCTTTCAATCCCTCCAGATTAAAGGTCAGAAACATAACTGATGCATCAGAATGAATGTAAATGCAAACAAGATTGTATGGATAGACTGGGGAATAAGGTGCTGGAAGGCAGTGCCACAGAAAGGAACCTGGAGTCTTGATCACTGGCAAGTTGAACATGAATCAGCAGTGCCCTGGCAGCCAGGAGGGCCAACCCTGTCCTGGAGGGCAGCAGACACAGCACCACAGCCAGGCAAGAGAGGGGATTGTCCTGCTCTGCTCTGAGCTGGGGCAGCCTCACCTCCAGTGCTGGGGGAAAGTTTGGGCACCTCAATATGGGAAAGACATAAGGCTATTAGAGAGTGTCCAAAGGAGGGCAACATTGCAGTCTACAACTTCCTCATGAGGGGAAGTCGAGGAGCACACACTGATCTCTTCTCTGTGCCAACCAGTGACAGGACCTGAGGGAATAATGGCCTGAAGTTGTGCCAGTGGGAGGTTTAGCTTGGATATTAGGAAAAGGTTCAGAGGGTGGCTGGGAGCTGAAACAGGCTTCCCAGGGAAGTGGTCATACCACAAAGCCTGATAGAGATCAAGAAGCATTTGGACAATACTCTTGGGCACACAATGAGACTTTTGGGGATGATGCTGTGCAGGGCTGGGAGTTGGAGTCCATGATCCTTGTGGATCCCTTCCAGCTCAGCTTATTCTGTACTTCTGTGATTTGTCTGACCACCACAGTCTGTCTTATCATCTAATTGCTTTTCTTTCTAGCTCTCTCTTGGGTTAGAGAGACTCTGTTCTGTGAGCATCTGTGTATGTATGGGAGTCTGAAAGCACTGGATCAGACCAGAGTTTGGAGGGCCTGTGTGCCCATGATGGCAGCAACTATCTATCTAATCTATCTATCATCTATCTATCTATCTATCTATCTATCTATCTATCTATCTATCTATCTATCTATCTATCTATCTATCTATCTATCTATCTATCTATCTATCTATCTATCTATCTATCTATCTATCTATCTATCTATCTATCTATCTATCTATCTATCTATCTATCTATCTATCTATCTATCTATCTATCTATCTATCTATCTATCTATCTATCTATCTATCTATCTATCTATCTATCTATCTATCTATCTATCTATCTATCTATCTATCTATCTATCTATCTATCTATCTATCTATCTATCTATCTATCTATCTATCTATCTATCTATCTATCTATCTATCTATCTATCTATCTATCTATCTATCTATCTATCTATCTATCTATCTATCTATCTATCTATCTATCTATCTATCTATCTATCTATCTATCTATCTATCTATCTATCTATCTATCTATCTATCTATCTATCTATCTATCTATCTATCTATCTATCTATCTATCTATCTATCTATCTATCTATCTATCTATCTATCTATCTATCTATCTATCTATCTATCTATCTATCTATCTATCTATCTATCTATCTATCTATCTATCTATCTATCTATCTATCTATCTATCTATCTATTTCATTTCTCTATCTATCTGTATGTGTGATACATGTGCATGTTCCTGATGGGACTACATCATCAGCCTTGCTACTGGTTGAATCTGGGAGCAGGGAGCAGCAAGAGTCTTGAGTCTCTTGTATTGTTGAATCCAGCATGATATGTCTTGCTGAAAAAATAAAGCACTATAATGCTATTTTTCCAGTTTACTAGTGAAAGAAAAAGTAAAATGGAACAAAAAAATTTAATGCTAGATTTTGTCCTGTGTCACCACCACTCTTTTCTCTGGAGTCATTTAGTTCTCTGTAAAATGAAGAAAAGGCTATCGCATTAAGCTAGCAGCATTGCTATTTTCTTTCCATAATCACAAATTACTACTTAAGGTGCACCACAAGTAGATTTTCAAGAATGTTCACTAAATGTGTAAGCAAAATTAAACTTTGTTTAGCTAAATAGAGTGAATTTTCCTACTTATTCTTGGGACTGTATCTGGATGAATCCTTTACAGCATGGTGCGATTTTTGTAGCAATGCTAGAGCATAGAACTAATTTAAAGAACCAATATTCTGCTGGAATGCTGTTATTCAGAGTCCTTTACTTGACACATGGGATGATGCTCCATGCCCATTGTGCTCCATGCACCAGGTTTGATAACTGTCAGATCACTGAGCATAAGCTCTTTCCTTCCCTGTCTGGGGGGCTGCCTATTTTAAACTCACAAAACATTTCTCTAATATAGTAAGGGACTAGCTCCAGTGTCCTGACTAGCCATTATCTTTCTCATTAAAATAATTATTGCATCCAGGGTTGAATGTGAACTATTGTGTGTTATGACTGTGCATTTGTCTACAAAGTCATTGCGCTCTTGGAAGCTATTGTGGCTCATTTCTATAGGAAACCTTATTATCTTGACTGTGAAGGGGAGTGGGGAAGGAGGGAATTCTGCCTTTCCCATATTCTGCATTTATTAAACATCATCTAAAAGAAAACATTTTAAACACATAAAAGCTTTTACATGCACTCTGCATCCAAGGGAACGCATTTATTTTTTCTGCTACTTTAGCAGCATGTATGTGGTGATGCTATTTAAAAAAAATAGGTCAGAACCATTTTCAGCCTTTGTAAAGACAGAACCATTTCACAACGTGCTAGGAAAAGTAGTGGCCTTGCATTTTCTTGCATTCCTTAACTACAAAAATGTGTCCATGTATTTAGAAATCTCCAAGCTGCATTACTTCCTACAAATGTCAGAAGTGACTGGAGATACTCCAGATTGCTTTAATATATCACAGCTAGTACAAAGTCAGCACTATAAAACCCTCTTTATAAGAAAGATTTTCTTATATATTGTACCATATTGGTTAAATTACATGACCATGGCAATCACTTATGGTCTTAATCTGTCTTCTGAAGCTTTTTTTTTTTAAATTTTTGGATGTAAATCAAAATTTTCAGGCTAAAAATCTGTGCATATCCTCCAGTTACAGATAAAGTAAATTATTTGATTATATGTATATTATACATAATAACAAAATCCCCAACTTTTTCTTCCTTCACATCCTCAAAATTCCAACTTGTGCTATTTTGTTTATTATCTGTTTGTATGTATCCATAATTATTTCAGTCACCCTCTGTTCTGGGAAAGCTGTTTCAGTAGTTCACTAACTTCATTGTAAAAGAAAAAAAAAAATCGTTCTTGTATCCAGTTTGAATATACTTTACCATTCCTCCCTGTCCTATCACAACAGCTACTAAAGTTCATCCCCATCTTTCTAAGAAGCCCCCTTTAAATTCTGAAAGACTACAGTGAGGTCTCCCCAGAGCCTTCTATTTTCCAGGCTAAACAAATCCAACTCTCAGTCTTTTGTCATAGGAGAGATATTCTATCCATCCAATCATCTTCATGGTTCTCCTCTGGACCAATTCCAACTGGTCCAGGTCTTTCTTGCGGTGAGGACTCCAGAGCTAGACCCAAAAGTGCAGAGTAGAAGGACAGAATAGACTCCTTCAGTTTGTGGGCCATGCTTCTTTTGATGGCTTTCTGACCAAGGTGCAGGACCTTGCACTTGGTCTTTTTGAACTGTATGATGTTCCCACAGGCCCATTCCTTGAGCATGTCTACATCCCTCTGCATGGCATCCCATCCCTTGCGCATGTTAACTGCACCCTTCAGCTTGGTGCCTTCTGAAATCTCGCTGAGGGTGCACCTGATCCCTCTGCCTATGTCACTGTTGAAGAAAACAGTAATGGTCCCAGTGCAGATGCCTGATGGACATCATTCATCACTGATCTCCATCTGGACATTGAGCGATTGATCACCTTAATTTCAGCATGAAGGTACCTCGTTCCTCTGTTCTTCTGAACAGAGCATGTTGAGAGAAAAATCAATGCAAATATCCAGTTTGGGATAGAGTCTAAGTGTTAGATATTACTGTCACAGAGAAACATACCAGGATAATGATATTTGCATGAATGTCAAAAGGCCACAGGACACCCACTGCCTAATTAGCAGAAATAGAGGTTATAATGACCTGATTTTGGTTTCTCTGCCCACTTCAAAGTATTTTCATTTTGCAAGCTTGGTATTTAGGCATTTATAATTAAAAGAATCAAAGACAAATCAAAATGAAAATAAGGAAAAATTATTTATACATCTAAAAAGAGTAAAACAATGCATAGTTATTTATTAATAATTATTAGTGACTTTTAAGACCAAAAACAAACTGACTTGCACATATGCACTTATAGTGACAATTAGAATAGGGATTTATCTAAGATTACTTTTTCATTTCTATACTGGTGTGTCTTGCCAACTTTACATTGGACATAAGATGCCCAACCACTGGATGAAAAACTTCACATTAATTTAAAAAATTATTTCATGTGAAATGTAAATAAATAATTTATGTTTTACACAATATGTATGTGAACATATATATACATATAACTGTAAAATACACTGCAAATAATTTTGTTTATCAATTAACCGGATTGCTTGGTTGTAAAAGGCTTCAGAGTTTGGTTGGTCCAATCTCCTGCACTGAAGCAGACTCAAAGACACCTGTAAAGATTTTCATGTATATTATTAAATAAAAATCAATATAAGTACATTTCAGATTAAATCAGAAATTATGAAAGCAAATATATTGCCTAACTGAACAACAAACTGCCAGAGGGATTTAAATTAAGTAAAAGAAGTACTGGCCTAATCTGTTAAGATGATGGAATACTGAGTAAGTATTTAGAAAAGGTGCGTAGGAGTATTTTGCTAAGTTTTAAGAACATCTTTTCCTCAAAAGAAGAGAAGATTTTCTTCTTTGTAAGTTCAATGACAAACTGATTGGAAGTTAAAGAGACAGCAGTGCTTTTTTTTCCACCATTTATTCTATGAGGGAAAAATAAACAGGATGTATACAACAAGAGAAAGGTATTATATTCTGATTGAAGAAAATCAATCAGCCTCGAAATACAGATAAAAATTTGTCTTGCCAAGTGAAACTAAGAAGAATTACTAAAATATTTTTTATTCTTGAACACAATTAAGAGTTTTACTTAAGTAATGAAAACCATAAGAATGGTACTTTAAATGTTTAATTTATTTTTACTTTCATTCAAATTTAGTTGCTGAAATTTTAAAGGGAATTAAACTTTCCCAACATTTCTCAGAATATTAAAAAAATAAAGTAGAAAATGGGATAAATATTTGTGGGTTAATGCAACTACCTAAACATGAATTAGCACAATATATATTTCTGAGTAACAAGTAGGAGTGTACTAACCTAACCTTCAGTAGGACAATCATTAAGGCATATGAGGATAGGAATTTTCTCGCCCAACTTAGACTTTTAAAGTTAACAGAGAGCAACCAGCCTCTCTGAAAGTCTGTTCTCTTTCAGAAATTCTCCACGCTCACTCTATCTGAAGGGGTTGGAGTTATACAAGTTACTCTTACATGTGTAAGGCAGTTGAGAATATTCTTACCTCCATTTATTGGGGGTTGTGAGGCTTTTAGATTTAGAGAGAATTGAAAGTCATAGGCAAATCTAATTCCCCAATCAAAATTGAGCGCAGACATGAAGTTCCTTTTTTATTTGCCCTTCTAGTTCTCAAAATGTAATTTTCAGAGCTCTTCCATCCTCTTGTGGTGGGATAATAAAATGGACTCATGGCTTCTCTTTCTCTCCCTCTTAGTATCTGTAGTTTAGCTCACCCTCAAATGCTGCTTATGAAGAGGGTTTTCTTTTAGGTTTTAGTATCTTTTTAAAGTGTTCTTATCTACAGTAATAAAGAAAAATTTATTGGCACAGCAGCTGAGAGGATCTTTTCTTATCATTCCTCAATGTAACCAGTCCTTTGATTAATCAAAGCCACAGAAAAACAAGTTTCCCCTTTTGTAGAACTGTGATGACACCTGGGCCAAAATCTGACTCTCATTTGACCCAAGCTGGTGTTAACATATATAGTGTAGAGGGAAAAAAGCAGACACTAGCAAGAGTTAATTCCAGAAACTTATAGCTCCTATAATATGTCATGCTAACACATATAGCACATTTGCACACTTGAGTGGACACTTTCTGGTGGCTGACAGAATCTAACACCCTTTTTTTCTTTGTCTGATTCATTGCTATTAGACTGGTTAGTTCATGTGTCTTTGCACACATTCTTTTGCTTCTTCTAGGAAAATTCTTATTTATTTCCTATAGTTTTTAGTTAATCTTATCATAGGCACTATTTGTAAAAAAAAATTACTATCTCATGAAACAAAGAGAACTAGTTTTCACTGCTATTTAGTTATAGTTAAAAGAGTAGAAATTTTAAACAAGGAAGACTGAGAGTCTTTCTTCTGTGACCCTTTCTTGTATTACTACTTGAATGTGGTTGAGTAGCCTCATTGAAACTATTTAAAATATTCAAGTTAAGTCTGATACAAGATCAAGACTCCAGCCAAACTCTTCTATGTAAATCTGTTCAATTCAAGGAGTAACTTTTTGAGTAAAGGCTAAGGTAGATTCTCAAAATTTGATGCCAGAATTGTGGAAAAAGGCTAAGAAGATTCCTTCAATTGAAATTGAAGTGTATATTATTAGTGTGACATGGCAGCTAGAAACATACTAGGAAAAGTCTTACAAAAATTATACAGACTTTTAGACAGAAAAACATTCTTCCTTTGCTCCCCTTTTTTACACTGATCTGTAAAATTTAACAGAAAATAAAATCCTTATTATGAATTGTGCTGCTTATCAAATAATCCAGTGGATAAACTAGTGTTTCTACTGTAGGAAATGATTCTACAAAGAAAAGTTTATTTGTAATTTTACATATATTTTCCCGATATTTAGAGAGTAGCAAAAGAAATACTACTATGAATGGCAAATATTATGTTTCATAATCAAGGACTTGTTTCTAAACTCTCAATGGAAATTGACTTTATAAGTGAATGCAACCTCTTCCTAAGAATGCTTATAAATGTTTGTAATTCAGCTTAGAATTCTTCTTCCTTTTTTTGCCCCCCACATCATTTTTTTAAACAATAAACAATAGTCCTTGATATTGAAAGGAAAATGTTAACATCATTTGCCATTAGTCAGAAGTGCAACTTCATTAAAGCAGAAGGCCATATAATCCCTACAGGAGCTCTCTGCAGGAAATACTTTATTCTTACTTAGCATATCTGTGAATTCTATCAGCATTAGTGTCTTTCACAATGTTTGTTTCTCCTGAATATTTATGAAGGACTGTCCAGTGACCTGCTTAGAATCTTCAGGTTTGTTCTGCTTTAACAATCTCTCAAGTAGAATGCAATCAGAAGACTCATTCTCCCTCAACAGCAGCAATCAATATGGCAGAGGCCAAGGAAATGTCTGCAGAGAAGAGATTTCTATCAATGAAATGGAAGAAAGAAAACAAAATACAGGATTGGACTATAACTCACAAAAAGAGTCCTAATACCTAAGTCATTGTAGTCTCTCCTTTGTTCATCTTTGTGTACTTTCATCACTAGTTTATAATGTCCACCACAAAAATTCTCCACAGAAAAAAAGAGGTAGCTCCTTTTGTAATAAATTTGGAGAGCTTTTGAGATCAGAGAAACAGTGTTCCTTCATGACTTACTGATAAATTTTAATTAATAATTTAAAAGTTTGCATTAATTTAACTAAGACCAGAAGGTTTGAGTTTTTTAAGCTGTTTTTTGGCATATTTAATTTTAATACTCTTGCAACCCTTCATTAAACTTAAGTACTCAGTCACTATTAGGCTATGGGTTTTGTTATCCTCCTGAAAATTATGACCCAAATTCCCAAATATATACATGTTGCAGCCAGTGTCTGAGAATGTTGATGTAACACTAAGCTACATATAACACTCTTGATATAACACTGTCATCTCATTGACTTTCTAACCTCTCACCCCCAGTAGATTAATTCCCTTGAAATTATTAGCATCTAAAACCTTACCAGTTTTTCTCCTTTTAATTCCTCTGGAAGATTCTAACACATATTTGGTTGTGCATTTTTACAGTTGTCGTTTGCATTAACTGTCATGATGAAGAGCCATCCCCAGCAATATATACAGATACTCCCCAGATATGTTCACATATACCAACAGATTCCCTTTTTTTTTTTTCATTTTCACAGAATCACTGAACAGGGAAGGTTGGAAGGGACCACAGTGGGTCATCTGAGCCAACCTCTCTGCTCAGGCGGGGTCATCCTAGAGCACCTTTCACAGGCTTGCATCCAGATAGTTCTTGAATACCTCCAGTGAGGGAGACTCCACAAACTCTCTGGGTAATCTGTTCCAGTGCGTGGTCACTTGCACAATAAATGNTAGGGTGATAGACAGGGAATTCTCAGGTACTGGGGAAGGGACAAGGGTGGATTGATAGGGAGAAGGTGGGAACTTGGACAACTGATATCACAACAAGGGGGGGCGTGGTTTCAACATTGGAATAAACCATTTATAAAGGGAAAACAACAATAAAATAATGCACTGCAACATTGGTTGACATCGCAGAGCCTGGCTCCATCCTCTTGACACTCTCCTTTAAGATGCTGAGAGACAATGAGGTCTCCTCTCAAGTCTGAACAGGCTCAGCTTTATCATCCTTTTCTTCTAAAGAGTTTCTACAGACCCTTGATCATCTTAGAGCTCCTGGAGCAGATACAATGGAGAGCTACAATGTCTCTCTTGTCCTGAGGAGCCCAGAACCAGATGCAGCACTCCAGATGTGCCTCACCAGGGCTGAGTAGAGGGGCAGGATCCCCTCCCTTGACCTGCTGGCAATGCTCTTCCTAATGCACCCCAGGATACCTTTGTCCTCCTTGGCCTCCAGGTCACTCTGCTGGCTCATGGACAGCTTGCTGTCCACCAGGACCCCATGTCCTTCTCTGCAGAGCTGCTTTCCAGCAGGTCAGCTCCCAGCCTGTACTGGTGGGTTATTCTTCTCCAGGTACAGGATCCTGCATTTGCCTTTGTTGAATTTCAGACAGTTCTTCCCTACCCATCTCTCCAGCCTGCCAAGATCCCTCTGAAGGGCTGCACACTCTCTGGGCCACTCCTCCCAGCTTTGTGTCACCAGTGAACTTGCTGAGGAGGATCTGTCTCCTCATCCAAGCCATTGATGGGCAAGTCAAACAATACTGGTCCCAGTATTGAACCTTGGGGGACACACTAGTGACAGGCTTCCAGTTACTCTGTGTCACTGATAAAAACCCTTTAGGATCTGCTGTTCAGCCAGTTCTCAATCCACCTCACTGTCCACTCACCCAGTGCACACTTCCTGACTTTGTCTATGAGGATATTGTGAGGGACAGTGCTGAAAGCCTTGCTGGAGACACTTAACCTAATAATACACACATACATAATATTGGAGACAATATTACTGCTCTTCTCTCATCCATCCAGTTAGTTGTTTCATCATAGAAGGCAATCAGGTTGATCAAGCAAGATTTGCCTTTAGTGAATCCATGCTGACTACCCTAATCTCCTTCCTGTCCTCCATATAGATAGAGATGGCTCCAGAATGGGGTTCTTCATCACCTTTCCAAGGATTGAGGTGAGGCTGACTGGCTGGTAGTTCTCTGGGTTCCCCTTTCTCATCCTTTTTGAAGGCCAGGGTGAAATTTCCTTCCTTTCAGTCCTCAGGCACCTTCCCTGATTGCCATGACCTTCCAAAGATGATCATGAGAGGCCTCGTTATGATGTCTGCCAGATCTCTCAGCATTCATGGGTGCATCCCATCAAGGTCTGTTTTGCAAATGAATTCTTAGGAAAATAGAACTAAGTCTTCCAGGAAATATTCTGTCCTGTGTAGAATAGCTAGCAGCACCTTGTCCCACAGGCTACCACTTCTGGAAACTAAGAGCCACTGCTGAAAATTTTTTGTGGTCATGGCTAATGTTACCTGTATGAGCAGGAAACATAAACCAAATTTAGGATATCATAAAGATACATTTAAGAAGAAAAATCAGGAGAGGGACAATTTTATTGAAAAACAATATATTCTTTTAAGCTTCCCAGTAGAGAATAACAATCAAGTAAAACTATACTACTTCTTGTTTATAATCCCACCCAATTTCGACTTCAGTTTAGTCTACATCTCTTTTGCTTTCTAATTTTTTTTTGGTGGGTGAAATTCTTTTTTAAGGTGGAAAAAAGATGTGGGTTAAGAGTGAATATTGTTATGTATTATATCAATTGTTATGAAAAAACCTTTCACTTCAAGAAAAAATTTGAAAAACCATCATATTAAGTTATAAAATCATAAGGCTAAAACAATAGGTTTTAACCTAAAACAGGGGAATACTTTTAGATTTCAAAACAAATACACATGGGTATGTGCAGGTTAAAAAAAAAAAAAGGGGAAAATTATCAAATGCATGAGGGTGAGAAATTTGCCTGAGAACTCTGGATAACATAGAAAGCTCCAAGTGAGAGATTGTTGAGATTAAAGTGCTTTTCTGTATTTGACTTTTTCTTTATTCAGAGACACTCAAGTTTGTTATTCTTTGTAAATAAGACAGTTTTGACAGAAATAACTTGGCTTTATCATGTTATTCTCCTGAGTATATTAGTTGGTTATTTTTCCTTACACATTTGAACAAAAGTGCTTGTTTCCTGAAAACAGAGCCTGCACAAAACATCCTATAATGACATATCCTGTGAGTTTCAGTATAACAAATTTCAGCTTTTGAGTTGATATAAATTAACAAAATAAACCAATTCTGCTTTATTTAAAAGAAAAAGGATCATATACTACTTTGAGTAAATAAAATAAAAAAACCCCTGGCTCTTCATAATTATGTGTGGTAAGACCTTTGTTTTCTGTAACGCCTAAGAGACTTAACATGTAGTTTCAAAACTGGCTTAAGTTCTGGTCAGTCCTGCTGCTCCCTCCTGTAACAGAGGGAAGCTCTGCTATTCTTCCTATTTCATCCAAGTCACAGGTGCCTTCTGGTTTCCATTTTGACAGCTCTTGCTATCCATTATCTGACTCAGTTCAGCTCAATTTCTAGATCACCAACAAGGGGAAGAAGGATGCAAAAGAAGGTGGCTGGGGTGAAGGAAGACACCATCATCCTGCAATTAGGAAGACTTACATTGTGTTGGAAACACTACCTAATATGGCTTTGAGAGTGAGAATTTTATGGCTAAGAATATAAATATTGCTCTTTACTTCCCTAAGTAGGCATCTAAATAAAAAGACTACTTTCAAAACCAGAGCAGAAAATCCAGACACTATAATTAAACCCTACAGGAGATTCTCTGTGGGAGCCTCATAAAACATTTTGAAAATTGATCCAGCTGTTTCATTTTCCTTCAGTTTTGAGCAGTATACCTAATACAAGCCATCCTGACAAAATGCTACAATGCTGGTTGAGTAGTGACTCACAAGGAAGTTTGATATGCAGAAGATGATCAACATTACTTCCTACAGTAGTTTTCTTTTTCCTTTTGTTTCCCTTTTTTTCCTTTTATGTCTGCCATCTAGGTATTGACAGCTTTCATACTCTTTCACTTGTAAAAGCTGACAAGAGCACAGCCCAATGGCTGCGCTTCTAATAAATCTTGCCGACTTTAGGTGAGGCTACAGCCAACCACCCATTCACAGCCAGCCAGCCATTCTGACAGAAGTCCATAATGCTCTTTACGTCTTGGAGACTGAAACACAGTTATTCAAGTTTATGAGGAAGGATAATATCACATGGTTGAGTGAATCCCAAGCATTGATAATACATAAAATTTATGTAATTTTAGGACTACTGTATTTCCTTGTTGCAAATACTGATGAGGCATTATCATTTTGAGTGACTGATATATTCTAGCTTGTTTACAAGGAGGTATCCCGTTATGAAAGAGATCAGCTTTGTAGTATCTAGTTACAATTCTAACTACTATCCTTATAGAACTTATGGTAATACTTATGTGGTGAAGATAAGGATGGCAAGAAAATGGTAATGCTTTTTTGCTTTTTAGATAACAATTAAAAGATTTTTGGGAGAAACTATACAAATGAAATCTTGCCTTCTCTAGAGCTTAAGCAATTGCAAATAGGATCCTTTTTCTTAATTATTTTTTTTGGTTATACTAAAGACTAAGTTAATTTTTTGAGGATAGATGAGCTTTCTCTTATTCAGCAGTTCAGTAGTCAAAATTTTCCTCCAGATTGTAAGATTCTTGAACTTCATTCATTTTCTGCCTGATGATGGTTTAAATTGTCCTCATCTGTTGTGAATATGCCAGGGAATTTTTAAATACATTATGAAAAGTAAGAGTAAGAATGCACAGCTTAACCTAGTGATTTTACTAATAAATTTTTTAACATTTTTAAAGGAGGACCTGTAAGAATCAATTTTTCTTTTTTTTTTTTTTTTTTTTTTTTTTTTTTTTTGACTCCTTAGCCAGTTACCCAAGGCATGTTCTCAGACAGTTCTGCTGGAAACTTCTCTATTGGAAACAGGTTGAGGTGAATGTTTCAGCTATTACTGCAACATGGACACTGAATCCTGATACATTATAAGAACTCTGAGATTATTTATTATACTGAACTGTCGGTGGGCTACGTGGTTGGGATATACAGGAGACAAAGAGCTATTTAGTGCAAGAAAGTTACAGGGAAAATTTCAATATCAAAATACTTGCTCATCTAAAGTTTGAATAAAATTTAATTTCGTTTCTGAAATATTTGCATGGTCTCTAAAATGTGTTGAAGAATTAGAAGGCCTTTCTAGTTAAATTAGTATGTGGAAAAACACATCTTCAATGATTGATATGGGAAATAAAGAGGGTATGATTTAGAATAATTTTATTTCAGAATATAAATAAAACTTATTAGGTAATAGCATTATTTATTTATCTTAGAAATTACTAATATGATACATAAATAAATCATCTCTATCACAAATATCACAAGTCATATTTTTTATAGCATTAGGAGAAACTTTAAGTATTAACAGTTAAAGAATAATGGGAGAAAGAGATAATATGGAAGAATGTTGTATAGATTAAATAGAAGATAGTGTTTTAAATTGCACCTTACATCTGAGCTGGGACTTGCCACTTTAGACATTTTATATCAGAATTTCATCCCTATTTCATGATTTCTCATCAGTTGTGTACTAAGGCATGAAGTGCTCCACTTAATACCACAGCTTACACAAATAAACATGTTTGATTTTGATGAATCCTGAGCTTGCTTTTTGATGAATACTATTGAGACAGCTCATTAAAAGCTAGGCT
>VXBI01008779.1:581129-598827 GCA_013397375.1 Toxostoma redivivum | reverse complement strand
TTTTTTTTTTTTTTTACTTTGGTCACATTACTATCTAGAACAAAGTCAGACTGTTCTGCAAGAAAAAAAAGTTATATAATGACTTGGATTTCACCTCTGCTTATTAAAACAACATCAGAGCCATATGCTGCATTTTCTAAGGGAAGGATTGACATAGTCATGACAGTCAATGCTGTTTAACACATGTTGTCAGGAGTTTCACTCTATGCTTTTCTGTTAGCAGAGAGAGCTGCAGACAATCAGTAGTTTCTGTATGCAAAGCAGGGTTGACATTACCAATATCAGCAGCAAACAGCCAGGTTTGGGATCAGGAGAAGCAGTATAGCCTGGACATGGTGCTAGGCCTAAACTCACAAACCTTGCAGCTCAGTACAAGTGATGAGGCTCTGCACCAGTGTGGCTATGCCAGTTCCACCAAGTAATGTTCTTAAAGCTTGCATGAATAGTTTTGCTGCATTGCAATCTTTGTGTGCCCTGAATTCACAGTTTTTTAAACCAGAGAGTTTGATGAACAAAGTTTGTAATTTTTTATCCTCTTTCTTGTTGCAAACATAGTCTGAAATTTCTAAATATTTGTTAAAAGCCTTTATTGTCTGTCTCAATTGTTTATGTTTCAGAGTCTTTCTTTAATAGGGCTCAATGGAGAAGGCCTAGGAGGTAGGAACATAATTCCTTCCATTTAGAGTGTAACTGAGACAGAGACTTTGAGCGGCTTATTTGAAAGTGATAAAAGTGGAAAAAATGCTGCAAATTTTTAGTGGCTGTCACAGATTTTCTGAAGGAAAAGAAAAAACCCATGATCAGTGTATCAATAAAACTATTCCTAAAATCAACAGCTTCTGATTTATCTCTTTTCTGGGCACATTTTATCTATAAATAAATGTGAATTATGTCACTTCCAGGCATTATTTCTCGTGAGTATCACAAGTTAGGAAACATGGTAAATGGAAAGACCAAGAGATATGCGTATGTACCTTGATGGAAACTTCCCAGGCTTGAAGATTATTTTGCTGTGGTCAGAAGTCAGTTTTCCTAAAGATGGGACAAGCACTTCCTTTAGAGTAAAACTTTGAGACTTTTTTCCTCCTTCATAAAACTCCAGTAATTAATTAAAAAGTTTAAATTCAGATTTTAACTGTTTCACCTTTGCTGCTGCTAATCCTGATAGCTAGTGTGGAACAGAGAACTAAAATATGTTTGGAGCTTCTTTACTTAATTGAAAAATAGGTATTCCATCTGAAGGGTAAGAGAAAAAAAAATCTTTACATATAACTAAGCATACTCATAAGGAAAGAAAGGATCAATCCTGCAACGTCATGTCAAAACAACTTTAAAATTATTGATTGATAATTGTTTGTATTTTTCAAGTCTAAATATCTATGTGAAAATTTGTACACATTGCTTTATCTAAATTGGGTATTCTGTTTTCTTTGAAAGGTTGAATACAGTGACGACTGCTGAGTTACTTATCTTGGTTTTTAGTATGTGACATGACAAGAACCACAAAAGGTTGAAACATGAAGTGGTACTGTTGGCTGAATTTTGATTTGACACTACTGAAAAAATAATTACTTCAGTGGAACATTCTTTCACAGACATTGCTGTAAGTGTGAAGCTTATGTTGGCCTGATTATATATCTTGTATCACTACAACACCTAAGGAATTTGATCACCAAACACTTAAGAACTGAAAGCTATCCTCAGCTGATGGATGTTTTTTAAGGATATAACTCAATATAACCATATAGATAGGTATTGAACTACTCAACCCAGTTCATGGAGAATTAGAAAAGCACCTGGGATGTAGGACAAGAAGGTGAGAATAAAACTTCTGCTAGACTGTGGCTCAGCTCCAAACATTTAATAAACAAGTAAATTTTTTAGAAAACCAAATACTAACCATTGATAAAAAATTGAACCTGCTTTTAAAATTTCTGCTTTCAGGCAGAAATATAAATGGATGTGCTAGGTGCTTCTGGCAATTATTTTCTTACAACATTATTATGTTTGGGAAAAGAGAATTTAATGAAGATTTCACAAGAACATCTACTTCTATAGTTTGTAAATCAGTTTAAATAAGCTTAGGCTTTGATTTTGTAAATTATTTGTATAACCAATATTTATTTTACATATTCAGTACAATGGCATATGTTAATTTCTGTCATTGTTTCCATTAAGTACTTTCATGAAAAGAAAACTTTTTCCTGCTTCTTTTCTATCCTAGGAAAGGACTGTGTTTATTATGTTGATAGGATTTGTTTCTTTTTTCACTTGTTCATTTATTTGCATAGGCACAGCTAAGGATGACTAGGTTGTTATTTCCAAAGTAAAACATAAGAAAAAAGCTTTGAGATGAAAGCTGCAAATTTATTAGTGGGCAAGTGAATCTACAGGTGAAGTGTATTCCCCTTTATGGAGAGATTCACTACTCTCACAAGATTTCCTTTGCAATATGCTATTTTATTGGTCCAGTGGGAAGCAACCTGACGCAGTATTATGGGCCACAGGAAGGCAGGATAGCTAAAGCGGGTCAGTCACAGAAGACTTTGAATTGCTTTCTATAGTTAGTTAAGAGCAAGTGAAGGGTGACCTACATAGCTGAGAGAATTCTGGTGTTTATTTGAAGTAATTGGAGCTTTTCAGGATATATGTCTCAGTTGCTAGAGGGAAGCTAAAATAATTAAGTCTAAATCTTTTGTCTAGATCTGTGTCCAAAAGCACAGACTACAGTAATCTCTTAAGAATGTAAGGGGTAGATACTTTGTGTTTGACTATTTTTATTGCAATGTTTGATACAACTCCTCACAGAAATAAGGAAACCAAAAATGACTACAAGATAGTAAATCAACTTAAAAATACCCTCAGCTGTCAGGATTATTATGGAGAAGATAAATCTCTTTCAAATGTTATTCCTACTTGCATCTATGGCTACCTGGTTATCCTGTTGATTTTAGTGATAGGAATCACCAAAAAGCTGCAGTATATATCTGAAATGAAGGAACACGGAGTTTGTGTTTCACCTCTGGATATCCCACATCTTTTTCTATGTGTCTTGTGTTAAGTAACGTAAGGATCTTGTGATTCTTGTGGGACAGTAAAAAACCAGCAGCACATTCGCTATTGTATGTAATTTAAAGAGGGAAAAATGTAAAATTTCTAATATTTTTTAGAGTCAAACTGGAGAGTCAAATAAAAATTTGGTGTGCAAATACCTAATGTAATGGAATATTGCACAGAAATATGACTGCACTTATCCCCTGCTCACAGACTGAAGATGTGTAGGTCTCTATTTCTTTATTTTCTCCATTTCTTTAATTATGGGTGCATATCTAATGATTCAAGATTTTGTTAACTGGATTGTAATTTTTACTTATTTCTCTGTTATCACATATTAGAAAAGGAAGATTATTACATTATTGCCCAACACTTTCCAAGAGATCCATGTTACAGAACTGCAAGTGATTCAAGCCTGTATCAAGAATTACGTTTATGATGAGATTTAAAGAAAAACAAGATAGGATATTTAGTTACATATTCATAAAATATTTAATTTTAAGTGAAAATATTTTGGAAGCCTTATTAAGGGTAAACACATTCCAATTTGAATGTTTCTTAAGTTCTGAGAACTGATTTGAACACATTTCTTTGAGGTTTTTGGTAACTTTTCATATTGAGAGGCCTTTTTTAATCTTTATGATACCTGTCTTTTAAAGGGCTACAAATAAAATGACAAAATGGGCATAATATCAACAAATACTTGAAAATATAAAATATAAAAAATATAATAGATTATTTTAAATGAGATTAAAACCTGTTACTTTAATATTCCTTATTAGCTTCCTTCTCCAGTAAAAAGTTGCATTCAGTAAAATCTATATATGACTTCTTATTAATTTTATTTTAATAATTCTAATTGAAAGAGAAAAGAAAAATAAGACGGGTCACTGTTTTTAATTCATGCCTTGAATGGTGGCTATTGTAGGTGTCTGGTTTTTGGGGATTACAGAGCTGTTTGGCAGTCATAATAAATGACCCTGACATTATCTCCACAGTATTGATTTGCACATGGAACCATAGGTTTTGTGAGAAAACTGAGCAATGTGTAACTAGTGGAGTTTCCTATTGTATAACTTTATCTTGAAAAAATCATCTAAAAGTATTTGTGGTCAGTCTTTCATGCTGGTTTCATCTGCAGATCAGGTGTCTCGGACTCATATTTTGCCAAGATATTTACAATTTTTAAAACTTGGTCTTTAAAACTTTGTGGGTGTGGGTTTTCTTCTGTTCTGTATTGTTTTGTTCTGGTTTGGTCTGGTTCGTTTGAGGTTTTTTTCCTCCCTCATTAAAAAGTAGCTTTTATATTGGCTTTAGCAAAGGACTTGCCTCACTCATGTGGACTTGAAGACTGAATAAAAAGGTTAATATAAGGACTGATAGCTTTGAACAACCATAGATATTTCCAAGTTATTAATGTAAGGTAAAGTGGCTGAATTTCTCTTACTGGGAATACATTTCAATTCTAAAAATGAAACAATAAGCCCTGAACTAACAAACCCACAAAATAATCAAGAACTTTCAAAATTTAAAGGAGATATGCTTATGTTACAGTTTTAAAATAATACAAGATTTGAAATTCTACCAAATTTCTATTATTTCTTTAAATTTATTCTATTCAGTAAACTATACATAATTGCTAACATTTTGTGGACATAACATTGATTCACACAATCTACCCAATGTGTAGAAAATTAATTTTGGGAGGAGAAGGAAGAAAATGGAAGTCAATATCCATTTCTACTCATGGATTCAGCCAGCTGTGCCATTTGAATTGTATTTTGGATCTAAGCAGGCCATTCCATAGTACTCATGAAATTTCTATGGCTCAGCCACTTTCAAAAGTCTCTTTAGTCCTGAAAGGAGTCCTTAAGCTTTACAATCCTGTTAAAGCCTTCATTTTCCACTCAGATTAACCTTTATACTTTGAATCATTGGGGTATTCATCCTTGCTTGAAAGAAAACTGAGGAAGCTATGGGAAGTAAGAGACAGGAGTTCATCGTTTTGAAGTTTGGCTTTTTTGTTTTAATGTGGGGGAAAAATAAACCTTTCTTTCTGAGCCCTACAAATAAAAATGCCTCATTCTAAGGAAGAGACATAAACTATCAAATGTAATGAAATGTTTTTGTTAAATAATAAGCAACGGAAGCATAAAGAAATAAATATTTTTCATAGAGGTAAAATATATACAACTATAAAATCATAAATATACTGGAGAATTATAATATGAATTTGTAAATTGTATGCAAATAGCTTGAAACCAGATCTACAAAGACATAAATAAAGCAACAAGACTGAAAGGTTTATATGTTGGCTTGTTTATAGAGTAGCACAAACATTTTTCTTTTTTAATTGGCAATTAATTTTCGGCAGCCATCTAGGTACTTTCATGTCAAATTACTTTCCCTATACTAAACAAGATTAGGCATCCAAGCAGCAAAGCACTTATGTGAAAAGTGAGAAACTGACTGTCAAGTAGATATTTTCCACATATAACCAATTAAAATGTTTCTTTTGTGATGAATGGATGTTGTAATTCCACATCTTGGATTTCCACTTTGGTCTGCACACCTGCCTAACTTCATGGTTCTAATGTCTGAAGATAGATAAAGGCAATACTGGGTTCTTTCACTGCTCCTCTTGCTCTTTAACTCTGGGACAAATGTGGTATACAAGCATCTGTTATTGAGGTCTGAGTCATAAATAATATATCCAACCAGTAATGCTACCCATACATATTTTAGTTCAGATGAATACCCACAATACAATGGATGAATGTAAGCTTTTTAGCAGGTCATTGCTTTGATGATTTTTTTTCTTTTACCTCACTTCAATATTTTTTCAAGATATCTCTACATTTAGATGTAGGACTACTGACACGTAAGGTATAAAGTAATGTATTATTGATACCCTTCAAATGAATGACATAAAAAGGAAAATATTGATTTTAAAAAGATGTATCATTTTTCTTATTTCACAGAAGACTGATGCAGGTTCATGTGGCTATCAATATTATTTGAATTAATGCATATTCCTTACTATTGATTGCTTTAACAATGATTGTCATAACTGATTTATGGGCACTTAGGCATGTTAAATTTTTAAAAAGGCAAATATCAGATTTGTATATATAGATGGATTGACTTGAATAAACAAGATTGCTAAATGTTAATGACACAGTGTTTGATGGAATTTACATTACAAAACATTATGTTCAATACTTTGTTTTTAAAGTGCTACTGAAGAACCTCAAAGATTTTTTTGAGAAATTTTACTGTAGGACAGATTCTGTTAGTCTCATTCATCGTACCTTATGCAACAAGTCATACCTTTGATTTCAGTGGATTTATGATAAGTAAATAAAATAAAGAGGAAAGGCTAAATATACCTTAAAGGTCAAGGATGGCACCTATTCAACTGGAACCTAAACTGAAAAAATGTGTGTGAGGGAGGAAACCCAAAACTTTTCACGTGTGGTGGCTGTCTTTAAAACAAGAATAAAACCAGGTCAGAAAAAATGACCAGAACACAGTGATGGAACTGAGTGTAAAAAATGTATGGTACATAGCAGTGAAATTCTCTATTTCAGAAGAAATGTCTTGTATTACAAAGAAAAATCCTGGACTGCACTGCAGTGACTTGGACTACCCAAGTGCTGTTGTAGTGAATAAACTGTTTGGGGGACCATCTAGAAGGTATATGAATTTGTTTTCCTCTGTGTATGTCTAAAAAACCAATATTGGCTGAAGTTGAACTCAGAGGAATGTGCTAGAGAAAAGAAGTAGGGATTCATTTCACATTAAGTTCAGTATCTATAGGGTCGTTGCTAGTTTTCTAAGATGAATCAATTCACCCACATAGCTTTACTAGACTATGTGGTAAATATTTCAAATTAGGTGAAATGAAATCCATTTATTTGGGGTGTTCTTATAAACAGCCCAGTAAGTAAAAATGCCTGCATTCTGTTAGGACTCCAGGAAATTAAGAATGAACAGGGTTTAAGTTAGAAGCCAGCACAAGGGTCTGCAGTATGTCCATCAAGGCCATTCCACTAGGATAGTTATCACACTTTCTTGACACCAGTTAACCAATCTTTCTGTCAGAAGAAATCTTGAACTAAGCAGAGTAGCATTTAAGTAATGTTTTGTTCCATCCAAACCCTAATTTAGAAAATAACTTTTGAGTTTATCTTTAGTCGTGATGGTATCCTTCTGACTTAATTGTATCATGTTGTATTTAGAGATTAGCACGCACTTACTTGCAGTTTTCTAGGTTCCCTTATTTGCTTTGGTTTTGGTTGTTTTGGTTTTTTGAAGAGACATACATAAAAATTTGATCAAGGAAAGAGCATTAGGGTTAGGGAGAGGGCATGTTTAACTTTTTAACCATGCATTTTTAAAAAGATAATACCTCATCTCAAAATCTTGAGGGGGAACTCTCCTAAATTCACATGGGATTTAACTGTAAAAATATTTATTGCAGTTACAAATACATAGCATGTCTAGACTGCCTTTATATCAAAAACATTTTGATGGGTTTTTTTTTGTTTTCAGCATATTTTTAAATTCCAATTACAATATTTCTAATACGTAATAACTTCCCATTTAGAGTTCAATTGCATCCCACTCTTACCATAGTTTCAACAAAGCAACTGACATCTGATAATCCTTTATAATCTGTCAGTTTATGACCCATATTGGGATTAAACAGATTACAAAGAAAGTTATTCACAACTTATTTACTAGGTAATTGCATAGTAAGCACAGCACAATTATAAGAAAATCAGGTTTGCTTATCTCAGTTTAAAAAGTAAGACATTCTGCAGCTAATGCTGTGAGAATCATGGCAGTTGCACTACAAAAATTAAATATAATATAATGAAAAGTATGTACTATGGGTTTTATTTAGTAGAAGAACAGACTCACAGAGACTGTCACCTTAGTTTTTAAACTTTCATAGCATTTCATGCTATGATTAAGAAAATTTTATGTTCCTTTATATACTCATACCATACCTTTCCCACACAAGGGATTAATTAATATTTTCAATGTATTCAAAGGCTACACCAGAAAAAAATACAATAGCCATTGGCAAGACATGTTTAGAAGATAGTCTTGAAAGCTGGTGGTGTCATTCAGAAAAGCAGTTTGTTTCCCAGTACACATAGACTTTTTTCCTGTCTCTTAATATGTTTTTGTGTCAACTTCTAAGGAACCTGAAAGCATCCCTTGCATCCCATGATCATATATTCATACATTGTATCCTAAATTTATGTTAGGTGAGACGTGGATGTATCGCTATGTATTGCTGCTGTTATTGTTGGGAATTTTCAACCAGCTTCCACAAAGAAACAATTTTGAGAAGACCTTGATTAGATAGCATCCATAGCCAGCTCTAAAACCTAGGAAGCCTCAACAGTGAGAGGAATGGGATACTGGGGTAAAAGAATAACTCTAGGTCTAGTCCAAGACTTTGAGACCACTATGGCATATCTTATCTGAATGTGAAACAAGGACAAAAATTCTTTTCCTTTTTCACAACATGAAGACAGGAGACAGCTGTATCAATACTAGCAGTACATACTCACAAGTTAGAAGTAAGCAAAGGTTATGTATTTGTAAATGTTATTGTTCCAGTAGGGTCCTAAATGGCTACAGTAACAGAAAACAGACAAGTATCCGGGAGGCCTTCAGTATATTCCCTGAATGAATTTAATCCTTACATCTGAAATACTCTTACCCTGTAAAGTCTCACACAAAAATGACAAATCTATTACTACAGCATTTCTATCATGATGCAGAACATGCTGCAGTCTTAGCTAGTTTTATACATCCTCTCTGGAGGAGATTTTTTTCCCATCTGCCACTGGAACTGCCATTTGAGGAAGATCACAAAGTCCCATTGAAAAAGTAATTTCTCTATGGATAATAACTTGCAAGGAAGAAGAGGTATGTTAGCCCTTCAAAAGCAAGTCTTCATGACTGATGAGTGAAATACAATTTATTATTGATGTTAATAGTGCAAGTGTGAAGTAAATGGGTTTGTTGAACTTAACAGATAGTCCTCCATGTATGCTGTAAAATTTCCTAAAAGTCGCTATTCTGAAACCATATCAGTACAAGGTAAGAAAATACTGTCTCTCTCTTCCTGATGTGACTTTACCAGCAAAGCCTTCATACTTTCATATGCCAGAGCAGCTTGGAGAAGGAAAAGAGTTATAAGATTCATTAAACTATCATTATTCACTGAGTCAGTGATGCTGCATACTCTGATCTTTACTCTGGTGATGATCTAAGCAACTGTGCTTGGCTTTGCACTGAAATAGGCCAAGATTATATATTGGATAAACTACTACACTTCAGAGAAAAGGAAATAACTAGTAACTAATTTCTGAGGAGTGAAAATTTCTTAGATTATATGAATTTACCTGTGATGGTAATTTGAGACAGTTTAGTTAGCCCATAAGAAAATCCTGGATATAATTGATTGAAACCTGGAAAACAACATTTCACTTTAAGAACTGGAAAAGCAAATCAAAAAGATGAAAAATAAATTTTCTGAGCTCCAGTTGAACAGTGGTTCTGATAACAGCAATGTGTGTTATGAATCCATTCTGATTACTACAAAGTGTGTAAGTTTTGAATTATAGTTGGATTCAGGCACACAGACAACTGTCTCTTTTTTAATCAGAAAAAAAAAGTAAATCCATGTAGACTTTATATCACAAAGAGACATCAGTATTTTCTTGAATGATGACATTAATATTTTTCTATTGCTTTGAAACATTGCTTAGTACAACCAGCCTATCCTGTCTGCTTTTTTGTCACAGTTACATAATGTTGGTATATCTTGATGATGCCTGTGGTTCATCAGATACCATTCTAAAGAGAGTTTGCATTGTATAAACACTGAGAACAGTTATTTTTGTTTTGGGCTGGTGTCCATAGTTATTTTGAAACCTGCAAACACATTTCACTTTGCCAGTCCAACTGAATCTTTCTCAGACATCCTGTACCAAATAATGCATGACCTCCTTGTTTCACAACATAAGGATTTAACATCTGTTGTTTACAGTTATATGTTACCTTCACCAGTATAACACTCAGCAGAGTGAGGGGTTTCATAGTATAGGTTTTAGAAACACTGAAGTTTTCTGCAATTTCACCTTCTTAAGTAGCCTCTGACAAACCTGCCATGAGATTATAAGAAGCAGAGGACTCTGGATAAAGCTCAATTTATATTGCATTGCTTTCACTTGCAAAGGAATTCAAATAATAACTTCTAAATTAAACAGCTGTGGAGATGTTAAGCTATTCTCCATGGACTCTGTGCTGTCGTCTGCAAGCTGATGATTCTGGAATTCTCAGGTATTGTCCCCATGAGGAGCTTTTTGCACTGACCTGTACATCTTTTCTGTGTATGTCCCAGTTTCTTTGTATAGTGTTTGTCCTTGAACCAACAATAATTGGCACTGTGAGACTGTGTTTCATAATAAAAATATACAATTTGTAATGTTCCCTACACTATACTTCCTGCTCTTCTCCTGGTGTATTTGTTGCTAAACAGATTTTCTGATACTGTTGTGACCCTTTGCCATTTTCAGTAACAGTCCAAATTAAAACAGTAATATGGAATATATATTTTATGAAAGCAACCACAATTAGTAGATTATTTGTATTTTCTTAATTTTGCATGCTATGTATGTCCCTTCAGACTTAATTGTCCCTTAGCTTTTCACTGAAATCACTTGTCTATGCAAATGCATTTCTTTAATTCAGCAATTTATTAATGTCTGGGTGTTTTAGTTCTGTTTTCTTTAACCAGCCTTTAAACATTCTACAATCACTAGCAACTTCTGAATTAAGGTTAATTAGTAGAATTTCTTCAATTTCAGCATTGATTTAGGACTGTGTTTTTGTGAAGAAGCAGAAGACATGCAACAATGTTTAGGTTCAACTCCTACTGTACTCCATAAAAGTGCTACCTTTTTCTCTTCACTAATATAATTTTTGACTATATCTTGTTACATTTTTTCAGTATATGTGCTTCAGTCCTCTACTGAGCACTCAAATAAGAATGTTTTCCCCAGGCAGACAGTTTAAGTTCCTTTTCCTTCTTTACTTAAGTTGTATTGCACCAGTGCTGCAGGATGTGGTTTTAGCTCTGCTTTTAATCTCCAAATAATTTGTCTTTTACTGTATATGTGGAACAGGATTTTTTGTTTGTCAGTAGTTATTGTGCCTTGCTTGCTTGTGGCAGAGAATCTCAAATAATGGTACGTTTTACCTGTGTAGGAGTGCACACAGTATGTGGCTATCTCAGGATTGCAGTCCCTACAGCATATGACAAGCAGATAACTCCATGGCTCTTGAAACAAGATTGGTTCTTTGAAAATATGCTCATTTCACAGACGGAGCTTGTGTTATCCAAAGTGAACACCAAAGTTGTGTACCAGGTAGTAGACATTAACAAATAACCAACACTCTCCCGCATCTAACTTAACGGAAAGTGTATGCTACGGTTTGCCTTTTTTATATTTACAGCCCAAAAAGGTGTTTTATTTGTAATCAGAAACCATTTTGATGTTATAAGGATAAGCTAAAAGGATGAAGCTCAACAGCAACATAATAAATGCTTTATGTAGGCTTATATCTTAAATGAAATGAGAAATATCCTAGACATATATTTTTCACTTATTTATTAATACTGAGAGATTCTATATGAAGCATCATGCTTACTCAATTCTCAGCCTTCTTCTGAGTGTGAAGGGATATTTGAGTATACATTAACAGTCCTAATTTTCAGAAAAAGACTGGTTTTGAGGAATTGCTGTGTTATAAAGGATGTGTTAGCATGTCAGGTTTCTGAGAGGAGAGCTTCTGGATAATTGTTCAGACATTTAAGCAATAATTACTTAACAAATAATAGAAGAAAAACTATGCTTTACCTCTCACAAAGTCAGCTTTTTTAAGAGAAGAACTTAGCTGCAAAGCAAGAGATCTAAATGGACACTGCCATCACGCAGCTAGGCTATCATTCTATGTACTACCATCAAAAGTATTTTGGTCTCCATATTTAAACAAAGGAGGTTAAATAGGCTAAATAAGAGGCTAAATTGTAGCTTTTTATGGTAGTGAAGCCAAGCAGCTGGGATCCCTGTCCCAGTATGCAGGCATTGAGTATTGCAGGAGATTGGGAAAAGTACAGAAACTCAGCCTCTGGAGGCAACTCCTATCAAGTGGGAGGGAAAGGTATCTTTTCAAGGATGGTCTATTATTGCACCGACATGCATAGAACACCATGGAGCAAGGTATCCAATACTTGAATTAGCTATGCTGGAGGTACTCTGTAAGGATTCAAAGAATGAGCAATCCCCTTATATGCAGGGGAAGTCCAGTGTATACAAACCATGTGGAACTTCCTATGGAGTGTGCCATAGGCAACTTGTTGGCAATGATGTCTTGGAAAGAAGGAGAACAAAGAATGGATCATTTGGTTACCTAACTCAGCTATATGAAGAAAGTATCTTTCCTGATACGGGCGTGTGTCTTGCCTGTGGAAAAACTATTTAAGGATCTCCAGCAATTTAAAGGAGTGTCCCATGACTCACCAGTATAAAACAGATTCTCTGTTACTGGGAGCAAGTGCCCCTGATGCCCTTAAGTTTTAGCTTTCATTTTATGGAGATTCTCTACTGCATTAGTATATAACTCTGAACTTCATATACAGTGTTAGCAAGTTCTCTTCACAGTTCAGTTAGACAAAACAATGCTTTTCCATCCTGAGAACCAAGAACACTGTTGCAGCTTCAGGCCCAAAATGTATAAACAACAATGAACTGAGGAGAGCAATTGTGGAGGATGGGGCTTCATGACCTGAAGCTGTAATTGGACAATTGGCCCCAAAATGTAAATGGACCAAAACTTATAAAAATGTGAAAATGTGTGATCTGTCATCCATCTTGGGTGAAGCCTTGGCCAAGCTCTTGTGCTGCCCAAGGTGTGTCCTTTGAAAGCCTTTTTAATAAATACCTACTTAAGACCTTTTACACTGTCTAGCCTCTGTTCCAGGTAGCTTCTCAAGGCATCTTCCCCTCCCTGTTCAAGATCATTTAGAATCTCTCTAATCACAGAGAGACATGTGATCCTACAGATCACAAGTTTGCTTTTCAAAACAGGTAGGAAGAATGACTCTCCATTGACTGCACAGGGAGACAGAAAAACCAACTTAAGCTGCGCACTTAAATTTTAGATGTCTTAATTTAGGTGAGATTAATCTCTTCCCATAAGTGAAAGATTTCTTAATGACTCTTTCTAAAGAAGGAAAAACCGAATATCTTTCTATACCAGAGATATTATTACGTCAAATTATTTTCATCTTATTATCTTGAAAGTATTGTCAAAATCCAACCTGCACTTAAAATACCACCAAATGTAATACTATTGTAAATTGGACGAGTTGGATGAATACGTATTATTGAATAACTTGTTAATACATGAATAAAGTAAAAGTTTCATATTATAAAGTTTATTCTCTTTCAAGACAATTCTAGATATAAGAAAGTTAATAATGAACTACAAAGCTTAATAGCAAACTGTATCTATGTCAGCATTTTTATGAGTGGATTTATTCCCTTTTTATCCCTTTAATTAATCACAGAGCTCTTTTTTTTTTCCCTATTAAAAATCCACATAGCACTGGCAGATATGACACTACCTGCAGAGAACCTGTACCTCTCCAAAATCGTAGCTAAAATTGAGATAGGACACTAGTGATCTCGCATAGTGTTTGTGTTTAAACAACTGAACCGTGCTATTATGAACTACCATATGACTAAAATCATGGAAGAGCTGATGGAACTGTAAAGCATTTTCTGAATATATTAAATGTGTTTTGTTTCTGCGCAGTCAAATTTAATTTTTTACTTTCCTTCTTTGATTATTCAATTACATTTTTTATATTGGCAACCAAAAGTTAAAACCCAAAAATATTTGGTTTATCTGATAAGCAACAATGAGCCTTCCATGGGCCAAAATTATCAGAGCACAGATTATCAAATACAGCCTAAGTTTATGATTATTTTTTTCACGTAGTTAATGAGGGTTCATGGTGAAGGAACATCTACCCTTGGAATCAATGATGAAATATTCCTGTAAGGTCAGTTGTGGAGTATTTGCAAAGGTAGTGCATTTATATGATAAATACACAGCTGCAGAGTTCTCTTTCCCACAGATTGGACAGAACATCTAATGCAGAATCCTGCCTTTGATGCAATAATTGTATCACCTGAAGAGATGAAAGAGAATGAGCTTTACCTGAGGAGACATGCAAATGGTACAAATTCTAGTCCTAATTGCTAATGAATCAATTTTCATTGCAAAATTCAGAACAGAATGTTTGCAGTAAATCCTCTGAAGATTTGTCAAGTCATATTTTAACTTGTTTATTATATTGTCCTGGGAAAATGATTTCATATGCTGGCATCTACAGAACAATATGTAGCCACATGCTCTGTTAGTCAGGAACTACTATTCAATCTTCTTATAAGCTCTTTTACTGTATGTTGAAACACTAGTGCAGTCGACATGTTGCTTAATTGCTGTCTAAGTCCTAATAACCTCAAAGAGAATAAGAGCAGCCACTGGCAATTTAACAGCACTAACATTACAAGATGAATCTAGGTAATGGATATAACATGTGAGGGACCAGTGGGCTAATTTACTTAAAACAAAATGTGATTAAATGATCTGAATACAAAATATCTTCAGCAGGTCAGGTACTTCTATACAGCGTGACAAACTGTTGGATGGATGCCCAAACCAGCCCTGGAAAGCTAGTATTTCTAAAGTGTCAGTTCAGAAAACAAATGTATTATAGCCTGGAGCAAACTTCACATTTTCTGAGACAAAGGTGAGTCAGAAGTATTGCATTAAAAATGCTGCTGTGAAGCTCCGAAGAATGTGATCAAAACAAGTTCCAAGTGGAGAGATAGAGGAAATAGGAAATACTGAAGTATGATTTGTCTGACATATTTAGATGTCTAACTGGGAAGAGGTGGATTATACCCTAGAGTTCCTATTTATTTCCTTGGAATATAGGTGAACTATGCATATATATAATAAAGATAAATCTGGCTTGATTCATTTGGATGCCACAACAGTTCAGAGATGTGACACACAGTCTTAGAAGGGTCTGTTCCCTTCTGCTGTGGTAGCCATGGGCCAGATGGAAGATCTGGAACATCTCAGCTGGTATTACTAGCCTCTGTTGTAAAAGCAAACTCAACAGCACAGTGTAAGAGTGACAAAATGAGATTGTATACATCCATATCTCAATCACTGAATGTGAATATCTATCTGAGGGCTCTATTTCCAAGCACTCATTATATTCTACTTCCTTATAGGAGGAGGGATTTTGTTGTTTAAGAATCTTAATATAATTTCTTTCCTAGATTAGTGTAGGGTGCTACTGCTGAATGTATACTTGTAGATATTTTATTTGAGAGAGTTGGGAGTGAAAAATACACAAAAATCCTGTGACTTTTGCTGAGTTTTTCTTGACTCCTTCATCCTGCAGTGATTTAATGTCTGAAACTGAACTTCAACGAAGTTTGGATTTAACACAGAGACAGATCAGACCTGAAACACATGCAAACTAATAATGCCTTCTGGTAAATGTAGCACAAAGCAGCAGGTGAAGAGAAGGCTGCATTCTAGCTAACTTTATTCCCTTCCACTTGGAACAGATCTTCTCAATTTTCTGCTAGATTTTACTTGGTACAATGTGTGTTTCTGCATCATGTTTTTGAGTGTTTTGATGGGATCATTTTTCAGACTGGAACAGTGCTAAGATTGAATTGTAAGCCTCCTCAACTGAATAAAGTGCTCAGAATTTAAGTGTAAAAGAACAGACATAAAAAAAAATGTCTCAGCTCAGGCCTGGAATATGCAGAATTGAAAAAACCTTCTCAGCTCTTTGTAGAAGTCTCTTCACGATGTTCTTGTTTCTTGAAACTTTTTGATGAAAAGCAGCAGCAAAAAAGGAGATGGACTGCAACACACAACTGTATATTTTATCAGTCCCACAGTGTCCAAGAAATATACATCCTTTACCTCCATTTATTAAAACTTAAAGACCTCTCAGATTCACAGACAATCATTAGTGGGGATGAGAGACTTTTATTCATAAATTCTGATTTAATTCCATGTGAATAAAGTCTATTGTATTTGATGTAGACAGCGACAGTGAGCTCAGCAACTGTCTCATTCTTGTGTTAGCAATATTACCAAGTGGATCATGAGTGATTTTGCCTCTGTTCTCTGTAAAATGTGAATTATACTTACTTCCCTTCCAAGTGAGTGGAAACTGGAGATAAAGATTACATTTTGGGTTTTTTATCAGCTGAAAAAACCAGAAAATGCTTGTATGTATAAAGCATTTCCCTTTGAATACAAATACAGGGGCTCTTCACTTACTAGTAAATAATGAGGAAAACTTAAAACACATATATATATATATAAATAATATTTTAAGAAATCACGGATGTTCTCTTGACAAAATGATTCCATCAGTGGTCCTTCCATCTAGGAATGAAGTGTAATCATTATCTAGTTATGTCAATCTTAATGTGGGTTGTATGTTCATAATGTAGTATTTCAACCTCCTTGTGTTTTAATTGCCATGTGAGAATGGCAATTCTCACGGCGTGAGAATACCATGCAGGATTTTAGCTTGAGATCTACTGTGTGTTGTGAACATTTCCTTAATTTAGTAAGGCTTATAAAAGTAAGACATAGTTAAGTTGGCATGATTTCTCTGCAACTACTATATGGTGGCTACGTTTTATCACCCTACTTTCCTCTAGGTGCTTACACACTGACTGCTTTAATAAATGTTCTAGCAATTTACTAGCTATTGAATTTAAACTTGCTGTTCTCTAATTTCCTAGATTGATTCCGCTGCTGTTTTAGTGGAGGCTATCCAATATTTTAGGGACTCCATTTCCCAGAAAGGAAAATGTAGCACTCTGAATGCTCTTCAGCATCATCTTTTTTATCTCAGGTGTACTCTCATGATTCTCTTGTGTCAGTTTTAGAATATCTGTGCATGGTATGAACCTCTGCTATAGTTCTTGGTCCTTGGTCCCTTTGAGTTACATTTTAGTCCAGAAAAATTCCATTGAAATGCCTCCAGTCCGTGAAAATTGCCTAAATATCTGAGAAGAAAATGAAGCCTTAGGAGCTCTGGGTATGAAATTTTTGATTCACATAACTAAATAAAATGGGGTCACAAACTGAAATATGAAAGCATTTGCCATTCTTTGTGATGAACTCCTTGTTTAATTTGCTTCCATACAGTATAGAATGTAAATAAATAATAAATACAAATTAAATAATATTCTATTAAAACTTTCTGATGGACAGAGTATTTATTTATAATTAATATGAGAGATAAAAAGTTGTGGTTCAGTTAAATGCATCTATATTCCAAGTAACTATCTTTTTTTACACCTCTGCTCCAGGGAGAAGAGGCTTGTACCAGCTGATGAGCAACAGAAGGTGATGAAAGGTTTAACACCAATAAAGTACATGTGTAAGGACATAACCTTATAGAAAAAATAAAATAAAATTAAATAAATAAATA
>VXBI01008779.1:535249-573337 GCA_013397375.1 Toxostoma redivivum | reverse complement strand
AAAAAGGAGGAAAAGAAAAGCTCTGAGGTGTGAGAATGGCTGGTGAGCATCAGGAAAGCAATACTGGCATAATACAATTAAGGTGGTGACTCTTACATCCTTGTAATATTATATTCTCTTACTTTCATCTTTTTTCCTCCTATTTTTCCTTTATTGTCTTAAATATGTTTACTGAGTCAATAAATCATCAAATCTTTCCGGGTTTATTCTATTTGTATTTAGTGAAATTGTAATCACTGATGGTTATAGTACAATGTTTACCTCCTGTTTTAATTGCTTGAGGTGCCAATAAATTAATGAAAGTATCAAGTATATTCATAATCAACACAGCTCAATGAAGGCTTAACTTGGCCTTGGTGTCTGACTAGACTCAAAATCTAAGATCATAAGAATAATTTCTACTTTTGGAAGAAGCCTTAATCTCCAATGTCAGTGGAAAACATCCATAGACTAATAAAATTAAATTGGATATTGCCATATGTAATGTCAGCAGCATTGCATTGTTATACTGAGAGATCACGTATCTTATCTCACCATACATACATGATAATTTATAAATATTTCTGCATTTGTTGCATACATGAGGGAGAACCTTTGTTAGAAAACTGGAAAAAATTCCCTTAAACATCTGTAAGACATTTGCCTGACTAAGGTCCTAAATTTGAAGTTTCAATAGCCTACAGGGAACACCTCCCTCACAATTAATATACCTAAGAATTATGGGAACAGCATGGAAGTGACTTGGAATGTTATATCATGGCCAAGGGACTCTTTAATTTAATGATCTCTTTTAGTTGCAGTTCACATGTATGAATCCTCTACCCTTCAATCTGATATAAGCATTTTCTCAGAGCATTGTGTAGTATGAATGAGCAGGTAGCATTTCTATATTTACAGAGCAGAAATGGTCCTTCAAAACCCCTATAAGATACCAGGCCACCAATTAATAAAAAAAAACATAATTCCTGAGCATAAAGAAAAGAGAAAAGAGCAACAAATTTTTGCGGAAATACAACAACCAGTCAGCAAAAGTCTATTTATTGGCAATGAAACCTGTCAGGCCTTTAAGCTTGCCAAATGAAGCCTCTTCAACAAACCCCAACTCTCTGCATGCATCTGTTCAATATGACTGGCTTTACAAAAATCTGATAAGGGTAACACTTGTACATTATTCTTGAGCAAGAAGGAAGGGAGCTACAAGGACGTTATGGAAAATTAGGCACCAGCATTCTTTTTGCTCCCATCAAAGGATTTTTAATTGTTTCCTCATTAATTGGAAGGACTGGTAGGATTAGAAAAATAACTTTCTCCTGAGTGCATTGCCCAAAGCTGTTTTGACCCTCAAAAGTCAGAAGCAGTACTCTAGATTCCTTCTGGAAAGAGGAGACAAACATTGAATTTGTAAAACAATTTCTTTATATGTCATTAAGAATATTATCTAAAATGTAATGGAACTCACTTTTAGTTTTCTTCCTCTGACCAATGTCTTCTAAATAGATGCTGAGCTAGTAGTGAAACACATTACAGTAATCCAGTGAAGAAAATGGGCTATCACATCCTGATTCTAAAAAAGAGTAACAGACTCAGTTACTGCTGCTGTTTGTTTATGTAAAACAGCTAGGAGTATGTTTGCACACCAAATCAGTAAGATCTGGCAAATGAAAATGAGCCAGGAGGTGTTGCAGGAAACTTTCTTGTTCAACAAGGGCAAAGTGGGGGCCACACCCAGGTGTTGTTCTTAGCATCCTAACTTACAACAAAAACACATGGAACTGTATACAAGTATTTGTTTACACAATAATATTTCTTTACTGATTTTAACCTTAATATTTAACTTCATTTTAATCCAGTCTTTGCAGTTCCAAATACTTTCCTTGATTTCTTCATTCCCCGATGAAGAAGACTTTGTCCATTGTTTATTAACATGATAAAACTGAAACGCTAACATCCGTGCATATATATATTTCTTGGTTTGTGAGGTACATAAATGTTACTTGATTATTTGGCTTCTGAGCTCAAATACTTTCTAAGCCCTTATTGTTTTTCTTAGAGTACTGCTGCTTCTGCCCAGACCTTCCAATTTGGATAAAGAGTTATTGTTTCTCTCTGATAATCAGGTCTACTTTGAACCTTATCGGAGCCTTTTCACATCACAGCGTAATGTATGTTCATGTAGCAAAATGAAGACAAGATTGTAACATGTTGAGTAAATCTGTTTTTTCCAATCTAATAATAGCATTTCAGGCATGGTGCCCAAGCCTTGACATCTTCTATTGGCCAAAGTACAGGCTCCCTGTTCTATGTATGATGTTATCCAAGTTGCTGGTATGTACTGAAGCAAATGTCCTCATTTTCATTTATTTTGTTGCCCTTGTTAAACAGATAATACCAGAATATTTTTACTTTGCTCCTTTTACACTTTATCTTCTTGGAGACTTCTTTATTTTATACACCCTGATTCCTCTAAGTCCTACCAGATTGAAAGGAGACTGCATTTGATAAAAAAAATGAAATCAAAATAGCAGTTTTATTAACATATAAAAATAACTTTGGATCACATCTCTTGTAGATGACCAATGATCCTGACCATTGAAGCTGATAGAATTCAGTAGCCACTAATCACAGAACTCCAGCTTTTTCACATACAAACCCCTATAAATGTAGCTGCACATTTATCACCTAATCAGTGTTGATTTTATCTCAGCAATAAGAGCAATCTGAAGCCCGTTACTTTTAATAGAAAGTATGGCAGAAGTTCTGAGCAATCAGACAAAGCAGCACAATTAATGTAATAAAAAGCTTCAACAGGAAGTCTGTTGTGTCAGTTCTCCATTTAATCAGCTATAACATTTTAAAGGAATTACAGGCACTGTAAAGTCACATGAGAAGTATCTCACAGTATTGTTGTTGTAGGAGAAAAAGTAATGTGAAAAGATATGTTATTTTCTCAGGTGCTTCTGAATTTTTCAGTTTTGGGGAATGAAAATCTGGCTCTCATGCTGCTGTTTTTTTCATATCTGTATTCTGATATTAAAATAATAGAGTCAATGAAGTGAACATATTTCTAAATTTCTGTCACACACATCACTCTTTCAGTTAGTAATTGACATAATGACAAAGTGGCCAGGGAAAATGTAAGTGGAAAAAAAGGAATGGGAACAAACAGGATGTGCAAAAGAAGCAGTCTAGAGAGTCTGCATACACTCAATGGCATGACTAGCTGCATTCCCTTTGTATTGCTTAAAAAAAAAAATCAAATATTTTAGGTCTTGTGGGTATAAGGTGAGTCTGATACACAGAAACCTTCTAATTTTCTACTTCCAAAGAAAGGTTTGTCAAGGTTAATGCTGAAGGCTCCTGAAGAATTTTGATTGGCACTGAGAAATAGTTTGGGAAGCATAACTAAAGAAAATGAAACAATAGGCTACTGAAATATCAAGGGAACTGAGAGTGTTAGCAGTGTTCATACAGCATTGTATACCATAGCATCCTGGATGTGAATATTCATGCTGCTACAGTTACATATGCACAAAAGCCTTAAAAAGTTCCCTGAGATATTATTATGCTGTAACTATTAACCCCAGTTATTATGTCCTGGAAAGAGTAAGGCCTGGGACTACACAAAAGGAAACTTTTACTGACAATACTTGGTTTTGATAGCAAACTTGTTTATTTTTACACATGGTTTTGAACCCTGGCATGAAGGCAAGGAAAGTGTTTGGTTGTTTCCTAGAGTAGGACTATGTGAGTCATGTTCATATTGTGTTCAATTCTCTTCCTTCCCAAAACAATGATTTTGTGAAGGGATTTGAGTACGAGCTCAAATTTGTAGATTGGCCCTGCTCAATCTACAAATAGAGAACAGTTACACTCATAGTTCTAATGAAGATATGCACAGATGTGCACAGCTGTAACTGGTTTTAACTTACTTTTTCGCTGGGTTTGTAATTAGCTCTCTGTTTGCTTGTTTGTTTTGCTTTGTTGTTGTTTTTTATCTTGGGGTTTTGTTTGTTTGTTTTGTTTTGTGTGACTCTCCTCAAAAAGAAACTGGTACAGAAGCTATCCATAAACAGTGCCAGCCTGTAGATCACTAATTGATTCCTGTCCTTTTTTAATTAAAAGCACATTTATAATAGAAAACACTTCTTGGTTAGAAACGGTTTGGAGTGGAAAAAGTGGAAAAATAGCACAATCTCTAGAAGGTAGCTCAGAATCATCCCTGTTCGTAGCACTTCCTAATGGCTGTTCTCTTGGTGAGTTCAGTAATGTGCTTCCTGCACAATTTTATAGGAGACACTTTAAGCATGCTGCTGAATATATGAAGGGCATCACTACTTAGTTTATAAAATGATACACATTTGTTCATGATTGTATGCAAAAATGACAGATTTTGGCATTGATAATTGTTAAATATATAGACTCTTTCACTACATGTATGAGACTCATATTACTGATCATTTCCAAATGCACTACAAAGATGTATGATAAAAAATTATAAATCCTTATGAAGATATTTTTTACCATTGCTGCACTATATCTCATACAGATCTGCAGTACACTAAATTAAAAAAATAAGCAGTTACTTAGAGGATGGAAAATTCTCCAGTTTCATTTTCATGCCAATANTGATAGAAAATACTATTTAGTTCTACGCAATAATCCAAGTCCAAAATAAGTACATGAAAGACCCATTACAATTTTCTCTTACTTGCCTCATTATGTTCAATGTGCAAAAGAGATCAATGACTCCAAGGTGAATTGACAAAGGCTGTATTTTATCATTTGCTTGTGCCCTGCCTTAAACAGAGTAAAAGATTTAGGTTTTATTTATTTTCTGAAGCATTTCTACTTCTTTTTCTCTAAGTATACCACATTCAGCTGCTTCCACACTCTTTCTGTTTTACTAGCAATCTGTTAGTGATCTTTTCCTTTCATCTCTCCACATATATATCCTAATGAAATCATTATGGCTGAACTGTTAGTTTTCATCCTTCTCTATTTCTATGGTATATGGCAGTAATGATCTCATTTAATTTTATACACTGACATTAAAACTGTCCTTTTCATCCCCCCAATTTTTTGGGGGATCTCTTTAAACATATATATTTTTAATTATTCAAATCACACAACTGTATAATCTACCTTGATGTGAAAACATTTGATTATAAAATGTGGGATACTGACATGGCTGCTAACATTTGTTTTGCTGTGTAAATTACAAGTTTTTAAACAATAATACTCTGAACTGTAGGATGAAAAAAGGAAAAAAAAGCCAAAAGCAAGAAAAAGAGAAAAAGATTTAAGGATGGTTTAGAAGGTTTACTATTAAAGGGGAAGATATGTCTAATTTTGCATCTTCTTGCATTGTCAGTCTGCATTATCTTAAAATTTAACTTGGAGAACAATAAGAATTCCAATATGAATTTATTTTACATTCTGTCTAAGGACTTAACTGTAGTATGTAAGTTGTACCAAAACAAGGGTTGCAAAATTAGTCAAATATCTCTTAGTGGATCACTGAGTGAACAGAGAAGCTTCACTAATTTATATTGATTTCAGGGGATGGGTTTTCTGGAACTTGGGAACAAGTGAAAACTTGAATAATCTTTTTTGTCCATGTGGTTTTTGGGTTTTTTGGGGGGTTTGTTTTGTTTTGTTTGTTGCACCCAGAAGTGTTGTTTTTGACTTTGTTGATACTACTGCTTAGCTTTTCACCATTAACTACATGTAGTAAGATCTAGGAAGAGGGGTCTTTATTGCTTTTGGTCTTTTCATTTTCCATGGTGCATAAGGCACTGTTGAAATGTCCCTTAAAAATGCATGGTTTCCCTGAAGGTAAATGAATAAGGAAGAGGGATTTTCCTTCTCTTCCCTCTTTCCCTTCTGTACTTCCCCACACTGGATGATGGGAAGAGCCTGCTGCCTAATGGGAAAATTGAATGTGTTGGGAAAATGGATGAGAACAACCCCTTAGCTGTCATTTGCTGGAAACTATCACTAACTGATTTGAAATAGCATAGCTCATAGTGTTGATCTGAAATGTCTCAGCTGAGTCAGAAAAAACCTGAACCAAACCATGTTCTTCACCAAAACACATCAATAAACAAGAGTAAAAGGGTATCTCAGCATCACAGACATGCTGTATTTGATTTGCTCAACTCCCAGTATTACATTTGCCCAATGTTACTCCTACATCAAAAAGGTTTCTTTGGAAAGTGACATGCTAAAAATATGTATTTGAACCTTTTCTTTCTGTAATTAATTTTGAAATAAATTATGGTTTTGAGCTTTCCTTAAGAATAAAATTTGTAGTTTATGCATGAAGAAACTAAGTATCTTCATAGTCCACACACTAGAGACTTGCATCCTACATAGGAGAAAAGGGGAATGATGTATGACCTAAAAAAAGTAAAATAAACTCAAATAATTTGTCTCCTCAAAATAAGGAAAATATTTCAGAGTTCAGGAGGTTTCATGAATTACAAAACTACAAAACAAAGGTACAGGTGAGAATAAAGTATATGAACAGGGCTAGGTGCATAAGGCAGCTACTTTTATTTCAGTTTCAACTTTCACAAAATGTTGAGTAGTACTGTATTAGAGTACAAGAGAATTAAATAAGTGTTTGCAATTTAAGGGTCTTTCTCAGATTCGTACTTTGTGTGAGAAATATCCATTTTTCAGCGATCAGGGGAATGTTCACATAAGAATTATGTCTTTCTCTCTGAAAGAGAGAAAGGGTTTCATCAGTACCTGAGTTTATGCTAGACTTCTACAAAGGAATAAAACTTCTTCACTGACTAATACATTGTTATAAATCAAATTACTGCCTGAATAGATTATTATTCCATTTGAGTAAGTGGATCCAGGACTATGTTATTTAACAATCAATCAGAGAAAGAACTCAGTAGCCTTGTAGCTTTGTCGCGTCATCATATTTTAATAAGAGAAATCAGATGAGAGGATTATAAGAGAATGAGTAAAAAAGAAAATATATTGGGCATTGGAAAGCAAATATGTTTTTGTGTTTGAACTTCATGAAGTCTTTTATGTGCATGTCAAAAAATCAAATCAAAGCATTATTTTTCTCATTTATGCAAACAGGAGGATGGTATATTCTGTAAATAAACTGATCTCAATTTTTGTTTGAGGTCAGAGATGTAAACATAATGGGTGTATGAATGATCTAGATCTATGTTTTTTATATATAGCCTAAGATAAATATATAGATGATTGTGGTACTGTAACAGATTCTATTTTATTTCTGATTCAGCTATTGTTCTATGTCATCATCTAAGCAAAATCTATGCCATCATCTCAAGTCTGGGAATGACATGACAGGAGCAATGTTGATCAGGACAAAATGCTGTATTTTCACTATTTCACTAATCTCTCAGTGGGATGTTTGTATAGAGTCCCTCTCAGATATATTCCTCCTACACGTATTATTTTTCTCAATCTTTTCTGGTTTTGTGCTTTCCTATTTAATCCTTACTTTGTCATTTTACTCATATCTATGGATACTTTGTAGTAGAACCCTTTCCCATACCTGACAGTTATTAAATATGTGAGAAGAGGTTCCTCTCTGAGAAAGTGCCTGCCTTAATGAGAGGATAATGAGTCACTTTGAAAGTGAACTAAAATAAATAATTTTCTTTTCTACAATTTTAATTTCCATACATAAGTATTTTAGATTCATCCTTACATTTTGTGCATGTTAGTATTGAGTTTTATTTCTGGAATTTATGTTCAATTACAATTAATTCATATGATTGAACTCCTCTCACTTCCAAAATTACAAACCTACATACTCCATTTCCGTGTTTAAAAAAAGATTATCTGAGTCCCTATGGCAAAGGCCAGCTGAATGGAAATCTTGCATATTTACAGGGAAGATGGAATTGAGATTCTAGAAATGCTAACTACAGTTGCACACATATTTTAATTTCTGAAAGCTCTCCTATCCTGTGCTAATCAATTTGTTCTCCCTCTATTCAGATATACAGTTTGCATTTAGATAATTTTTATTTTCTTTGTGAGTCTTTTTATCTGAAAGATGTTTGAACTTCTTCTGACAAAAACCTTCATACTTCTTTAAACCAACATGTTTTAAATTACTTGCAATCAATAGTGTAAAGTGATGGATTTCTTGAATTTTTTTTGTTATAGTCTAGGATTCAGAAATGCAGTAATCATGGAACCTTCACCTTGATCTTAGAGTTTGAAACCTTTGGGTCTCACATCTTTTACAACAATAGTCCACCGTGGTATTGTCTTCAGTAAAAGCACTTCCAAAACTATTCTTGAAATGCTTTGTGAAAAAATGTGTTCCCATTGGTGAACATTATAATAGGAATTTCTGAGGAACTTTAGTGATCTCCAGTTGCTAATAATCTGGCTTCAAATCTCTCTGTAAGTACTCAATCTAAAATAAACTTAAATTACTTTTTTTAAATTTACCAGTTAGGAAGTATTATATTTTTCTTTCCCCTCCATTTGCTTTTCCATCCCCCTTTCCCCTGGAATTACATGAGCTCATTTTGCTTGAATTAAAGGAATTAAAGTCTCGCAGGGTTGAGGAACAGGGCTGGTTTGGAGTTGAGTTTTTGTTTGTTCGTTTATGGGTTTTGTTTGTTTGTTTTTTAACTTCTGAATTTCCTAGTTTGCCACAAGTTCCTGACAGTTTTTCAGACACCAAAGAAAAGGCAGCCGATGTTCATTCCTTTTATTATCCTAGAGTATTTTAAAACTAGAACAACATTAATATTTTCTTAATCCATGGAAATTGCTTTGGTCACACAGAAGTTGAACCACTGCAACTAAATAAGAATTAATTTAATTTCTTTAAATTGGCTCAACCCTGTCACAGAATAGCCCTCCATTAATTTAGGATTTCCTTGCATCAGTCCAGATTGTGTTCTTGAAACTATGTATTAAATAAATTGTATACTTTTGTTATCGGTTTGATGATTTTATTCTTAACTCTTCTGATATTTCAGCCTTCAATCTCAGTGAATACTTGCTTGTCAAAGTATAGTTTTGTTTAAATATAGTCTGTTTTGACACACTGGTATCTTCTTTTATTGACTCTTTAACACCCAAACTAGATTTGTACAAGGTAGATATATGTTTTTATTTACAGTAAAAAAAACATACAAAGAAAAATTATTCACCTAATGTATAATTTCATTTTCCATTCCAATTACTACCTTCTGCTTCAGTGGACTATTAGAGTTCTTATGGAAATTGATTATATTTTTCTTGACCCTCCAAGGTCTACTTTTTATAAAATAATGTATATTCCTGTGACTGCATGGTACAGATTTTAAATAGACTTCACAAATTTTAATTTCTTCTCCTTTGATGTCCTTGGTCATCTTGATATGTTTCTTCATGGTTTGTAACTCTTTACTAAACTAAGTAAACCTGTCTAAACTTAGGTAAACTCCCTTTCCTGAAGATGTTGAATGTAGTCATATTGTTCAGAAATGTAATCTTTTAAGTCTTGTTCCATTTGTGTATATGACAAAGTACTGTGCAGATGAATCTATCCAGCTTTTTGCATTCTATAGAGAGTTCCATAATGGTCTTCACAGAAAAGCTGTCTCAGCTGAGAAATCAATTTCTTTTTCCAATTAATCAAACATTCATAGGCAGAATTTTGGTGAGATCTAACAGGATGAGTCAAAGGGTAAGATCTGGTATTGATTTTCATTTTGGGTCATGATCATTGAAATTGCAAAAATTGCTACTTGGCAATAGTGTAAAATACTTTCCTACATTAGTAACTTCATAAGAAATAACAGTCCTTCTAGTACTGTCAGCTGGACAATACTCCAAATTATGGGAAAATAGAGGGAAAACAGGAGCTGTCTAGTGTTTTGCTTTATTTTTTCCTTTTCTTTCATGGCAGCTAAGAGTGCTTGGGCTTCTGATCTGGAAATGAGTAAGAGAAAAGTCTTTGCAAAGTAGGCTCTTGAAAGTCTGATAGCTCTAACAGGAACAGAGTCTCATTAAATATTCTGTATTTTCCTCTAGAAGTAGATTTGGGTATTTTTGGATTTTTTTCTATAATAAAGACCTAAGCCAGAACTAGTACTTCTATTTTTTTCTGTAGTAGAAATCCATGCCAGAAGATGAAGATATACACATATTTTCTCTCATAAAAGTTATGAAGACCAAAGACAATGGGAAGGATGCAATGCAAAAACCTGGTGTGTTTGTGGTAAGATGTGTGGCTTGCTGTACTTTCAGTGTATTTCCATCCCAGAGGAAGTGGAAAGTATGAATTGCAGATTGTCCCATATCATGCATACAAAGCTAGACCATAGAATGTTTTTGTGGAGAACTTTCTACTGCCTGGCTGTTAAAAATGTCCCCTGATGCAGTCAGATCCAGAGTGGGTGGGTACTCACTTTTTTTAGACTTAAAACTCTATATCCATGAGTTCTGGTTTCTGCTGCTAAGATATTTTTAAATTGTTACTGTAGCTGTCGTTCCTATTGCCATTGGGAAAACTGATAGGCCAGTGTGAGGAGCATTCATTGGTCAGAGGTGTGGGCTCTCCAGGTTGACTCCTCAGTGCTTCATGTTTGTATCTTAGGCAGCCTGAATTACATCAACAACACATAAAGACCAAACAGGGCAAGGTCAGCTGCTGAGCAGTGGGAAAACCTATAGACTTTGAGAAATTACTTCTGTGACTGAATAATGAGTCTTGGATTCTGCAACCTGGCACCTGCCATCAGTACTATATTAATGAAAAGGAAAACCCTTAGAGCTGTTATGGAGGTATAAAAGCAGTGTTACAGAGTGGTGAATCAAGCAGTAGCCTTTATGAATAGATACCATGGTGTCTTACAACAATGATCAAAAGCACTACAGCTTGTAACAGTATTACAGCACTCTATGGATAAGAAGCATTACTCTGCTAAGAATTTTTATAGGTCTGAATCTACCATGCTTTGTCATAAGCGGCCCTCTTAAAAGTCTTTAAGTTAATACCTGTATTTTATGCTGTACTACCTTTGCTGTGAAGCCAATGTCTCTATTCATTTCTATTTATTATATTTTGATATGTGTAATTGTAGGGCTAGATCCAAGAAAAAAAGATTTGAGTGAACTTAGGGTTTTGTCTGGCAATTGTGATCTAGAAAATCCCATCTGAGATTTTACTTAAAGTATTTTTTGTCAAAATTTGCTAGGAATCATTTCAATGAATCCTCTAGGATCCTTGACTTCTTCAAGGCAAATATGTAAGAAATGTGACTGTCACCTCGTGGGAAATTGCTAAACTCTGAGACCAGAGACCTACAATCTATTTAATGTCTATTTTCATCCATGAACTCTTAGTATAAAACACATCTTGATTTCATCAGCTACTCAAGATTTTACCACCTACAATTTACAAACTACTGTATCTACCCCTTTATTATGAAGATCTTCAGTGAATCTGGTCTTCACTAAATTCATAGCTTTAGCAGTTACTGTGAACATATCAATCATTGAAAAGTAGTGTCATTTAATGCTGTATAAAGTACACACCATTCAGATATTTCTTCTTTGAAATTTCTGTGGTTCTAGAGTATTTCTTCCTACAGAGAACTCTTTTAAATGTAAGTGACTTAACAAAGTTATCTAGAGAGTCTTCAAATACTTTAGTGAAATGCTTCATATTGCCAGCTGTGGAGACATTATAGAACCTCACTGTTCCCAGATGAGACTTTTGTCTAAGCAGATGGTCTAGAAAATGAGTTACTAATCAATGGAAATATATATTTGTATCATGGAAATCCATGAAATTATCTATGACCATATTTTATCTTGGAAGGGTGCTGTGGCAGCAATTACGTATGTTCAAACTGAGGGAGGTTCTTCAGAAGATAAAATGTTCTTTACTCTTCCCTGCAGATAAAAAATCCCTCTGGTTCTGTTTAAAAAGAAGGATTCTTTTGGGTCTTCTTATGGCATGAGCATTCCTTCCTTTACATAACAAAGTAGGTTTGAAAAGGTTTTAGAAGTACTAAGGCATCAGAAACAAAGATATTGTTAAAGTAAAATAATTTAGGCAAGTGGTAACAGTATATAGATACCAGATACAGCTTACTTGAAAACCACTTTTTTCGAAAAACTAAATTTTAGTTTTAAAAACTTCAGGAGCCATACTCACTACAATTCTTAAATAATAAGTTTTCAAAGGGAGAAATATACACCAATATCAAAACCATGAGTAAGTATCCCTAAGCTAAAACTAAAGAAAAAGCTAAACCACAGCATATTCAAAAGCTTTACTTTTCAAAAATATGCCTGTATTTTGTGGTTGTTTTTCGGTCTTTTAGCTGCCCCCCTATAACAAATTCCTATTTTGTATGAATACACTACAGGAGAGAATTTGTTTCAGAATGTTGCTTTTATAGTTAAAAAATGAAAAAAAAAAAAAAGATTAGTGTCACAAAGATAAAAGTATTTACATAGGACTGTNCAAGGTAGATATATGTTTTTATTTACAGTAAAAAAAACATACAAAGAAAAATTATTCACCTAATGTATAATTTCATTTTCCATTCCAATTACTACCTTCTGCTTCAGTGGACTATTAGAGTTCTTATGGAAATTGATTATATTTTTCTTGACCCTCCAAGGTCTACTTTTTATAAAATAATGTATATTCCTGTGACTGCATGGTACAGATTTTAAATAGACTTCACAAATTTTAATTTCTTCTCCTTTGATGTCCTTGGTCATTCTTGATATGTTTCTTCATGGTTTGTAACTCTTTACTAAACTAAGTAAACCTGTCTAAACTTAGGTAAACTCCCTTTCCTGAAGATGTTGAATGTAGTCATATTGTTCAGAAATGTAATCTTTTAAGTCTTGTTCCATTTGTGTATATGACAAAGTACTGTGCAGATGAATCTATCCAGCTTTTTGCATTCTATAGAGAGTTCCATAATGGTCTTCACAGAAAAGCTGTCTCAGCTGAGAAATCAATTTCTTTTTCCAATTAATCAAACATTCATAGGCAGAATTTTGGTGAGATCTAACAGGATGAGTCAAAGGGTAAGATCTGGTATTGATTTTCATTTTGGGTCATGATCATTGAAATTGCAAAAATTGCTACTTGGCAATAGTGTAAAATACTTTCCTACATTAGTAACTTCATAAGAAATAACAGTCCTTCTAGTACTGTCAGCTGGACAATACTCCAAATTATGGGAAAATAGAGGGAAAACAGGAGCTGTCTAGTGTTTTGCTTTATTTTTTCCTTTTCTTTCATGGCAGCTAAGAGTGCTTGGGCTTCTGATCTGGAAATGAGTAAGAGAAAAGTCTTTGCAAAGTAGGCTCTTGAAAGTCTGATAGCTCTAACAGGAACAGAGTCTCATTAAATATTCTGTATTTTCCTCTAGAAGTAGATTTGGGTATTTTTGGATTTTTTTCTATAATAAAGACCTAAGCCAGAACTAGTACTTCTATTTTTTTCTGTAGTAGAAATCCATGCCAGAAGATGAAGATATACACATATTTTCTCTCATAAAAGTTATGAAGACCAAAGACAATGGGAAGGATGCAATGCAAAAACCTGGTGTGTTTGTGGTAAGATGTGTGGCTTGCTGTACTTTCAGTGTATTTCCATCCCAGAGGAAGTGGAAAGTATGAATTGCAGATTGTCCCATATCATGCATACAAAGCTAGACCATAGAATGTTTTTGTGGAGAACTTTCTACTGCCTGGCTGTTAAAAATGTCCCCTGATGCAGTCAGATCCAGAGTGGGTGGGTACTCACTTTTTTTAGACTTAAAACTCTATATCCATGAGTTCTGGTTTCTGCTGCTAAGATATTTTTAAATTGTTACTGTAGCTGTCGTTCCTATTGCCATTGGGAAAACTGATAGGCCAGTGTGAGGAGCATTCATTGGTCAGAGGTGTGGGCTCTCCAGGTTGACTCCTCAGTGCTTCATGTTTGTATCTTAGGCAGCCTGAATTACATCAACAACACATAAAGACCAAACAGGGCAAGGTCAGCTGCTGAGCAGTGGGAAAACCTATAGACTTTGAGAAATTACTTCTGTGACTGAATAATGAGTCTTGGATTCTGCAACCTGGCACCTGCCATCAGTACTATATTAATGAAAAGGAAAACCCTTAGAGCTGTTATGGAGGTATAAAAGCAGTGTTACAGAGTGGTGAATCAAGCAGTAGCCTTTATGAATAGATACCATGGTGTCTTACAACAATGATCAAAAGCACTACAGCTTGTAACAGTATTACAGCACTCTATGGATAAGAAGCATTACTCTGCTAAGAATTTTTATAGGTCTGAATCTACCATGCTTTGTCATAAGCGGCCCTCTTAAAAGTCTTTAAGTTAATACCTGTATTTTATGCTGTACTACCTTTGCTGTGAAGCCAATGTCTCTATTCATTTCTATTTATTATATTTTGATATGTGTAATTGTAGGGCTAGATCCAAGAAAAAAAGATTTGAGTGAACTTAGGGTTTTGTCTGGCAATTGTGATCTAGAAAATCCCATCTGAGATTTTACTTAAAGTATTTTTTGTCAAAATTTGCTAGGAATCATTTCAATGAATCCTCTAGGATCCTTGACTTCTTCAAGGCAAATATGTAAGAAATGTGACTGTCACCTCGTGGGAAATTGCTAAACTCTGAGACCAGAGACCTACAATCTATTTAATGTCTATTTTCATCCATGAACTCTTAGTATAAAACACATCTTGATTTCATCAGCTACTCAAGATTTTACCACCTACAATTTACAAACTACTGTATCTACCCCTTTATTATGAAGATCTTCAGTGAATCTGGTCTTCACTAAATTCATAGCTTTAGCAGTTACTGTGAACATATCAATCATTGAAAAGTAGTGTCATTTAATGCTGTATAAAGTACACACCATTCAGATATTTCTTCTTTGAAATTTCTGTGGTTCTAGAGTATTTCTTCCTACAGAGAACTCTTTTAAATGTAAGTGACTTAACAAAGTTATCTAGAGAGTCTTCAAATACTTTAGTGAAATGCTTCATATTGCCAGCTGTGGAGACATTATAGAACCTCACTGTTCCCAGATGAGACTTTTGTCTAAGCAGATGGTCTAGAAAATGAGTTACTAATCAATGGAAATATATATTTGTATCATGGAAATCCATGAAATTATCTATGACCATATTTTATCTTGGAAGGGTGCTGTGGCAGCAATTACGTATGTTCAAACTGAGGGAGGTTCTTCAGAAGATAAAATGTTCTTTACTCTTCCCTGCAGATAAAAAATCCCTCTGGTTCTGTTTAAAAAGAAGGATTCTTTTGGGTCTTCTTATGGCATGAGCATTCCTTCCTTTACATAACAAAGTAGGTTTGAAAAGGTTTTAGAAGTACTAAGGCATCAGAAACAAAGATATTGTTAAAGTAAAATAATTTAGGCAAGTGGTAACAGTATATAGATACCAGATACAGCTTACTTGAAAACCACTTTTTTCGAAAAACTAAATTTTAGTTTTAAAAACTTCAGGAGCCATACTCACTACAATTCTTAAATAATAAGTTTTCAAAGGGAGAAATATACACCAATATCAAAACCATGAGTAAGTATCCCTAAGCTAAAACTAAAGAAAAAGCTAAACCACAGCATATTCAAAAGCTTTACTTTTCAAAAATATGCCTGTATTTTGTGGTTGTTTTTCGGTCTTTTAGCTGCCCCCCTATAACAAATTCCTATTTTGTATGAATACACTACAGGAGAGAATTTGTTTCAGAATGTTGCTTTTATAGTTAAAAAATGAAAAAAAAAAAAAAGATTAGTGTCACAAAGATAAAAGTATTTACATAGGACTGTTTCATACTTGAGTTTTTACAGTAATTTTCTTTTCTCATTGATACTTTGAGATCCACATTACTACTGCATAGCTTCTGAAAAGTATGTTTACTCACAGGAAAACAGGAAAAACAAACACTGACTTACCAGTGTTTATTAGGCAAGGAAGATCGTATCTGGAAACTGTGACATAAATTATCTGAACATAATTGAATATTTTCTTCCACACGTAACTAATTGAAGTTCTGGGTTTTCCAATAATTATTGTGTACATGCACAAAGTTATTCAAAATATTTAACACTAGATATTTAACTTCAAAAGCTGTATTAGAGAACTAAACTGCCTACATGATCTATGAAACCTGTAAAGGAAAATTCATAGCATGTACACTAGGAGCTGACTTGCCTCATTAACAAGAACCTGATGCTTTAACCTGCTGCTTAAATACAAGGAGTGTGTAACTCCTAGCAGCGTGAGGCTGCTTCCATTTAGTGACTTGCCTGTGCTGGAAAGGTCTACGTTGATAACCTTTTCTTTTGGCTGTACTAGGGTAATCTTTGTGCTATAGTGCATGAGAACATGTAGTGCAGTGAAAAGAGAAATGTAATAAAAGAAAACGTGTTAGGATGTGTTACTTCTGTCTGGTCTGGGAGGCTTCAGAAGGAATTGAATGATATTATTTTGAGAAGATGAGTATATTGTGAGCACAGGCGAGACTTTCAACAGTTCATATATTCAAAAGCAGAAATTGTGATGGATAGAAATAGGACAGCAATATGTGCAGGAAAGGACAAGTTTCTAAGCTTCTAGTGTGTAATATATATTCTTTTCCCCATGTAAGTAAGGAAAAGGATTGCTATATAATTAAATGTTTCATGGAGGCTTGAGTCATTAAGAAATTAATTTTTTCTTCCCTTATTCAGAAGCCCTACACTGAGTTCCCTACATCATCCAAAGTAATAGATCTTACACAAAAGCTACGGGAGCTTCTGAGTTCACAGATGAATTGTGTTGGAGTAGCTGTTTCCATCATCAGTTTCTCACACCATCAACAAAATTTCCAAGCATCTAGTCATGGCCCAACTGGGAAAACAAAAGAATTGTAATTTTTTGGCTCTTAGTAGCCCAACCATGACATGTCAAAATAAATACACAATGGTGTACACACAGTTCCAACTAGTAGATCTCTTTGTCATATCTGAGAAACTCTAGACTGTGTAATCACACCAAAGATATTATCTGTGTGGTTTATAAAAGTATTTCAGCATGCTGATTTTCTCCTGGATAAATTTTTGTGAAGCCAGTGAGGGTTTAAGCTTCTGAAGTAAGATGATTCATAAAAGAGCATTCAGATATTTGTGAAATATTTGGCTCAAACAAGAGTTGTTGCCAAAGATGCAGGCCATATGCCAGGCAGCATTGGGATCACATGAATTCTGGAGGGAAATCAAAGGGCTGAATGCTTGAAGTACAGGGCTTATGTATGTGTGAGATACAAACAGATGAAATAACACAAAAGTATTGAGAGAAAGCAAGCAAAGGCACTTTAGAAATATACATAGAAACAGGAATTATTCTGTAATTGAATAGTCTAGAATAATATCCTGTATCTTCCATTTGGATTTATTGCTTTTGTCTAGTCTTTGCAGGAACTTGTGTGAGCCTTGTACAACAATACTGACAGAATATTGAAGAAGATTACTTTTGAAAAGAGAGTGGTAAGAAGAGGAAAATCAGATGCCTGAATATTTTACCTAAGAAAAACTAACTTCATGTGGGGATAGCAGATGATTTAGGTGGAAACAGCAGTTGAGGATGAGGAAAGATATCTCAGATGTCATTGCCCAACGACACATAGGTAATGTAAAAATTCATTTGGCCTTTGGCCATGTTGATTTAGCTACACAAAACTAGAGAGAAATTTGAAGTAGTCCATATAGCTGGAATTGTGGTCCTGCCAGGTACCTATGCAAAGCCAAAAACTTCAATATATTGTTGTAGCAAACAAAAAGAAAATGGACTATAATACATCTTCTACAATATCTCTGATTTGACAAAACTTTCTAAAAGAGATAAGGAGAAATTTCTAGAGGAATTTTTTTTGCAATTTCTGATGTGTACCCATTTTGGATGATGATACAGCTGAGATACTCAGTAAAATGAGTAGTACATTGGACAGCGGGCAGTGGACACAGTGCACAGGTACAACACAGCACCATTGCCCAGCACCAGGAATTGGTTGTTAGTCAGCTGATACTTTTCTGTGCTCATGTTTATGATTAGTGGACCCTGTTCCTCCTTGTTGGGTCCTTGTACATTTAATGGAAGTTATTTTGCAGCATCATGTTCACATATTTAAAAATGCCATTACTTATTATTAGCTGTATTGATTATATACCACCAGCTGCATTCAGATCTTTATTTTCCACTGATGTTTTCTACTGTCTATGCATTAGCAAGGGAAAGCAGAACTCCTCCCCTGCCTTCATCAGCCTGAACTTTACTAGATCAGAGCCCCAGGGCTTTGTGAGGAAACAGTCTAGGGGTTTTATAAACCAAATAACCTCAAGCTGTTCAATAAAATGTTTAAAATGTAAGTACTGTACCACTAGTGTCATTAGGACCTCAAATGTGCAGCTCTGTGGCTACCCTATTTCTAATACAATATGAAATTATAGATGTTTCTACATAATATTGATTTATGAGACCTAGCAATAAAATAACATATGCAGATGGTTTCTAGAATGCACTTGGAGCACCTAAGAAAGATTCTCACAGTAAGCGCCACCTTTGCATAGTGGGATAAACTCCAGAGACAAGTGTGCTACATTAGTATCAGTGTCAAGCTGACATTTCAGGGTCAGTGAATAAATATCCTAAAGCCCAAGTGTTTATTTTTGAGAAATTTCATATATAATGACCTTGACTTTACATTGTTTTTAGGTATGCATATGACCTCTATCCACATCCCAGTTTGCAGTGATTTACTTCAGAAATATTATTCCTGCACTATTAAAATGAATTAATCAAAGCTTGATACAGTGCTTTTTCTTTCACATTTGTGCTTTTATTCTTTCTCATGTTTTGATGAAATAGAGAAAGGACTTTGAATTATTAAAGCCCATGCAGCCACAGNATAGAATTTACCCTAACAGAGTTGCTATGGAACTTATATTTGACCATAGAACATACAGGGATGTAGTCGCCAAATGCTAGAGATATACAGATTATGATCTTGCTTTTCTTTATGCTTGAAAATAGTTTTTCACTATTTTTCTGAAAACAGAACCCTGTTCTCCAGTAAAAAATAATCCCTTCCTTGGAACATTCTAGGTCATACACCTAGGAAATCCCAGCCATAGGAAATTTAACAAGACTAATTCCATATTCTCCACCTGGGACAGAGTAATAATCCTGGTTCTGCCTTCAGACTGGGGGATGAGAGGATGAAGAGCAGTTCTTCAGAAAGACTCGTGAGGGTCCTGGTCACTAGCAGGTTGAACATGGGTCCACAGGGCCCTGGTGGCCAGGAGGGCTAACCATGTGCTGGGGAGCCTCAGGCACAGCATGGCCAGCTGGGCAAGGTTGGGGAAGGCTCCATTCTACTCTGTGATGGTCCACCCTCACCTTGAGTGGAGGTTTTGAGCATCTCAATACAAGAAAGACATCAAGCATTTAATTCCTTCTTATATGGACATAGACATCTTTGTGCTGCATCATAAATTATCCTACCAATTTAACCTCCGGGCTGAAATCTTGTTTCTTTAAAACTTGTTGGTATTTTCCCCAGATTTCAGTAATATGCAATTCATTTTGATACTTATTTAGGACACGGCCTTTATGTTTCATGGCCAATTCTTCTTTTGTTTTCATGAATTCAAGATGCATGGAATTTTTGAGTTGGAATTGAACAGAATAAAGGATTCTACAATTACATACTCTGATTTTTTGTAGTAGCTGTTTTCAATTAATATATTGAAAGACATTTTTTTAACTTCAAATTGCATTTAAATTTTACATAGCAAAAACTTGGTTCCCGTGAGACTGATAAAGACTATAGCATTTTCAAGAGGAGAAATTTACAGATGTTATGCACTACCCTTGTCTCTTTTTCCTTTCTATAAAAATATCTCTAAGAATATCCTCAAGCAGTGTACCAGTTCTACTTAAGTGTCACTCCTTAGTGCCATGCTTTGGAGCATTTGAGTCCTAGCTAGGATGAGAATTTTCCAACTGGCATTTCCCTTCTCTTTCAAAGATGAGACCAAAGACCAAGTTTTAAATTGGTTCATCTACCTGGTTTTATTATGGTTGATATTTTTGATCATCAAAGGTTTGAATAAGAACACTATCTCCCTTGATAACTGCTACAGGTATCTAATTTTCCATGTTATGAGTCTATCAGCTTTCTCATGGATGGTTACTGATAAAGTGAACTGGAATATTTGGCTCTCAACTACCTTTTAAGCATTGGTAAATAGTTACCTCACAAAACCTCTCTTATTTATCCATCTTTTTAGATGGGAAAACACTTTTCCCAGAATTGATGACTACTTATTTTTCAGCTAAAGTAAATACAGATCTATATCTCTTTTCATTTGTGCAAGAAGCTGACACGTTCTGTCACAACATAGTATGAGTAAATGGGAAAGTGACAGCGCTTCCTGGCAAAGTTTAAAGAGATAAACATCTACTAAGTTTAAAGAGATAAACAGCTACTAAAAAAATGGATAGAAGCTTTCCAAACTGAAAGGCTGTGGAATATATGAATGTTGCAAACTGGCAAATAAAAGCACAAGATCTGGATACTTATTATTACCCCTAGGGTTTTCACTGTATTTGTCCATTACCTAGTATGAAAAGTTTAAGTAATGTATTTAACTTAACATTATTAGTTTACGTATCTGAAGCCATACAGTAAACACGGCATTTTATAATTTTTCAAAAGAATCAATGACCAAATTTAAAAAACCCAACCAACCTCTTTTAAGTAGGAATGTATTTTTGCATTTAGTTTATGTGGAAAGCTTTTGGTTGTGGGGAAAGGGGTGTAGAGGTTTTCATTCTGCAAAAATAAACTAGGAGCTGCCTCCAGGTTGGGCGGAGCTCCAGAAGGGACCTGCCATTGCCCACAACAGCCAAAGAGTGATGCTGGTGGAGCCTCTGTGACAACATTAAGAAAGCTGTGGGAGAGGAGTGAGAACATGTGGGAGGAACAGCCCTTCAGACGCCCAGGCCAGTGGAGAAGGAGTAGGAGGAGGAGCTCCAGGCACCTGAACTGAGGTTCACCTGCAGCCTGTGATAAAGACCACAGTGAGGTGGCTGTACCCCTGCAGGACATAGAGGACCATAGTGGAGCAAATACCCATGCTGAAGCAGGTGGATATGTCCAGAAAGAAGTCCTGCTGGAGCAGGAGCTGTGGTGTGCAGAGAGGAAGCCATGCAGAACAGGTATTCTGGCATGAACAGTGGCCACTGAGGCCCCCCATGGAAGGATGGCAGTCTGTGGGAAGGATCCACATTGAAGCAGTTTGTGAACAACTTTCTCCCGTGGGACAGACCCCACGCTGGAGTAGGAAAAGAATATGAGAAGGCAGAGAGGAAGTGTTAGGGATTGACTGCAACCCTCATTCCCCCTCTCCCTGTATGGCTCTGGGGGAGGAGGCAAGTGAATCAGGAGTGAATCTGAGTCTGGGAAAATGGGTAAGTGGAGTTAAGGTGAGTTTAAATTTGACAATACATTTAATAAATCTTAGTGGGCACCTGGTGGTTGACCCACTACACACACTTAAGAGTCCTGACAGATTCTAACATCCATGGATTCAAAATAGTATTGATAGTTATTGGATACTTTTTGCTTAAAATTAACATGATGAGATATGAAAATTTCTTTTACTGTATTTCTGAATGTAGAATTCAGAAAAAGTAAGGAGAAAAAGAAGAAGAAGAGATAAATGAAAAGAAATCTCATAAGGAAGATAACTGTGTGTCCAGAAAAAAGGATGTGAATGTGGGACTGGATAAAGAGTAAGTTTGGATAAGACATACAAGAGCATCTGAGAAAATGTCAGAGGAAAGATGGAAAATTTATACTGTTGAGTGAAAGAAAAGCAGGAAAGACATTTGTCAAGGGAATAAAACAGAAATTGAAAGATTCACAGGTAAAAGGGAACTGCAGGAAAAGTGAAATGCTTTGAGTGGGGAAAAAGACTGTAAAATCAAAAGAAAGATAAGACAAAGATCTGGATAAAGGAAGAAGAATCATTGGATAATGGTCCCTTCCAACCCAAGCCTTTCTATGAGTCTATGATCTAGTCAAAGATCACAGGGTTAAGTGGTGTGAGAAAACGAAGTTGTTTTGATTTATGCTTCTGGCTTTATATGTTTCTAAGTCTTCATCTTTACCCCTGTAAAGGTAAAAGGAGAATGTTTGCAGGGATTATTGAGTTGGAACTAGGTGCATTTTCCTTCATTTAGAACACTAGCTATCTCTGCAGTTGACACATTTTTGTTTAATTGTTGGCCAACACCTCTGAACAGGAAAGTGATTTTATTAGCTCCGTTTTGCAAATGGGGAAATTGAGGTAAGGAGTAATATTTTTCCTGAGGCTTCAGTGCAGTACAGTGATAAAGCCAGGATAACCACATTCCAAACCAAACTGAAATTTCAGGCTCAAACTTTTCTTATGTTGCTTGTGCAGTTGTTGAAACTACACTTGTTAAGATCAGTGTAAAGCTCACTGAGAGCTGGGCTTGGATTTAAATATAGTATATCTTCAATTTCCATCAGTGTTTCTCACTTAACAGTAGAGGACAACTCTTCAGAAAGCATCTGCAGTTTCAGTAATTCCATTAACAAAGAAGCCACTGTATTATCAACATACTGTAGCTTCATTTTAATGTGTCATTTGCACTTCAAAGTCACATAACTTTTATTATGGTAAATCAATTAAAACTATTTCTCATGATAATTTATCTTCTACAGAGTTTATCATCTCAGAGAATGCAATATTTCCCAATTTAACTTCCAAGACAAAAGTGATGTAATTTGAATGCCTTTTACTGAGCTTATTAAGCATAAAGATCACAGAAATTTCAAACCCTGAAAGATAACTGTTTCATCTATGTGATAAAATGGAAGTCACATTTTAGTAGCTTACTGGAGGTAGTAGGAGACAGTATGCTAATTAGTAATATAACCTCATTTACTCATTTGGTATGTCTCTTGTTTTAAATGATAGTCTGTCTAGAATAGATATCCAGCTTGATACAGATATGAAAAGGAAATCAAGTGAAGCTACTGTATATTCAATAAAGCTGCCTGTAGCATTCATTTGATTATGCTTTTCTTTGTGTATTTATAATTCAGGAATCACCTTGAAATAAAGTAAACATTCTCAAAGATCTTGCAGGGGAGAATAGAGGTTTGTATAGAAAAATTCCCATTCAGAAGAGAGAGATGGGTCAGATCCTCAATTAACATAAATTGTCACAACTCTAGGGAAGTCAGGAGAAAAATGTCAATGTACATACAGGAGCTGCAAATCTGATGATGTATGAGTGTTAAAAAAACTCACCACAAAGCACGAAAAACCCAACCAGTGTACAGCCACCACCGCCTTGAAATCCCGAAGCATTGATATGAGATGAGAAGTTCATTTGTGTCTTTAGTGAATGTATTTGAGTGTGACTGATTTTTTCTTTAGTGGCAGAAGGCTTGATTTTCATATACTTTCTTTTTCAAATATGCATGGGACACCTGTCCCCTGATTTGTACTTTGATTTGTGCTCTTGGCTACTCAAAAGGTTTTAAAATGCTGACAGTCTCTTATTCTTGTCTCTATCTGAAAGTGCTGGGTTCACACCTTACGTTATAATGTATGCAAAACTAATAAATAAGAAAATAATATCACTTGAATATCTTAAAATTAGACTATGCAGTTTTACATAGAGCAAGAGAAAAAATAATCCCAACCAAGTCAGGCCTCTGATCCCCCTTTTTTTTTTTTTTTAACTGCACTAGCAGTAAATAATTGCAGCCCTTAAGCCCTAGACCTTTGCTCAGCAGGGAAAGGGAGAGCTGTTCCTGGGCAGTGTGTGCCATTTGTTGGCCTGTGGCTCCTGCCTCTTGGTTTGCACACATCAGTGCACTGCAGCTCTCAGCTATCTAAGTGTTTTTGGATGGAATAAGATAACTGGGAACACTGGCTGCCCTTTGAACTAAAGCAAAATACATATTAACTGCTTAGAGTGATGACATAAATTTAAAACTCTTAACTTGTCATTTTTTTGATCTTTGTTTCTGAAATTGGAGTATAAAGAGGTGTTTCTACTGTACGGGGAGTTTATGCTCATATTTCACATGGTGAGGACGCTTCTTGGAAGTTACCATTTTGCACCCTGGAAGACTAAAATGCTGAAAATAGTATGTCTTGGTTACTCCATAGTACTTACACTGGGGAAAAAAAATTCTATGTCTTACCCTGCTGCTTTGCTCATAAAAGCACAGCAATATCTTATCCCTTCACTCTTCTGGCCGTAATTTCTGGATATCTAACTATGTGAAAGGGATAATGTATACATGTATATAAAAAGGAAATTTTGACTGAAAATCTGTCTTAATGGTGTGATTTATTGGGCTACATTATGATCTCCAAGGCAGGGGGTAGATGTCCCGTTAAATAATGGAAAAGCACATCTCCTGGGGACCAGAACATATGGGAACTAAACATGGAGAAACTGAACAGATTTTATCTAAACTAGAACTGGCCAGTTTCTCCTGCCATTACCATATTCCCAAAGGAGCAGCAGAACAGATATACAACATTTTCCTACCATTTGTATTTCTGTGGCACAAACAGTATGAAGTATGTTCTAAAATAATTTCCCCTGATGATGATTATTTGTTACTATGAAAAGTAACTGGGTTAACAGTAGGAATACTTTCCTTAAATTAATCATTTAATGTTCTGGCCATTCAAGGAAGCAAAGAATGAATAATTCTTTTGCATAATTAGCCAGGAAAGCACTTACTTAAGAGTCATGTATCGAGGAGTGCAATTGCACAAACTGAAGGGAGTTTTGCTGTTGACTACATTGACAAAAGTCACATTTTCCCTGGATATACTGAGGCCTTTTTGGAATTGGTTGTATTTGATTTCACTCAATATATGGAAGAAAACGGTATCTTGTTGACAAAATCCATTTTGTCTGGGCCTACTCACTGCTGAAGTCATTACTTGCCTACTAACATTTTGAGAACAGAACTACATTTTTTAAGGATCCAAACACCCCTTACTTTGTATTTGGTTTAGTCCTTTGCATTTTTGAAAATGAATATCAAATCCTACTCTATCACTGCTTTAGTGTTTGCAATGCAATTGTGCTTCCTTTGTTTTCATAAAAGGGGAGTCTCATCAAGATTCTGTATTTTGGCTATTGGAGATGCACAGACCTGCTTAGAGAAGGTTACTTATAAAAATTCTTTTCTCATACCTTAGAATTATGCATCAAGACATTTGGACTATAATGCAAAAAGCTGCCTATCTATTATATTACCACCTGAATGTGTTATTAAAATGTTACTGGAGTGCTGCACTTTGATGGTTTCATACAGCCAGAATCCAACGAACATCATTTTAGAATCCCATTTTTGCATTACTATTTTTAAGGGTATTGATTTTTTTCTAATAGCCTTTCTGAAGAGTTTCCTGGGTTCAATGAGGTTTCTTTATTCTCTAATTACAGAAAGCTTACTGAAGATAATACTTTTTTGAAAGAATTTTTTTTTCAGTTTAATTTTGCTTTGATATGGTCACGCTTATGTAAATAAAGATCTGTTTACTCAGTTTCAATATACAGTAGTCTTAAATCAGAGAAAGCTCATAATAAATATGAAACTAGAGCATTCCTTTTTGTAAACACATCTGCAAGCCTGACTGCATCTCACTAAGCATTTTATAGGTTCATTACACTACTTGGCTCACATTGAAGTCACCTCAAATTTTATTTTTATTTTTTTTCTAACCATCATATGAATAAACTTTGGCTTCTGTTTAGACTGGAAAAGATCCAGTATCTCCTGATATTCTACAGATTCAGGAAAACATAACGGTTATTACTGGTATTAAGGCATTTCTCTACACCTGTGTGTCACATTCTAAACTTTAGTGGGGTCAACAGAGGTGCCACTTACTAGAACTGCACTGTGGATTTTATGTAGAATGAAATCCATTTCATTTGCAAATGTGCTAAGTTTGGAGCAAAGTTAGCTGACAGGCATAAATATAGAACCAGGTGGTTATATATGTTGGATCTCAGGAATCTGGAGTTTTTGAGCTTTCTGTGATTCCAGGCACAGACTCTCTGAAAAACACTGCACTGGACCTGAAACTTTGGAGAAGACTTGTAAACATAAATAATGAGTTAGAAATCACAAATGCATAGTTGGTTAGATGTGTGTATTTTCACTGGGTGATGGGTTTTAAATCTGAGGTTTTTACAGTATAGTTGTAGTTAGGGGACAAGATGGAGAATTTTGGGTGGTGTCTTTTGTTCTTGTTCATCTTCCTCTTTTCCTTTTCTTCACAGAACTTAGATAGTTACTTTTCGATTCGTCAGTTGAAAGTCACTCTAAGGGTCATGGGAATCTATTATTGGGTTAAAAGTATAAATAATATAGGTGTTAAACTGTTATTGATCTGTTTAGCTTTAAAAGGCCTTGAAGCAGGCTCAGCTGGAGCTATTTTTCCTACTTCTAGCAAGCAGCTAGAAGTGCTGCTATGCTTTCTGTAATTTCTGATGAGATATAATAAACATCCAAGTCCAAACACGTACAATTGTCTCAAATGCCTTTCTAATAATCTTGGCTCCAGACGAGACTGATGACAAACCACTAATTAGTGGTGCAGTAAGCCCAACTCATTCTTACAATATGCATAGATATATATGGATGTACACATACATATATACGTATATAAACAGACATGTATATCTAATCAACTCAAAAGGGATGGTTTCAAAACATCCTGTTTCTATAGTTTGACCAAGACTCCAGATAATTCCTTGTTTATTTTAGTGGATTTTTTCCCCTTTACAGCTTAGATGCTTTTGAAGAGCTCATTGTTATCCATAGGAACTGGTTTCAGAAACATTTTAGAACAACCTAGATGATCCTTAAAGTCCCTTCCAAACCAAACCATTCTATCACTCCATGATTCTATGTACAGCATTTAAGAATACATTAAGGCATCCTTAAGAATGCATGATCAGTATAATCAGACATATATACTATATGCTGAAGGGATTAGACTTAAAAGAATGCATTTTTCTTTTAACAGAATGCTATACTTTGGCAAACCTATTGTCTCCTGTGTAAAGGCACTGTCAAGTCCATTAATGACAATACCTGTAATGTAGCTCACAAGACTTTTCTATGTATAAAAAAATGATTAACACTTTATCAGCATGAGCAAAATTTTATCTGTTTTAAAATTTTATTATATTTATAATATTATTATTGTCATTATAATTTGTTATTATAATTATAAGTTGTCATCTGCAGCCAGTAAGGTAGAATCAATTTTTGGAGGACAGTGTTATAAGAATTGCATTTTCCAAGACTAATATAGAAACTTAGTTAGTTGATCAGCTGGATTGAAGAATTTTAATTTATCAGTGTGAAAAGTGTTGCAAAAAGTCAATATGTTTAAGATCAGTCATGTCCTACTTTTGTTTGGTTGTATGTAGAACTGTCTAAAAGCTTGAAAAAAGACACACAAATAATTTACTGAATCTTGGCACTGCTTGTAAATCTTCAAGTAATAATTATTTATTAAATATTTACTTGAGGTGAAAATTAGACTTCATCAGTGAAAAAACATTCAAAGATGCTTGGATCTGTAAGGCTTTTCTTCTTTAAATCTAAACTTTAAACCAGTCTCTTGAGATTCATCTTGTTTCTGTGAGCCCTAGGGAATAGCAGGAAATTCATACATATTTAATATTAGTCAAATCAACCAATGCAATAACCATGCTAAAAGAACAATTATACAGACTATTTATGTAAATATGGAATAGGAATTACGTGTTTTTATTTAGAACACTGAAAAGACTTGTAAATTATTTAATTTAAGAAGACATGCTTTGGAGTAATTTTGAGCAATTTATTTACAATACATATATCATAGAAAAATATTTTAATATATTTGTACTTTCATATTCATTTCAGCTATAACTAGGTTAAGACTAGTATAAAATTCAGAGAACAGAATTGCTGTGTCTTTTATGGAACATGCATGCAAATATCCGTTTGTGTCAGAAAGAATTTATTTAATATTTTATTTAACAAGATTTTTTAAACTAAGGAGACATGGCAAAATTATTTATCTCTGTGTTTTCAATAATAATAAAAAAAAGTATTTTTCATGCATATAAAAATTTTAAGATTCTTCAAATATATATTTTCCTTATCTTCTATAGTCATAGAGAATTTTGCATATTTTAATAAGCCTGGAAACCAGTCTCCAGTTAACTAAGTTAACTTCTTAGATATGCTTCTAGAGGAGCAGCAAGTTATCCACAGAAACCATGAATTCACCTCTTCAGAAAAAGCTTTCTTATTTTAGTGTCATAGTTAATCCTCAATAATTCATGCTTCTCATGAAGTCTGTTATTAGTTGAAGAAACCATTGTATTCAGAGACATTTGTACAGAAACACAGTGAAGAAACGATGTCAGGAACTATTACAGAAAGACCTTTGGAGTCTCTGCACTATTAAAAAAAAATGCTGAGACGGGTCAGAAAATTCTCATTAATTTAGGTCAGTTCAGAACTTCACAGCCATTCTATACATTGCTTTCCTGCAAAAAGAAGTAGGTGACTTGGCAGTAAACAGATCTTCTATGTCAGAATGTGGAGTTCTTGACTATAAGTTGTTTTGACAAACCCATTTTTGGCATTTATTCTGGCCAGGCATAGATGATGGTCTAAACCATAGACAACCAGACTCTTTCAGTCACTTTTCTGACTAATTTGATATGTATGTGTAGGTACAAGATGTATCTTACACTAACCATGGTTGCTTTTCATTGACTGTAAGGTGAAGTCAGGACAACTGGCTCACCTGGTCACACTTGGTCAGTCTGCTAACTCGAGTGGAAAGTTCTGCAGTGTAGACACATATATTTACCTCTGCTAATTCTCCATCCAATTACCCCTCAACTTCTCTAGGTCTGTACTGATATTTTAGCTGCCTGGCCTAGCACTTTGATCGATCATGATTTTGGTGTCAGCCAATACTTTGGGCAGATTCCAGAATGATAAAACTGGCATGCCAAAAAAAAAAAAAAAAGAACAAAAAAAAAAAAAAAAAAAAAAAAAAAAAAAAGTGATACTGTATAAAAGGATTTGGATGCCTGCAATTAGGTCCTTCAATTGAAAACCCAACTTGAAAACCAAAAATATGAAAAACTGAAGTGTGTGTGGAACTGCTATTTCTTTTGAGAGGTACATACATGGTTGCTGAAATCCCACCAGATTTCAGAAACGAGTCCTTTTCACATCTTATTAAAAGCATTTCAGCTATTAAGGCTTTCTAGAGAAACTCCAAGTGCAGTTAAGTAGAATGGAACTTACTAAACAGTGCAAGCATAGTTGCTTCATTAAGAGGTCAAAATAAAAGAATCGATCCACATTTTAATATAAAAACGCAGTGATCGGAATATTTGCCTGAGTTTCAGTCTCTCTGTGTAAAGGAAGATTTTATCCAAATTCCTCTTTGAAAGTACTGCAGAAATAACAGAGGGGCAAGGGAAAATGAAATGGAAAGTGAAGGAATTCTCTTGTTCTTTTAAGAAATTATCTTTTAGCCTGTCTGGTCAGAAAGGCATATGTAGAATCAAGACACTGCTCCCAAATTTTCGAAGCATAGATGCATTTACCTTTTTCTGTGTCTTTTTTCTGTATCCATCGTCTGTATTTTTCTGCACAAGCAAACATTTTCATAGGCAAATAGAATAAATCTGAACATTGGGATGAAGAGATGTACCTTGAAATTCTTTCTTCATTACTTTTTTTCAGTGGCATTTTTTGTTTGTTTCTAAGATTGAAAAAAACCCAAACTAAAGCCATAAGATAAAACACAGTCTTAGGGACAAGGCCAGAATTTAGGAACCATCTTTCTGAAGTCAGTTTAGCACTTAGCCTCACAGTTCCCAGTCCTGGTTTGTACCCATAAACTAGTGTTTGAGAATTAAACTAGTAACTAATTAAACAAGTAACTAGTAACTAGAATTAAATAAGTAACTAATTCCCTCCATAATTTCGGTGTTTCTCTTTACTTTCACAAACAAAAATAATGCTTTTTAAAATTTACATTGCATAGAACAGGGCCAAAAATGTCCTAACACCTTTTAGCTTTGCCTTTTTCTTATCAGGGAAAATCAAAAAGTGTGCTTGTACGTGACAGACATAGTGTTATTAGTCTTGCAACTAATATCCCTGTTTTTACTGCTGTTTTCTTCCTCTGATCTGTTTCCCACTCTAGAAAAACCTATAGTGCTAAAGTTAAATTAGAGAGCAGTACTAATCAAAGATCAGCTGGAAGAAATCAATAAAGACATTACTACATATTAACTGTTATCCTAAAAGAAACATTGGTTCATTTGTTAATTTCAGAAAGAATAAAAAAGTAAATTGATGTAATAGATTCTTGGACAAAACAAAGCAAAATATGAAACTTCAGTAACTGCAAAGAGATGCAAGAACAATTTTACCTGATGTGGACAAGTGATCCATATTGTAATCCTGAGAAAGTCAGCAGCAGTCTGGATTGGTAATTACAATGATGTGGATTTCCAAACATAATTTATTAATTTCATAGCCAGTAACAGACATTCATTTTTACACAGACATCCATAGTGTTAGTACTTCTAAAAACACCATGTCATTGTTTTCATTGCTTACTTCCCAATATTATAATTAATTATTAACTGAGCTACAGTCCATGCTGTGAGATATTTTGATTTGCAATGCATCTTTGACTTAAAATATATTATTGCAGCATACCTGACCTGACTTAATATTAAGGGTTTTTTTTTTTTGTTGTTGTTGCTCTGTTTAAAGGATAATAGCTCCTTTTCAATGTTTATCTGTTCTGTTCTTTAATTTCTAGCAACATGAAGTTAATGAATTTGAACTAGAAATAGGTATTTTGTGTCAGATCTCATCTAAAACAAATGAATTTGCATCTATTCAAGTCTACGGAGTTATACTGCTTTACTTGTGAGCCTGTCTCAAACATCTCTCTAACTCTAACCAAACATATATTTAATTGTGCTTTAAATCGATGTAGGGAAAACAATCCTTAATTTTTTATTTTCTGATTGGAAGACACTGTCCATCAGAAAACTCTTAAGAAACACTGTAGGATTATCAGGATATTTCAGCACAATTATAGCTTACTCATAATTAAGTTTGGTTTTGCAACAAATAAAAATACCTCAACATCATTACAGTAGCTTTTGACATAAACTAAAATGATATTATCTAGGTAAGTGCATTACAGAAGTCAAATATTTTGGGGTTTTGTTTGTTTTAAATATAAATTATTAGTTGTGTACCTTAAATAGTGTGAGTGTATAGGCATACCCTGCGGCAATTTGTGATTTGACCTTGGCTGGCTGCCAGGTGCTGACCCAGCTTCTCTTGTACTTCTCCTCAAGAGGAGAGGGCAGGGGGAAAGGATGGGTCAAGCTAAAGACTGAGGATCACTTACCAATGAGTGTCACAGGTATAAGAGACTCAACTTGGGGAAAATTAATTTATATTACTGCCCATTTTTTAAATAATATTGTTGGATGTTGAACAGCAAAAACTAGAAATACCTTTGTCTCTGCTCCTTCTCTTAGACTCAATTGCAGTTCTTCATCTCCAGATCCTCAACTTTCTAACCCTCCATCCAGCATGACACAGGGTAATGGGGTATGGGAGCTGTGATCAGTTCAAAACAGTTCTTGCCTGCTGCTCCTTCCTCCTCATGGAGACTTTCTTCTTCTTCCTTAAGGTTGGCTTGAACAGGAGGTTGAGCAGCTTGGTCTACAGGAAGGAGTCCTTTAATGTCCCTTCCAAACAAAAAAATTCTCCGATTCTGTGTTTTCCGCCTTCTCCAGCTTGGGCTAAACTGCAGTCTTGCAGGACAAATGGGCTCCATTATACTCTCTCCCATGGGCTCCAGAGGAATTTCTCCTCTATCTTATGGGACTATATCTCTTCTTCCTCTTCTTTGACCTTGGTGTTCACAGGGCTGTTTCTCCTCCTTTTCACACTGTTTCTCCTCTCTGCCATTTAGCTTTTTTCCCCCTTTTAAAATATGTTTTCCCTGAGGCATAACAATCTTGGCTGTAGGGCTCAGTTCTGCCCTGAGGTGGGTCCACTGGAACCATCTGGAATCAACTGGAACCAGCTCATAGCCCCTGCAGCCCCCCTCTGCCAGGACAGTATATAAATATAAATATACCTCAAGATATGCAGACTTCTTCTGATTTCCCCATTTCAGGGAGATGGGAAAATAAGAGGCTCCACAACAGGGCAGGAATTAAACTTAGGACCAATCAAATCCATCTCCTTTGGCTATACCTAAAGCTGCAGTGCTCATTCATTCAGTTAGTGCTGAAAGAATGACATCCAAAGCAATTAAGAATTAATGGTCCAGATAGCTGCCTTATCTTGCTTTTACACTGGGTATCTGTATTGTATTCATTGTATTGAATGAGTAGACCAGGAGAATATGATCTGCAAGTGTTAGTGGCAGATTGAGCTCCTTTCTTTTAAATGGAAGAAACCCCATATTAAAGGTTTTAGATTCAATCTCTACAGGTGATCTCTGTTTAGGTATATTACATGTGAGAGCAATAGAATGCAATGAAAGGTGATTTTTATTAAAAATGCTCTTGCATATTTATGCAATGTGAATACAGGAGCTTTTAATACACAAATTCATCACAGATTCTACTACAGAGAGAGAACCACTTCTACGAACCCAAACGGGCTATTGAATCATAAATGTTACACTGATGACTGAAGTTTTTGAAACTTCTAATCACGTGTCTTAAATGTTTCTTTATATTTTTCAATTAGCTTTATTAGCCTCTCTGACCAAATACATAATGATTTTCTGCTCTAAAGACAAACTGCAAAGAGTGTTGCAAAAATTTTTGCCTTTACAAGTTTTCGAAAGATAGTTTCAATCTTCTATTTAACTTTTGGGGCCATGCTTGCTTATATGTCTAGATTTTGCAGCAAAAGAACAAGGGAAAATTAAGAGGCAGAAAGCTGAAGCAGGTTAGCAATGGCACAAGGCCTGCAGATTTTCCACTAACATCTAAATGAGAGTTGAATTAATCTAAAAATCTGGCAGAGGACACTGAGCTATAGTACTAATTAACAGAAGACAGCAGAGAAGGGAAATTCTTTCCTGATCACAATAACATATTTAACACATTTGGTAGCATATACGCCCCATGTGACTACTGAAGCTTCCTGAAATGCTTAGTTTTCTGTTGACTGCTGAGCAGTTTCATATGGGCATTGATTATTGGAAAGAATATATATAGCTGCCTTTTTGTAACAAAATGTACTCCACTGATCTTGAAAAAAAACAAAGGATATTTTAATGATAAGGATATACTAGCAGTTTCTTATGGAATTTGCTTCACTGTAGGTCACTGTCAGACTGGGTTTCAGTTACATGGAGATGTGGAGTAGTTTGGGGAATCAATGCAAGCTTTAATTCTCAAATGTTTGAATGTTTCCACAGACAGTGTTAATCTTGCAGACAACCTAGGATGACTCCTAAGACAAAATGAAAACATTAGATTTTGTAATAAAGTGTAAAAAACTTTGGTAGATTGATTTCTTTTGCTTTGGTTTTGTTATTTATTTGTTGTTGTGTTTGCGGTGTCTTGTGATTTTGTCTCTTTTTTCTTTTTTTTTAAAGCAAGCTTATTATAGACAGTTATTAATACATAGGTATTTAAAGTCAAAATATACTTCTCTTCAGAAACTACTTTGAAGTACAAATACACAAATAAAAACGTTTTTTGGCTAAGGTTTTAAATCACAGCTAATTGAGTAATAAATGATATAGAGGTGTATCCATAGGTTTTCAAGATCTTCCATTCTCTAGATCTAGCCACCTACACAAAAAAACCAAGAGAAATCCCACACAAGAAAACAAAATGAATATTTGGATGAGATCACTCTTCTTTTCAGTTCTGTGGTTCCTCAAACAACTTAAAATTTGTTATCCTGTACTTTAAAACTGGGTCAGATAATGTTGATTTTTCTCTGCCTTTTTGCTAAAAAATGGTTAAGACTGCCATACAAAGTTAGAAACCCAGTTTTCCTCATCTACTTTTTTCAAGTACCAATGTAATCAGGAGAATGATAAAATTCTTATTTAAATTCGTGACAATTGCTGAAAGTTGATGATAAGAAAATACAAGATAAAATATGGACAGGAGTATTCAATAAACTATGCAAATTATGAATGATAATCTGGACAGATTGATTAGATTCTAGTATGTGGAACAGTTTGAGAAATGAAGCCTGTCATCTAAGCTTTTGGACAGGTGTCAAGTAAACTGTAGGAGTTTTTTTTAAGGGATACCTTTTAATTGAAATGAAATTCTATAGGATTGCGTTTTTTATTTTCTGTTCCCAGCATCCAGTTATCAGCTTAGTGAATTCTGGAAGAAACTCTATTTCTTCCCTTTTTTTTTGAGGCATCATCCCAGAGTTAGGATCACTTGTTATTGTATTTTAAATATATGTGATTTTTAAAAAATTGATCTTGTGAGAACTAACTAAAAATAAGTATTTTAAATAAAAATGTTGAAGAAATTTTAATTCTAAGATATAAATGTATCCCTAGGAGGAACAACTAACATAAAAGATTGATATAGTAACTTTTAAATACTTCATGAAGTTTCAACCGTCCAACCACTATAATGTCCAAATGAATGGCATTGATAAAGTTCCAAAACTCTTGGAAAATGTATCTCCAAACACACAGTTAATCATTGTTATTATGTTAAATATAGTGAAACAATCATAATTTTCCTGGTAAATTATAGTATATTATGGAGTCCACTGTAAACACGCATATTCATAAGAAATAATTATATATTTTAAGAGATAAAACCAAACATTTACTTGTAAATTGCAATTCCTTTCACATAGATATGATACAAAGACATATTTAGCAAACACAGACTTTTAGAAGTGTGATGTATGAATTTTAGAGCTGTGATGTATTTGGAGTTTCATATATTTGGCCAAATATGTAGGTGCTAAGAAATAATTATTTGTGGAAGTTTTGATCAATGGAAATGTAAAAATAAAAAAAAAAAAATCCCAAATTGACCTGTTGTCTCTGTGTTTCTTGTTTTGTGTGTTTCTTTGTTTGTTTGTTTTAGAGTATTTCACCTTAGTGAATAAAATATTTCCTATAGCTCTAAATTTATCTATATGCAGTGAGGTGAACATATTAAGAAACAGCAAGGTCTATATATCTATCTGCTTATATTTGTTCCCATGCTTGTAACGTCTTACTGCCTGACAATAAGATCTGTTTAGAAACTGGCAATTCAGAAAAGTGAATCTGACCAGCCTCCTTTATTACCCAAGCCTAAAGCAATGCAAGATTTAAACACAAGGCAATATTAAGCAAACTTGCATTTAAACAAGCCGTGTCATTGTTTTTTACTAGCTCCTTTCTTTTCATCCATTATATTTTATTGCAAAAAAAAGGTCTGTATATTAGTAAGCTTTTGGTTGCAGTACGTTTGGACTAGTTCCAAATTTAGCAAAGCAGCATCTAAGAAGAATGGAGGTTTTGGGCCTGCAGATTCAATATGTTGATAGCTGAGGATATCAGGTGCAGTCCATTTTGGAAAAATACTTCTGTATCAGCAGAAGTATGATTTGAACTCTGATGTATAGAATTAATTGAAACAGAGAATATGAAAAAAAAGAGAAAATAATAACTTGCACCTGCTATTAGACAAGGAGTATTAAAAAACCCATACAGGCCGCCTAATGACGTCTGTGGAAAGGCATCCTCCTGTTCTGCCTCAATGCCTGTCTCCATATTCCCTTTCTCTTCCTTTTCTGTCCCATGGAGGTGTCTCTGGTCTCAAGTATAATAATATTCAATAATAATAATACTCAATAATAATCAATAATCATCCTTAGTGAAGACACTCTCCTGTTACAATCCTGTAGTGTTCAGTTGCTGAGAAATGTTAATTAGAGACACAAATTTTATAACACATTCCCCCTAACTTCACAAGGTGCCAAAGAGCACATAGAGATGCTATAGAATCAAACAGGACAAACATAGTTTCGGTTGGATTAGTGTCTAACAGAAGAGTTAATTAAAAGTTAGAAGGCTACAGCTGGCTTATAGAGTTGGCAAAATACATTTGCAGTAGTGATTTTAGGATGCCAATTTCAAATCTAATATCATGTTTTCAAGCGTTTTGCTAGCAAACTGAGAGGTCTTACTTTACAGATGTTTTCAAGTTGCCCAGGAAATCTTTGAAGATCTCCATCTCTCATTTGGACATAATCCTGGGCAGCTGTCTGTTGATGGCCCTGCTTGACAAGGAGATTGGACCAGCTGGCCTGCAGAGGTCCTTTTCAGTGATTCTGTGATACCTTTTTATAGTTTATAAATTTAAATTATTCTCTGGTCATCTTATCATTCTGTAAAAAATCTTTACTTGCAAGAATTTGTAAGTCATGAATATGTTTTAAAATCTGACAGTCTAAGTAAGCAATATGTGGAGCAAAAATACAGAATGAAACTATTGACATCCACTTTAATTTGATAACCTTGGAAAACACTTGATCTTCACATTTGTGTTTTCCTTTATGTGGGACAACCTCCTGGGAAAGAATCCCTCTCTTAAAAAGTAGACTGCTTTTACCTCCTAACTCCTGTTATTAATCAATGCACAAGTCTTAGTTACGGCTGAAACTTCTTATCATGGTATCATAATTTTGGTCTCAAAATGTAGTTTTCATTTTAAGATATTGATAACAGAAACTAGATAAGAAACTTTACTTTGCCTTCCAGCATTAGAAAATATCTTGCACTGCTAATCAATTATCTCTTTGCTTTTAAAATAACTCTACTCTGGGAATAATAGGATTCTGTATATGAATATACAATACGCCCTTCTGTGCACTTGTATGTGTGCAAATGAGTTTGTATTCTGTCCTTCTTTGTGAATGTAAGGCTGTTTTAAGTATATCTCTGTTCTCTTAAAATAAGGCATCCCTTTCCTTTTTAATGGAGACTAAGATGAAATCTGATGTAAAAATAGGTTTCACAGGTGAACCAGACTTGAAGTTAGAATATTTTTTTCAGTTCTTGTTTTCATGCTACAGTTAAATTAATGCGTAGTTAAACAATAGGCACTCTGTTCACATATTTAGATGTCATTTTAGTATAAATATATTTGGAAAGTTTCTTTTTTTCACTATAGTGAGATGAAGAAAATAATAAAAAAAAATCCTAGATTTTGCATTTTTTTTTAATACCAAAAATTGTAATTATGTAGTCAAATAGTTCCAACAATAGTTTTTCAAAATTTAAATGTTCAAAAATTCTAATCTGATCAGAAGTAATGTGGTCAAGTCATAAAAGGTAATTTTCTTTGAAAGTGAGACGATTTTCTATTTTAGAAAAAAAAATCAATTAAGAACGATACCAGCCATAGGATCAAGTTTCTTACAGTTTTGGAAAACACGCATTTCTGTATCAAAGTCATTAATCCCATGATTCAATGCACTTTGGTCATCTCTTATGTAGAACTGCAAAACCCAGCCTATGCACTGACAGAAATTTCCCGTTTTTCCTGAGCAATGAAAGTTTTAAAAAAGTAATGTAAGTTTTTCCAAATCGTTGCTGAAAAGAATTTTTCCACAGCAGCTGCGTAGGAGCGGTGGGAAATGAGGAAGGGGAAAAGCGCCACCTATTGACCGCGGCGGCTCTGTCCGATGGGCACAGACGGCATTCCAGGGACACCCGTCTGCTGCGAGCTCCAGGACTGCCAGGCTGCATGTTGAAGTGTTTAAAGAATGTATATTAAAACAGAACTAAAGCCAAATTAATAACTTGCACAGTAGTAATGCTGTATCAGAATCAAAATATTCTTTCTTTCTTTCTTTCTTTCTTTCTTTCTTTCTTTCTT
>VXBI01008779.1:520446-535225 GCA_013397375.1 Toxostoma redivivum | reverse complement strand
CTTCCTTCCTTCCTTCCTTCCTTCCTTCCTTCCCCCTCTCCCATCTCCTATGTCTTGTTCTCTCCTGTATTCTTTTGTGAAGTAGAGAGGACTTGGGGAACATCTCTAACAGAAGTTTTGTTGCAATCTGTAGAACGTGAGACTGTATACACTGCAACACCTTTGTACCTAGTGGAGAATAGGTAAAGAATGCATTCTGAATAGACAATCTCATATATGTTCCAGTACTTAAAGTAAGAAACAGTTAATTTTCCCTTCAATGAGGATGGAGATTGCTACAGATATCATAAGGTGGCAACAAAACAATTCTGATTTTTTGTTTCAAAGATTGTTCCATATTTACTGTAATCTGATTTTATCACATTTCAAATCCTACCAAGATTTCTGAAATGTGACTTTTTTTATTCAAATGGGCATTAATGATGTACATATTGTGACTTTTAAATCACTGGGTTCAATAATGAATAGTTCATTGACTGCTGGTTCAATGAATTGTGTGGAAATTCATGGACCATGCAGGCAAAGAGAAAAGGTAACTGTTATTATTTCAAACGAAGATTTTATGTCTTAGTGGCATTGTGAAAGATTGACCTTCACATGAGATATTGCTGTTCTTGCATTACCACCCTGATATCAATAGAAAACTGCTTTTAATCTGCACAAAGGGTCCTGTTATCCTCTCAATGCATGGGGGATTATCATGCTTAACTCTCCAGAACATCGAGAGGCAAATAGACCCCACAGTCTCTATTGCGGTGAAGTAGTTTCTTGAACATAATTCATAATAATTTCAATTATGGGTTTGAAAACTTCTGTGGTTTGTTTGTTTGTGTGTGTGTGGTTTGTTTTGCTTTGTTTCAAAATAGGAAGTTGGCTTTTTGCAGTAAACTTGTACAAGAATGTTATTTGATATGTAGTAAGTAAGGATTTGCTGAGTTCTTGATATTATTTATTCGACTAAAATATTCATGATCATCTTATTTAGCCATATGATCTCCTCTCATTCTAGAATGCTCATTCTAGAAGCTGAACATTTGTGTTGCAATGGAAATGTAAATGTGAGATTTATATAGGAATCTGGAAGGGGGCACATCTCACTTACAAAGTAAACCAGGCAATAAATAATAATAATAATAACAACAGAAACGGGCAGTACATTTGTTTATCAGCATTTATTTTGATAATCTGAAGTAGTGGAGATACTCTTCAAGGCTAACATTCCATTGCATATATATCTCTTGCATTTCCAGATCGATAAGATAACCATGGGCTACTGTGCTCCTATATAACTCACAGACACGTATACACACATGCATACATATATATACACACATATGAATGTAGGCACGTGTGTACTGTGTCCACTCAGTGAAAACTTTTAAATATTAAAAAGAAGTATTGCATCCCATATTTCATCTATCCTTACAAGACAAGAATGACAGTATTAAGATGCACATTCAGGATAGCACTCTTTCTACTTTGAATGCTGTCAAGAACAAAGTGCTTTACAGACTTAAAATAAATCTAGGTACTAATCCATTGAATTTCTGACAACAGGAGCCCAAGGTTTCCATGCACTTAGCTGAGTACTGCATAAGAGCTTGTGCATTATTTATGTCCACTAATGGTGTTGCAATGCTCTTTGTGTGAAGCAGTGACAGTGCAATCTACTAAGATAGCTGCTGCAGTGGACAAAGCAATACATTTTCCTGGGCTTGAATTTTTGACAGAATACTCTATTAATGCCAATTCTGCTTAAGTAAATGCTGAACAGGGGTCAGTTCCTCCCCTCCATTCCCCTTATTATTTAAGAAAACACAGCCATAAAACTGAAAATGATGTTCTGGGCTTTGCTGAATTTTGCAACACAATAGTAGCTGATAAAGGTCAGTCTGCTTTTTTGTCTACTTTTATGATTTTGTGTGATGGTCCACAGACTAAATAGGAAAGCTCTTAGCATTGGAGAAGGGAGGTGCTATTAATTCCAGTTTCATTGCCATTATACTCTTCAGTGGATCAATAGAATTAAATGAGCTGAGATATTAGGAAAATATTGTGAAGAGAAGTAGGGTGGTATTATTTGACCAAGGTTAGGATGAATAGAAAATAAAGAACCATTTATATTGGGATGTCAATAAATCATAGGACCCATATATAAAATGGAATAGGGCATAACAATCATAGGCATTCAAATGACTATAATATCTTTCACTTTTTAAAATATGTTGATATTTGGCTGGCAACTTAAAGGGCCACTGCAAATATTTTTTTAAATTGTATGATTTTTTTAAAAAAGAATTCTCTTTGGACAAAAGGTCCTATTTAAACTGAGTAATCATAAGTTCCTAATAATTTGTTAAAAATAGCTATCTTTATTTGCTTCTTAACCATTACGGTCTGGAAGGTCTAACAGGGACATGGCTGAGCCCTAGGTACCTTTTCCCATGTGTTTTCTGTTTATGCTGCCTGCTGCCTCTGAAATCTCCATTTCACCCTTGCTGTTGCTATTCCTAGGAAATGCTTTTCTTGAGAGCTTGTAAAACATTGTGTCTACCAAATAAATCTGCAGAAATGATTAACCCAAAGGACATGAAGTATCTCCTTTGGAGTCAACATACACAGGTTCCTGTGGGAGATAGACAAAAGACTTTCAGGTATTTGAGAAGGGAAAAAAAAATGTCTTTATTCCTTTTCAGAATCTACAGTATGAACAGCAACAGTTCTCACCATCTGAAGAGTTCAGTTACTAAAAAGCAAGGTTTTTTCTTTGTTTCCCTTCTACGGTTAGGAAAATTGAGGTTACACACAGGTGAAGTTTTCCTAAAGTAATAAACCTAAAGGTAGAGGTGTAGTCTTGTCACAAGCCTAATGGTCAGTTGTAAGTAATGTATTTTAGCTAGAAATGAATTAAAATTTATTAAATTCAGAAAGAAATCAAAACCAAATCAAGATAATATGTACAATAACTTGAGATAAAACTGACAAATTGTAAATGTAAATTTTTTTTTGTTTAGTACTAGAATGCTTCTATTTACTTTTCACAAGCCTAGTTTAACAAACTTAATCACTCTTCATCCTGTTGAAATCTGAAGAAAATCTCATATTCTTCATGGGTATAATTTTTTCCCCCTATACTAATCAGTTAGTCCTGTCCTGCCTCTGCTTTGTAATATAAGCTGTCTTCAAACTTTTAGGTCTAAAAAAAAAAAATCTTGTTCTTTCTTAGAATCACATAGTAGTATGGATTTTTAAAAGGACTTCTGGAAGTTTTTGGTCGAATGCCTCTCTGGGAAGCCTGTTTCAGAGTGTGCCCACACTCAGTATTTATTTTTCTTTTCGAGACAGAATTTCCTGTGTTCAAATCAGGTTCATGATTATGTTCAGGGCATTGTTGTACTGGGCTGTGTCTTCTTTATAGTTTGTCATTAGGTAGTTGTTGATTACTGTAAGATACAAGCCTTCTTTTGTTAAGGATGAACAAATCCATCTCTCAGCCTCTTCTCCTGGCTTATTCTGCCAACTCTGGAATTGGTGCTGCAAACCAGTTGTATTGGATTCATCAGCAAGCTCCTCCATTTGCTGCCCTTCTTCCAGGAGTTCAAGGAATTCAAGAAAGAAATTCCAGGAAGAAATCTTAGTTTCTCTCAGTTTGCATATTCTGTTCTCCACCAGCTTTCCTCCTGCCTACCCAGTTATTACTTTAAAACTTTTTTTTGACAAGTACAAATATCAGCAGTATAAGTTTTTGTGGGTTTTCTACAGAGCTGTCTTTCAGACCTGTTCCTTTTTTTACTTATTATTACTTGATGAAGTTTTATCTTGCACCTCTACAGCATGAAGATTTGCACCTGAGATTATTGTCTAGGCTACTTTCATTGGCTTTTGTAATGTGTGATTTATCTGCTTTTAATGATTTATGCAGTAGGTTGGATGATATTTTTTTCCTCCTCACTGGCTGCCATAATAGAGAACTACCTCAAAGTCTTATTTTTATACAAGACAAACACTACAACTGTAGAGAATATTTTGCAACATTGACTATTATTTTTTCCCCTCACCAGATTAACCTACATCTTTAAAACCTTATTTTTGCCCGTCAGAGTCTTCTTTTACCTCTGCCATGATAGTAGCTTCACTATCCTGCTTGTGTGTTGGGTAACATCACTAATTTACTTCCAGGATGTATTTAAATTTTAAGGCTCTCTTTGCACATCAGCTCTGATTCATGGTCTGTGGTATGTCTCCACAAAACTAGAACACTTTTAAGACTCCCATAACTTCATGTCACCAGAAATTTTTAGATCTTTGTGAGTCTTGCCCTTTCTATCACATTAAATACCATCTCTTAACTTTTCTTTTCAAGACCATTCTTAAGCTACCCCTGACCTATATTCACTTCTCATTAAACACAATTTTAAACACTAACCTTTGAGCAGTGTGTGACATGTGCCATCACTGTCCATTTGTCATTTTTTGGAATCATAAATCATTGTAAGGCACGCATAATATGCACATGTAGAAACGTGTAAACCTGCCTGCAGTCTTCACATTTCTCCCTTAAAACTCTGATGTCATTTCTTTGAGGGATGAGGGAGGAAAGGCAAAACAAACAAACATGCTAGAGAGCACTCATGTCAGATAAATATTTGGTAGCTTTATCTAATCTCTCATTGTTTCCTGGTTCTTAGATTTTTGTTCCTTAGCTTTAATGGCAGCCTTATACAGAGATCAGGCACTGTGCATTTGTTTCACTGCTGTGTGACATCTAGCTGTTCCTTGACTACCAACTCTGAATGCCTATAGTGGAATTCATCTCACCTAAGACGGGTGGTGGAGATATATAGACCCAAATCTAATCAATTTACAATACCTGCAATCAGTGGGGAAAAACAAACATGATTCATCTGATCTGTTTTTGATATCTGCATTTTGATGGAACGCCCCACTAAAATGATTTATTTAAGTGGTCTGCTTTTGGTCCAATTCCAGGTCTATCTGTCTGAGCCAGTGGAGAAAATATTGTCAAGATAGAGTTCTGAAACAGACAATTATAATCACAATGAGTAGTGGGAGAAGTGTATGACTCCCACAAAATACTCAAATAGCATAAAAACAGGTCATGCTTCCTGTAAAAGATTAAGTTCAAAGGTCACTCTTGAGAGACAAAAATTAAATCATCTCTCTATTTAAGCTTTTATATAATTTAGTTTGCAATCTATATTCTGAGCTGTGGCACTGAAAATCTGAAGTAGCTCAACAGCTTTGCAAAGAGTTTAAGTAGAAGTCGGTTCTGGTGTACCTGTCTAGCCTTATACGGATGTCAGTAGTGTTTTAAATTTCTCTATGTTTTCCTGATTTCAGTGATTTCCAGTTTGCATGTGTTGAGAAGTGGATTATTCAGTTTTACTCCATAGCATATTCTCTATCTGTTCTAGAAAATCTCACACACACCCTGGTTTTCAGTGGTTTGTGTCAGACATTAAAAAACCCGGATTTTGTTTCTGAGAAAAATCATGTGAATCAGTCTGTGCTGGTTTACTAGTAAATAAAGTGTCCTGTGAAAAGGTTTAAACAGTGTGCCTGGATTTTCCAGGGGTTAATTGTGATTATGATCCCTGGCATCTTATTACGTCTGCACCAACTAATGTCTTATAGACAATATTCTCATCGCTTTTGTTTAGTAATGTAGGAGTAGTCCTGAGTGCCACTTTAATGAGCACTAATTCCTATTCTACATATCATAAGGAAGAATATAAAGACACTTAGAGTTCTGGACTAGGGAATATCACTGAAGTCACTTAGGAGAGGACCACATAGAATGTTTCCCAAGACTATTTTTTAAAAGTTATTCACAGCAAAAGCTAGGCAGAAAATCTCAGCCCAAAAGAAACCACTTTAAGCAGTTTCTTAGTAAAAATCTCTATTTAGCTATTGAACCACAGTGCCAAAGATCAGCTATTTATCCTTTTTCATAATCCAGGTGCTACTATAATTTGGCAGTGATTTTAAGCAGAAAAGATCTAAACTAGTCATGAAAATTTCCTGTTATATGTTCTGAATGACTTTGAAATTTTTCAGCTGCCAAAAAATAAAATTGTTTAAATAGTACAACATATAGTAAGTGGTCAGTGTATTTGAGTCACAAATACTGTATGCTGTCTATATGGCTATGTTTACAGGAGTTTAGAAAAGATGACTAAAACTATTTTCTGGAAATGAGATGAGCTAGCACCAAATAACTTCCACCCATAATGTGCTGTTTTCTCTAAGTAGGGTAGCCACAACCACCTGATGGGAATAGTTCCTGTCCTAGACTTATTCCTGAAATGTATTCAGGATTATAGTAGCTGCATATAGTTTTAAAAATTAATATATATACACATGAAATCATATGAGCTTGAGAGCATTTTCTACACTGTACCTTTGGTATAGCTGAGTGTATCACCAAAGAAAGAGATTACCAAAGCCAGAGTAGTTACGACTTCCTACTTAAAGATTTCATGGTCAGAATGATTGCAAATGATTTGAGGACTATAGTATGTAATTTAAACCTTTCTTACTTCCTGGGACTATGTACCAATCACCAGGATCATGGGTGAACTACTGGCTTCCTCAAAGTGTCCTGCTGAAGTAAATGAACAACCAGAACAGCAAGTGCTAGAGTCAGAAGGTGAAAATGGGGAACAAACTACAGTTTTTCTGGCTCTGGAAATGCCAAGAGGATTATGTGAGAGTAGGAACAGTGAAAGCAGAACACATGTGGTTAATTTTAGATATCACATGACTCCTAGAATCAAAAAACAGACAGGAAACTGGAATTCACATTTTCTTTCTTAGGAAATCCTAGTTTAATTTTGTAGATGTAAGAATTAGTAATGCTAAGAGTAAAGTTGAGAACATACTGTTTGCCTGACAGGATCTGCCCTTGTCCAGATCTAGTTCAGATCTAGCTAGCCTAATCCAGCTTTGTAGCTTGTCCAGACTAGTCCATCTAACACACTGAAGCGTGTGTGGTCAAAGATGCTCTGTAGGAACAACACACTAGTCTCAGCCCTTTCAGCTGTGAGTTCTACTTCCAGGGCATCCACATCTTTTGTCTTAAGGGTTTTAGAACATACCTCCCTGCTTGGATCAATGTAGTGATTCAGCTTTTGCCCACTTCTAAGTACTTGCCTTTTCATAACATAGTTCGTCATAAAATGATCACTATTCACTCTCTGTTGGTTCAGAAGCAGGTTAGAAAGCTGATAAGACAAAACTGGGAACAACCCCACAGTAAATAAAGGAACTGTGCAGAGGTGCCTGATTATAATGTGATACTTTTATATTGAAATCCAGGCATATCTTCCTAACTTTCCTCTCCTATGTTTCTGATGCTGAATAACAAGTCTATAAACACAAATTGCTTATGTTATTGAATGTTATTTGTACTACTAGATAAATTAGTTAAAGAATCCAGATGTAGAAAATAGAAAGAAGAAAGCTGTTGAATATATCTTTAAGGTGTATAAATTCAGAGATTTGCATTCTTTAAATATTTCTGGCAGAAGTCAACACTGCTGGTAAATATGTAACAGATGCACCAATGTGCCTTGAGATGAATACATTATGGACAAAAAAATAATATTTATTCCCATCACAATAACAGTTTGTTTGGATCACCTGCTCTTTCTGGTTGCACCTGTGGCTTGTTCATTTGGTTGCAACATGGGAAAATGCCAAGATCAATACAAGCTGTGGGTTCTTTCTCCCTTGTGTGGGTGTTTCTTTTAGTTGTTTCCCAAATGTTTTCTATATACAGTCTTTAGATATAATGAAGAGAAAAAAAAGTGCAATATATAGGCTTCGGAAAATGGAGCAGCTGAAACCTACAGAATTCCAAATTCCAGAGTAGTTTTTAAACTTCATCTCAATTGTACCTTGAAAAAAAAAAAACAAACAAAAAAAACCCATGGTGTTATCTTCTGTATGATTTTTGCTTGTACATCAGTTCAAATTTTTTGCTGCATTTACATACAGGAGTTAATACTGTACAGCCCCTATTCACAAAGACCCCCTTTCCTCTGCACAAATTTCAAAGCTCTATTGACTTAACTATCATGAGCTGGAGACCAAATAGTCTTCAACAAATCATTTTTTCTTTACAGACTACCATCTTAGGCAGCATAACTTTATGTTTTTGTTTTCAGAGAATCGTCTTGTGAAGTTTAATCTGTGTTCTCTGAAAAAAGCTGTGTTTTCTCTCATGAATTCTGAAGTAGTGACAGTTCTTCATGTTGGAGTCCTAGAATCATAAAGGCTGGAAAAGACCTCTAAGATCACTAAATCCAGCTGTCAACCTCGCACCACTGCCATGTTCAGCACTAAGCCATATCCTCAGGTGCCATATCCACACGTTTTTTGAACAGAGGACCCATCACTTCCCTGAGCAGTCTGTTCCAGTGTTTGACAACCTTTTTCCATGAAGAAATTTTTCACACTATCTTATCTAAACCTCCTCTGCCACAACTTGGGGCCCTCTCCTCTAGTCCTGTCACTTGTTACCTGTGCCTTGTTACAGCCTCTTTTCAGGTATTTCTATAGGGCAGTAAGGTGTCTCCTCAGCCTCCTTTCCTCCAGGCTGTTCAAGAGAAATGTGACCTTCAACATGATGCATTAATGTAGGATTTGTCATCATCAGAGACTTTAGGAAAAGTGGTGAAAAGTAGTGGGCACCTCCTCAGGGTGAAGAGCCTTTGGAAGGAAATATCTCTATTCAACCTTCAACTAATAGAAAATGCCTATACTGGCTATGTTTTCCAGTGACTTTAGTCAAGTTCCTAACATCAATGAAGGTTAAACCTAGCTTAAAGTTTCCTATGAGATCTTTACAGATTCAGATTCAATATAATTGAGCTATAACTTCTTCTGAGTTTTGTTTTACTAAATACATGAGCAGCATTTTTACTTTTTCATAAAGAATCCAAATGTACCTCTAAAATATTCAAAACTAGTGAACAAATATAGATTAGAAATTATATGTAAGTTCATGCACAATACACTTTGAAAATAAAAATTATTTGAACAGATTTATTTAACATGTTTACATAAGGTATTTCAACACATTTGTCTCCAGTCTTTTTTCTTCTTCAGGTAGGGTGGTAGACAAACAAGCAGGGAGTCGTAAGCAACCATTTCAGATATTACTTCCCTATTTCATATCAGAATTGCTTTGTAATAAAATTACATTTGTAAAGGGGTTTTAATATATTTTAATATCTTAGTTTATCAATGTTTAAAGTGTCCAGTGCATTTGGGTTTGTGTAATCATATCTGAGGTCACAAAAACATCAAATGTGAATCAGGATGTTGCTTGAAAATTATCAGTTCAGGTGAAGTACCATGATAAATGGGCATTTCACGCCACCATTGTGCCAGAACTTTATTCCTAACTTGATGCCAGAGCTGACTCTGACTTGTGAAAATGAGGGTTCAGCCAGTGCATAAATATTCTACTCTTCTATGTAACAAATGCTAACAGTGTTGCACTAACATTTTCAAACTATGGACTGTATCCAAACACAACACTCTGAGCCAATTTCTTGTTTATTAGACATCATACTTCTAAAGCAGAGGAACAAAATTCTTATTGATCAGAATAAAAAGAAGGACTCAAATGGAATCTGAATCCCTGGACCTATTTGCATCCAGTATTACTGATCAAAAGAACATATCCTCTGTTTAGTAAAACACACAGACTTGTGCCCAGTAAAAATAGCTGCTGTCAGAAAGTTCTTCACGAGAGAAGCTTGGTTTTCTGTGCTGATATTGTTGTCTGAATAAATACTGAGAGGGTATAACAGTCCTTGTGATTTCCTTTCTGCATACTGCTGAACTTTAATGTTCACAGAAAGAGTTAAAATCCTGTACTAATGGTACAGCACCATTCATGCACCAGGAATGCTGCTGTGACAGTACAAACTTATAACAAATTTTCCAAACAGAACTTACAGTTATTTAAAGTAGTAATGTGCTATAGTCTGAATATGGATAAACAGTATACTCCTCTCTTGTAAGAGTCCTTTGGATATTTATCAATACCTGAAACTTTTTCATAGATATGCTTCAGTCTGTTACAATTTTCTCAAAAACTGTGGGTCATTAATTAGCTTTAATGTTTTTCAATGTAAGATCTTCAGTCAAATTCAAAGGCCAAGACATCCTAACACACCCCAAAAAGAAGTATGAGCTTTTATATTATCTTCTTCTGCACCCTAACTTTGAGTGAATAAGTTGACCTTAATCAAAAGCAACCATAGCAAAAAAAGGAAGGAAAAAAAAAACAAACAAAAGAAAGAAAAAGCTGAAAACTAATACTGGAAGTTAGAATGGGTAAATACACAGACAAATTAAGATGAATAAACAGAGGCTTTTGTTGCAGTTTTTCTTTTTTATTTTTTTCATCTTTGAATGAAGGAATAATTTTTCTCTGGACTCACAAGGTGCCAGTTCAAGCTTTTAAATTTTGTTGTTAAACATCATATCAAACAGTATGAATTCCAAAACTCAAGAAAGATGTCAAAAACAGACAGCTATCTCTCAGATATTCTTGCATTTTTCCACAAAGGAGTTTTCAGAAGAGCGTACATAAGATTTTAGTCATTCAACATAATCCAAAATCTCATTGCTTTTACCAGCAGGAAAGTTTATGCTTGATTTCTTTTTCAAATAGAATTATTTTAATTATCATAATACATGGAGTCTAGGCCCAGCTCTGGAACTACTGTACCTTGCTTCAATGGCAGATTAGTGAAAAAAACTTTACCTGGATTGCAGTTTTCACATCTGTAATCTTTATTTTATTGCCATGTGTATTTTTTCTGTTGACTAAGCAGAATCTAAAAATAAAAATATGTTTCTATAGAAAAAAAAATTTTTACTAAATATTGCAACTTGTATTCATTTTTTTCCAAAACACTCTGACTTCTATGCAAAAGGCCTAGTAATTCTCATAAATGTAGTATTTGATGCTGCTTACAGCATCCTGTACGTCGCTTTACATGATCCTTCTTGATAGAGTTATTTTGGCAGGCAACTTTGTTAGAAGCCATCATGTGTTTACTACATTGCTGTTCCATGAGGCTTCCAAAAAAGAATTATAAAGCTTGTCTGAATTACAACCACTGGAAATTTATTTCTATTATTTTCTGTACTTCTAACTAATACTTATCCCACAGGGATGGATAGTAAAATGCATACTCTTGTTCATTCTGCTTTCTTAGTTTTACTAGGCTGGCAGCTTTTAAAGATTGTGATAGAAGAGCGATTAATAAAAAATTATATAACAAAAGCCATTTTGAAGTCCTTATTTCTCTTTTCTCCATTCCCTTACTGAATTATGCCTTTTGAGTTATATAGATGGGTTATTTGACTCCTAAATTAACTGTTAATTTAACAAGGAGGATAGCAATAAGTATATTTTGGTACTGTCCTTCTAAGTCCTATACAGAATCTTCAGTTTTACAAAAAATATATAATTCATGGGAACTGACTTCCCATTTTTCTGCTCCCAAGCAAGCATAGAAAACCCAAAACCAAAACCAAAACCACCCACAAACATGTAAGGCGGGGAGGAGGGAGGGGGTGAGTGTTTTTAAACCATCGTTATAGATTTAAACATTTTTAAAGTTTGTTTGTTTTATTTTTTAAGGTATGTGCTGTTCATAGGAAAATTCATTAATTTAGTTCTGAGTGGTTATTTCTCTAGATATATGTTTAAGATTACTAATTAATTCCAGGCAGAGCATATATCATTGAAAATATTTGTCAGCTTAATATAGTTACAGACTATGATGCCAAATTCAATGAAAACATAATGTAGAAAGACATAACAATAATTTAAAATAAAATATCTGAGTATTTTAGGATGGAAGCAGTATCTCCACTATTTGACCACTGTATTATTTTATATTAAAATATTGCACAATTGGCATACACAATAGTTTCCACTTTTATACAGCAAATGGAATGATGATTATTTTTCTAGGCGTCAGTGGGACTGCAACAAGTATTAGACAGGTGATAGGTATTACCTAATTGATTACTTGTTAATAGTTAATAATTTTAAACTCTTTGATGTTTAATGTTCAGCAGTAAAGTTCTGCATATTAGGAAGTCTGTAGTTAACTGCACTGATAAACCAGATTAAAATTATTGTGATCTATTGGTTCTCTTCCTCTTTATATTCTTTACATAGATTTTAATCCATTTTTCACAATTGCATATACACCTGTAGAGCTCTGGGTTCTACCCTTTCCTTGTTTGAACAAACAGCAAGGTACTGATTTATATGTCTCTTTTCATTTAGAAGTTTAAGAAATGTAATTATTTTATCAATTTTGCTTGGAATATAAAAGAACTGCAGACTTCAGAGAGAAGTGCTTAGATGCCATGAGCTAGTAAATAATTCCCTCTATTGGAATGTTCTTTGGGGCAAGCTTACCCTGGACTTAAATGGTAACATGTGTGAATAGGGTCAGTGGGCAGCATCCACCCAGGTTGCACTGCCTACATTGCACGAGTGCTTGAAGCAGTTCCCCACACAGAGCACCTGCTGTTGTCCAGGGATCCTGGCATTTTGCTGCACCAAGCACTCCAAAGAAACCTTAGCATGCCTGACAAGCAAGTGTTTATGTTCCTGTTCATGCACATACAAAAGTAGGGAGTACTTTACTTCCTAAAGCTACATTCCTCCTATGCTTTTCAAGCTTTAGTTTGAGCTGATTCTAGAATATTGGCAACATTGTAGGATATAGGAAGAATCTATCAAATTTTGGCACGCTGACATTATATTAAACATAAGTGAATAATACAGCTCCTAATAAAACTAAACTATTTGCCAGTTGTTACCTTGCTGGAATTAGAGGCTCAGGTTAAACCATGTGATAGACAAAAAACAAATTAGAGTCTAAATTCCCTAGAAAAATATCCTTACAATTTTTATCTGCTGTACATGATGCTCTTTATGCATGGCCAAAAAACAATGAACACGATTGCAATTATTTTCTTGTAAATATAGAATACAAACCTCAGAGTTACAAAAGTGAAAGGGTTTTAATTTCAATGCTCATGTCTTCTAGTTTTCGTTTTAACTCAAGAATCATTCCAGTACACAGTAGCACCTGGGGGAAAAAATTAACAAAATTTCTTGCAAGAAAATACAAAATAACACAGAATTAATGAAAAGTCGTCTGATCACCCCAGGCAGCACCCGGGTTAGTACCTGTAGCAGTTGTCCTGATCTCTGTGGTTTAAGTTTTTAACTAACTTTAGCTAAAGGACTCTTTGGTGTACCAGGATGCATATGATTGGGATATGAAAAAAAGAAAGTAAAAACAGAGATTGGCATATGGTTGATGGCACACGCATTGTGTGATTTTTGTAATACCATTTTTTAAAAAAATGTATTTTAACATTCAAGAGCAGTAAAAATCTTAAAACAGAAATTGAATTGTCTCACTGGATTTGGAGCTTTGGCTTTAATGAAAGTTCTCTTTTCCATTATTTTTTATATTGTAGAAAGTATATTAAAAAACTCCACAACTATAGGCCTTAATTGTCATATGCACAATCAGCAATGTTTAAGTGGACCCTGTGGATTTTGGTCCAAAACCAAGCCAATCAGTTACAAGGTATTTTTCTTTTCTGTTAGATGTTCTTCTGTAATATTTGCATAAATGTAACCATGCTGCCTGTCTTTTAACTTTCACTCAATTAATTATGCTCCCAGCCCCCTGCTGATGGACAAAAATGAGGCTTCATCTGCAAATAGCTTCAGCAGTTTACAGCTTATTAAATGCCAAAATCTAGTTAAGACAGTTTGAAAATTCTCACGTCAGGCATTTCAACCTGCCAGTTTTAAAACTCTTATTAAAAAGGAAAAAAGTGAACCCACTAACTCAAGATAGGGGAATGTGGATGGGAGGAGGGAATGAGAGAGAATAAGGGTATTGGGCAGGTAAGAATCCTCTAAAAATCATACACTTAGCATAGGTGGCACAGACAAAGTCTCTTAATTGATTCCTCTAACAATGAAGAACATTGGAAAATATATTGGTTGACAAGAAAATGGTCCCTACAAATTGCAAACAGCTTTAGCCTACAGTATCCCCTTTTATAATCTCTATAAAAGCCTGAACACGTCTTGGAATAAACAGATTACATAGTAAAGTATTCTTAAAGAATAACTTTTCTATGACTCTTTTTGACAGGTTTTGCATTTTGCATCAAGCATCTGGTGCTTTCATTTTTCAGTACATAGTGTTCTGGTATACTTTATACCATGCTGGTTTTATTCCTGATTTAAAACAGAAATAGAGAAGCAGTATGGGATACAGGAAAATTGAAGTGTGCCATGTTTCAAGATAAATTCAATACATAGTTTTAGACTATAACCTTGACCAGATCACTTAACATGCTTGAACTTTAAGCAGTCTCTTTAAAACTGGATATAACCAAGAGCTCATTGAAAAATAAATGTTGTGCCTGAATATCAGCTTCTCATCTTGAACAGATTATGAAAAGAGGACTAACAAAATTTCTCTTCAATAATGCAAGTTATGTTTTCTTGTTTCCATTTATTTTCGCTGTTAGCTTAGAAATATTTCTTTAGCTGCCTACATAGTGTTATAGATAAAAATTTCAGACTAAAAAAAACCAGATAAATACAAATTTTAAATTTTGAACTGTATTATTTCAGTTACAGTTGTGACAAACATTATTTGAATTCTTTTTTTTTTTT
>VXBI01008779.1:425447-511957 GCA_013397375.1 Toxostoma redivivum | reverse complement strand
AAAAAAAGAAAAGAAGAGGAAGAAACAGACACTTATGATCTCCTAGGCACAGCTCAGCATTCTAGTTGTCCCTGTAGACCAGGCAGGGCATACCAGGTACATAGAAGGAAACCAGCTTTTATTTAAGTCTTACTAATCAGAATTATACAGGGCTTAGGAAGAAGAGAGGAAAATCAGTAGATTATTTTTTTTTAATTGTTTTTTTCCCATTAATTTGATTCCTCCTATTCTTCTTCCTCTTTTTTCTTTAATTACATAAATAATTATTCCATCTAAGACCTATATTTTGGCTTTGGATAGGGAATCTTGGCACCCCAGTCCATGACACATTAGCTAGTGGGTGAATGAGAATAGATGAAATATTTAAAAGAACACACAATAATATTTTTTTCCTGAAGGGTACATGACTAATAACATATGACTAATAACACGACTAATAACAAATGCGTGAATAGCATTTGTATTAATGTTTAATATCTCATTTGTAGGTAATTTGTAGGCCCTGTTAATTTAAGGTGATTTTGTGTAACAAGACAGAACGTGTTCAAAGTATTTAGCAATCTATAACAATTACAACAAATAAATTATTTCTGGATTCAAGAATATAACACAAAAATCTACTCATTGGTCAGGCTTTGTGTTTCTATTTTAGTGTCTGGAAAGAATAATAATTTGAAAAAGAGGATTTAAAATATTTTAAATAAGATGCACACAAAATCTAGATATCCAAGGATTTATTACTAACAACAAATCTTACAATTTTTTTTGTTTTTTTTTTTTGGGGGGGGAGGGTGCAAATTCTATAACTATTAACATGAAAAGTCTTTAGTGAGGCCTTTTTATAATGTGAATGCTGATAATAATAATAGTGTGAATAAATAATTTTAGTTTAAACAATTCAACCTTTTCCACCAAAGATAGAATATCTTCCTGCAGTTTTCCTTCAATAAAATTCCAGCATGTATAGGACACAGAACATATAGGTGTAAACAATATTTAATATAGAACAATTTATCTCTGGTTGAATAATTGTATTTGAAATCCAGTAAAAAGTAGTTTTTATAAGTGAGTATAATGAACTTTAAATTCAGTCCTGAATCAGAAACATAGGGTGTTACATTCAGCAGCAATAAGGGACACTGCTGGAATAAATTATTATTCCTAAATACTAAGATGGTAATTCTGTCCCAAAAGCAGTGCATGGTATCAGTAGAACTTTCCGATGTAATCAAATTCCATTTATTATTAGATATGTTTACATTAGGGTTACACAATTGTCTATGTATTTTGTACATTATATTTTGCTTGACTTACTAATTGGAATGAGTTGCTTGTGCAGAGCTCTGAGAGTCATAGCTAGCCATATTTTGTTATAATATCATTACCAACATTATTGATTCTTGAAGTGGATTTGTATTCTTCTTTTCATTTAAATACATTATTATTATTGATGATTATATGAATAGTGAAAGGTAGATGTTGATTTCCAGCTAGCTTTATTAATGCAATACAGTCAGCAGAATTAACATTAAAATCTCCATTAACCTCAGCAGTATAATTATTGATAGTTTCATAAAATATACTCATAGTTGTTGATTCACAAAGTACAAGGTTGTTTTTATAAAACACGTATGTGGAAATACTATGATATTATAACCTTCATAACTTATCACAGAATCATAGATTCATTAAAGTTGGAAGAGACCTCCAAGATCACTGAGTCCATCCTTTGACCAAAAATACTGCACCAACTAAACCATAACACCCAGTGCCATGTCCAATCATTTCTTAAACACTTCCAGAGACTGTGATATCATCACTTCTCTGGAGAGCCCATTTCAATGTTTAGTCACCTTTTCTGTGAAGAAATTATTCCTGATGTCCAACCTGAATCTCCCCTGGTGCATCTTAAGATTATATTCTCTCATCCTGTCACTGTTTGCCTGGGAGAAGAGACCAACACCCACAAGGCTACATCTCTTTTCAGGGAGTTGTAGGGAGCAATAAGGTACACCTGAGCATCATCTTCTCCAGACTAAACAATGCCAGCCACCTCAGCTGTTCCTCATACGACTTGTTCTCCAGACCCTTCACCAGATTTGCTCCTTCTCTGGACACTCTCCAGCATCTCAGTGTCATAGGTAGGGGCCCAAAACTGGATGCAGGATTTGAGGTGTAGCCTCAGCAGTGCCAAGTGCAGGGGGGCAATCCCTGCACTGGTCCTGCTGGCCACACTATTGCTGATACAGGCCAGGATGCCGCTGGCCCTCTTGGCCACCTGGGCACACTGGTGGTTCAGCTTCTGTGGACCAGCACTCCCAAGTTATTTTCTGCCAGGAAGTTTCCAGCTACTCTGCCTTCTGTCCATAGCACTACACAAGGTTGTTGTTACCCAAGGGCAGAACCCGTACTGGCCTTGTTGAACCTCATATTCTTTGTTTTGGCCCATCAATCCAGCCAGTGCAGACCCCTCTGCAGAGCCCTTCTGCCCTCCAGAAGATCAACACTCCCAGCTGGGTTGTTGTCATCTGCAAACTTACTGAGGGTGCACTTGATCCCTTCTACCACACGATTAATAAAGATTTTAGACAAGACTGGCCCCAGTGCTGAGCCCTGGGGAACACCCCCAGTGACCAGGTGCCAGCTGTATGTAACTTCCTTCACTATCCCATTTTGGGCCTGGCCATGCAGCCAGTGAGCAGAGAGCTAGATGTTCTGAAAGAGTAATGACCTCAAATATAAGAGATCCAGCCAAATTCTGCAACAAGATAATTAGAAAGAGTGAAGGTCAGAGGAATAGGTTAAAAAAATACCAGTGTACATGCATTCTTGCTTCAGTTAAGAAAGATGATTTTGAAGACTTTATAAATCTTGAGGACAATTCCAATCCTACATCACTAGGTGACATATATTTTAGAGAAATCAGTTTCTAAGCCATCATTAATTGAGTAGTGCTAATGAAATCTTTAATCCACTTCTCTGTCTTCATTTAGAAATAGCCTAGTGTTTTAAACTTATTACTTTAAGTCTAGAAAATAACATATTCAGAATGAATTTTAAATTGCTCCTGAACAGTACTCTATATCTGGAACTATTACATCAATCTATTTATTAGGAACAAAGCTCTAGAAATACTATTTACAGAGATGCAGTTGAAAAACATAGCATAAATGATAGTTAGAATCTCACCGTAATATTTTCAGTGATTACATATTTCAAATTTATAGTATAAGAAATACTTTATTTCAAGTAAGCATAGAAAGGTCTTGAAGTTACTGTAAATACACAAGTCCTCTGAAGAATCTTCTCCCTGTCATTAAAGGCCTATGTCCAGAGAGGATCTTCAGAATTCCTTCAAATTGGTCTCAAAGACAATAAGAATAGAAATAAAGGAGTTTTAAATTTTTTTTAACTCAGAAGTCTTATACACTTACTCTTATATGAAAGCAAAAGTATCACTAATATTAAGAAGATATATACTAAAAATTAAAAATAAAGATTTGTGGTCTTCTTGAGCAAAGATAGATGCTGCAATACCTCAGTATTTGGTAGAATATACTGTGGTATGTAAAACACTGTTATTCAGAATTACCAAGTTTATACCAGTTTGGTAGCTTTACCAAACTTACAGGTTCTAGAAAAAAAAAAAGTGCCTAAGAATACACGCAGATACTGAATACATTGCTCTTCCTTCTTTACAAATGACATGAAGATCTCTTTAAAGGGCAGGAAAATAAGAAAATAGGATATATGAGAAAAGATACTTCACTTGATCACTGTCCTTGAAAATATAGATGTAATATTTTGTTTCATGTGCAGTAAGTGATTGCAATTAATGCTTTCCTAGAGATGACTGCAGTGTAGATTACACTTACAAGCACACAGAACTTCTCAACAGCTTCATCTAGCTCGAAATTAGTAAGCTCATAAAATCAATGACCATAAACTAAAAATACAGATAGTCTGCAAAAAGAGGTAATAAAATCACACAAAAAGTCTAAAAATTGGACAGTTTTGAAGAGAGTATTCTTCTTAAAAAATCAGTTGAAAAATTGCAGTATTTCATACTCTTTTCCACTCACAAATTGCAGTATTTTTAGTAAAATCTCACTGAATATAAGAAGGTTAGACATCCTGTGAGATAAAAGGGAAGACAAGTAAATCTGCGATGTATCGTTTTGTGGACAAAGTAATATATATTATGGTGATTTTCACCTACTGAGCCTCCATCTGAGGATGGAAGACTACTATAGAATTATGAAAAGGTTGTTAGAGGTAAACAGGTGCTTAAGTCATTATTGTCAGCTACAATAAAGGGTTTAAATACTTATGAGAATCTAGGGTGAAGTGATAAGTTCTTAACAGATCTAGAAAAAAAACCTCCAGAAACGGAATTGTTCTGATACTACTTAGATTGATTTGCATTTCAGAAGAACTAACATTCTTCATCTGAGAGCACTTTCCACCATCTTAAATAAATTTTCCCTGAAGTGCCACCATCTAGACCAGCCTCCAACTTACAGTAGGACTGTCACCCACAGACACTAGCCCGCTGGCTGGCTCTGAGGGTGGGGACGCCAGAACAGCTGTATATAACATCTGCACTGACTTCACCAGGAAACTTTTGCCAGACAGTTGGACCTTTGGCCAAAATTCCTGCTCTGACTGCATAATGGGGCTACTTTGTCCCTGGGATTCCAACATATTTTCCTTTGAAATCAATTAACCCTCCTTATTGTCTTTCTCCTCCCTGTTCTCATTCAGTTCAGAGATGTAGCCCTGTGCTTATCCTCCCACCCTTCCTTTAAATAAGACAGATCAGCTAAGAGCCAGCCCAGCCCTGGTTGCTGTCTCTGAGAGTTATCTCAGTCACATCTCTGTGGGCCAAAAAGAAGAGTATCCCTGTTTTGTTCCTCTGGTAAATAAGAAGTTTGGGCAGTTGTCACCCACGTGTACACTGCTCTCTGAAAACTGGCACAGGTCAGGCACGGTTCAGAACAGCTGCTTCAGACATTTTGCTGGTGTGGTTTAGAACATAAAGGATTTCATAGTGAGGATGTGGATTATTTCAAACATAGCCAAAATATTAATGCTTTTGTGCAGTTATTTATTGGAACAGATTACTAAGCTATTGTGGTTTTAGAGCAAATAGTGATGGTTTTAGAATAAAAGTAATGTCATTCAAAAGTTTAAAAATTTCAAATTTTCTTTCTCTCCTGAAATGCTGTCTAATGAAGGGATGGTACATATACTGTTTCTAAAGGATTAAATTGGCACTTAGACACGAAAAGTATTTTCATCTAAACTGAATTTCTAGAAAAACAATTCTATATAATAATAGGTACAATTTTTATTGATGTCATAAAATTTTGTAAAATGGGAAAGGCCAAGGTTTTCACCATTGAGCTTAGTGATCATTTTACATATTTAAGCATAAATCTAGGAAATACAACAGATTTGTAATTTTATAAAGTGTTATAATTTAAATAACTGAAAAAAGTCTATTAATATGATGCTAGTGCCTAAATCTTTAGTCAAAACAATTCAAGTGTAGCTCCTCCCAGGGAAAATATCATCCCTGGACGGTTGCCAAGGTCAGTTCCAGTTTGGATTATCTACTGTACATGGCCTGTAATTCATCATAGACTTGTGTAGGAGTTGCTCTTACATGCACATCAGCTTGCTCAGAAAAGGATGATTTCTCTTAAATCAATGGTCTTTGTTCTCAGCATGCGCTTCTAACAGGATACATATTGTGATTGAGAATTACTATTTGTTGAATTTTCCAGTAGGTATTGAATAATAATGATTATTATGTAGAAAAAAGCATTTAAAAATATATTTTATTAAAAAAATAAAATTAACTGTCTGGATAGGTATCTGGAAAACTGTGAGCAAATAGGAAGATTTGGGGAGGGGGAAATACAGAGAACCTTTTTTCATACTTCAAATTCAGGACCAAGAACTTCATATGAATGATTTCCAGTAGTAGAAAAAGAATTTTCTTGCTACTTGGGTTTTCCTGTTCACATTCAAATCCAAGTGGGGTTGGAAGAAACAGAGTTACAGGAGACCTTTTCCTAAGTTTGTACTTTAGCATTAGTTTACAGAAGCACTGTTTCCTTTCTCTACAAACATCTTCTATAACAACTACAGTCTATATAAGGTCAAGTCTGAAAATATTTCCTTTTAATGTTTTGTTAATCACGCCTTTATTAAGAATAGACTGGACACTGTGATTTTAGAACAGAAATTGATCTGTGCAAAATACTGCTAAGCTAAATTCCCGCTCTTTTGGCAAAAGTAATGCCCTCTGCTGGCAGGAGTACTGACATTCCCAATAAAAGGGTTAGAATTAATTGCTTAGCTTTGTAGGAAGTGGAGAATCTTTCCTTATATTCCTGCCAAAAGAATAGTTTGTAAGAGTTTTCATTTTTCCATCCTTTGACTCTATTCAGACCTTGCATAAATGGAAAAAATAAGAGTTAATGTAATGAATAAGCTGAAGGTAATCACTGAATTAATGAGGTAGTTGCAAATTAATTAGCTCACTGGAGTTAGACCACTTAAACCAGGTCTGAATTTAGCCTATTTTGTTTAAATAAATATTCGAAATAAATTGAATTCAAATGAGAGAAACAAACCAAATAGCTCTAGTAAATAAATAAACTAACTAAAGAACTTTGATGGTACTAGATATCTATGGCAAGGACCACATGTTTCCTTAATGATTATCTTCTTGGCATTAATGTTTAAAGGTTTGGGGTTTTTTCATCAACCTAATTTATTTTCAGGCTCTGTACTTGACACACTATCATTTCCAGAATGAATCTGCTTGAATTGATCCAGGACATCTCTGAACTTAGTTAAAGCATTCATTTGAAAAACAGAAGAGTAAGGATTTGTCTTTTACTCATTCAAAATGTTCCTTTTACCAAACAAATGTTTAAAGTAAGATATATACATTCCCTCAGAAGGAAATAACACAAAAAAGGACTGCAGAAACTGAGGCACATAGGAGAAAAACAATTTATGATTACATGCAACAGCTTTTCCTTCTCCAAGAAAATTTCATAATATTTAAATGTGCCTCTCTCTTAGCAGTAGACTAATTCCATTATCATAATTTATTAACCAGATCTTTTGTTCTACGTAGTAATACACTGTGTTTCCATGCTGTGTATTTTTTATCCTGTGACCTAATTTGCGTAAAAGGAAACTCTTATAACTCCCTTGTTGTAATGAATAAAATGTTAATGAAGAACTACAGAGAAATCCCTTTTGCATTAGTTCCTTATTCCCAGGAACATCATCATAAATTTGTTTGCCTGGTTCTGACAATGGTAGTGATGTTCAAGCTGTGGAGAAGCAATAGTTACACTAAATGGTTCTGATGGAAAAGTTAAAGATATTCAAGGCACTGTCATCAGGGATGGACTATTGGAATTTATCTTTTGGAAGATGAACTTGATGGATTTGGCCACAGTCCAGGGGTTTTTTTAAACATTTGTTATCTGTGTTGATAACTGCACATTGATGCCTTTTCAGAAAATGTAAATTAAAAACAGAGTTGTGAAGAAAGATTTTTTCCCTTTAGTACATGGAATACTGCAGATTAGTTCACCTTGCCAATGCATATTGGTTATATTATTCAGTAATTTCTGGCAATGATAGCACGGTAGAAGTATTAAAGTATTAAAGGTAAACAGTACAAATCATTAGGTGTTTGTAGTGATTATATATCACTGTTTAGTAACTACAATATTTACTTCATTAGAAATTGCCAGGTTCTGTTAGCCTTTACAGACTTTAAGATGGAATGGAATGTGAAATCATATAGGATGATAGTATTCATAATTGTATTCCACCTAAATAATTCAACTTTTATTAAGGAAAAAAAATATACATTAGCTATAAATCGTATTCTGACTACTTTGTCAATATTAGTACAGAACTTTAAAAATATGTACATTCATTATAAATAGTATTAATTTATGGACTCACTGTCTGACACTTCTGGATTTGCTTCAGACAGCTCTTTGGAGCTGAGGCATACTCCAGTCCTGAGGCACCCATATCCCTAAATGTCAGATAATTTGCCATATACCCTTCCCTGTAGATTAGCAAACTCATTTTAACACCAAAGAGTTCTTTGTTTACAAAGATCTATCTTACTGGTCATGTCACTTGCATGGCTGATATAATCATAAAAATACATGTGCAATTGTCTTAACACATTCTACCTTTTTTTTTTTTTTTTTTAAATAAATATTCCCTAAATTATTCCAAGATGAAGAATTATGGCCATTAAGATTAACAATTCAGGCGATATAAAAGCTTCTGTGAGAAAAATTGTTTATAAACCTCTATCTGTTGTTGTACGGTACTATTTCATGTTCCTGGTTTTTGTGTTAGATGAGAGGTACTTCAAACATAATAAGCACAATAAGTGACAAAATGGATCAGCTTGTAGGCAGCTGTTAGTCTGCCTCTGTTCTTCCCATTACAGCATGACTTCAGTGGGTCATGGGTTTGCTTACTCAGCACAAGTGACTGGTCCTATGCTTCTAAAATAGCTGTGTTGACACTCTCTTCAGGAAAAATGGTAAGGAATTTTCAGCTTTTACTCTTTTTAACCCTTTCTTCATGAATCTCTCTTTTCGTTACATCAGAGTCAATACATGTCAGACTTTTAAAATTAAAATACATTTGAAATTTATAATGAATCAAATAGTAAATAAGTGTATTATTTTTATGCTGTCATGAATGTTAACTGTATATGGTTATAGAAACAACTTATATTCCATGTCTTCTGACAAATTCTTTCCTCAGACTGGAATCACAGTAAGTATAAAAATTAGGTGAGTCACAACCCCAGCTGGCAAGTAAGCACCATGCAAACACTTACTTACTCCCTCCCACCTTGGTGAGGAGGATAATCATAAATAAATGGTAAACTGGTGGACTGAAACAAGGGTTTAATTTAGTAATAGAAACAAGAAAAATAATAATAACAACAAAAATAACTACAATTACAATAGCAACAAAAATAGTAATTGTAATGATAAGGAGAGGAAGAGAGAGCAGGAAACCGTAAGAGAAATAAGCAATACACAATAAAATTGTACACCACCCACTGATCAAAATGCAGCCCATTCCTAAGCAGCAATCAGCACCTCCTGGTCAATTTTCCCCAGTTTATGTCCTGGGAATGTCCTTCAGTGTGGAATATCTCTTTGGCCAGTTCAGGTCAGCTGTCTTAGCTGTGCTTTGCCAAGTGTTCTTGTGCATCTCCTCATTTGCAGAATATGAGACACTGAAAAGTCCTTGAGTTAAAGGAAGCACTGCTGAGCAACAGCCAAAACATTGTAATGATATCAGCTTTAGTCTCACTTATTCCCAGTAACCATAGCACTGTAGCAGCTACAAAGAATATAAACTGTGTCCCAGACAAAACCAATACAAAGTGTTGTATGAAAATTTGTAAAAAAGAACTCTCTCTCTTCATCTGCCTGTGAAATCTGAACACTCTTCTTGATTCAGTACCTGTTAAAAACTTGTGTCAAGAGAAGTGTTTATCACAGTATCAGAGGAGAAGAGATATCACAGCAGTGATATCTACCCAAAACTTGTTTGTCAAGTCATACCACTCCTCCCATAGCTTCCTAGGTATCCCCTTAATAAAAGTGCTTAGATTGTCTGGACTGATATATTAGAAAAATAATTCAGATTCCTAGCTCATTATTTACACAGGGGTCAGCAAAAATTGTAGAATGAAGCTCCAAATGTAAAAATGGAATGAGCAAGAATTGCAGTGCTAAGGCCTTAACTGACCTTTCCTTTCTTTTTCTGACCTGAAAAACCACAGCATTTTGAAAAACACCTAAAAAAGCCTTCTGGGTTTCCTCTTGTGCTTCGGTTTATACCCTGTTGAATTTGGGAGCTCAACATCTTGAGCTCAGCCCACATATCTTCTTGCTATGTCATAGACTCTGAAGAGGAGTCTGGCTTCTGCAAAGTAGAGCAGCAATTTCTACTTTCTTTATGATATAGAATAACAGAGACAAGTCCATGTTTTATCAATAATTTTGTATGGGAAAATTAACTTGGATCTGGGGAGTTATAGAACCAATTCACTTCCCTATTTGGAGGGTTCAGACCCTTACCTTATACCTCCTTGGACATTGCCCTTTGTCCAGGCTGCTCTGGTATAGCTGACAGTTTCCCTGTGAAAATCAAGTGAAAAATTAGTTTTTAACAAAATATAAGGGGTAATGAAATCTAAGGGTCAGGAAAGGTCGAGTTTGTGTTATGATCCAGTTTTTAAAATCTTCATTGGTGTTGGAATTGCAGATTAACATGAAGACTAAACAATCACTTTTTTTTTAATATCCATATTATTTCAGGTTTGTTTGAGAGAGAGAGAGAGAGAGAGATCAGAGAAATTTGCATTCTGATCTTGCTGAGATTAGTTGGGCAAGAGGAAGTTCAGATTGTAAATCAGGAAAATGTTCTTCACTGAGAGGGTGGTTGGCCACCAGATCAGCTTCCACAAAGAAGTGGTCATGGCACCAAGTCTGCCAGAGTTCAGAGTGTCTGGATGATGCTTTTAGTCATATGGTTTAATTTCACATAGTCATGTGAGAAGCAGGGAGTTGCACTTGGTCCTTACAGTTCCCTTCTAACACAAGATACTCTGCAGCTGAAAACATAATACTGAATTAACAGAATTTGAGTTGGATTAATGTTTTTGTTCCAAAATAACTGATGCAACAACATGAAATAGTTCAGTAGCATTTTATTTATTAAAAAATTAGAAAAAAATCCATTCATTATTATTTTTCATTTGAGTTTGCTGGAATAAACCTTTCATAATTTGGGCCTTCACCTACTATTTTACTAGTATGAGTACTGCTTGTATACCTTACAGAGAAAGAAATGTACCAACCAGTTGTAGGAAAAAATAAATATGAAAAAAATTACTACAGCATAAACTTTAACTAACAACTATGAAACTGCAAATGGAGAAATTGTGTGGGGTGCTTATAGTTTTTCATCTTTTCTGAACTGACAAGTCAGATGCCTTCCAACTCAAACCATTCTATTATTCTATGAGGCCTATTTATGAATTGATGCAACTTTTTCTGAAAATCATTTGGTGCTTTTAGAAATCTGTCACTATTGGGAGACTGTATCACTTCTGCTGGTTAGAAGATTTTGCCTAAATTTCAGAGCAGCTTTTTGCGGTGAATTGATCCTGGCTGCACACCAGGTAACCACCAAGTCACTCTATCACTCTCCCTCCTCAGCTGGACAGGGGAAAGAAAAATGTAGTTAATGGCTTTTGGGTACCATCCTAACCCTGTGCTTAAAAGCATACATATAATCAGTCATTCTTGAGGCAATGAGAGGCTTTATCTTAAACAATTTCCTTCCCCTCATTTTTGTGTCCATTTTCCTTCATATGTGAAATTAGCATATATATTTTTCTGCAGTATTTTCTTGCAGTAGGTTTTAATTAGAACAGTAATAATTCAATCACATTGTTTTTAAAGAAAGTGAACTAAACAAGTATTCTAGAAGAATACTCGCTTGTATGATATATGAATAAATTTTTCTCTATGTTCATAAGAAAATTTTCCTTGGTGCATTCCACCATTCCATTAGATAATACACCTAGATTTCAATGGCTGTATGTCCAGCATTAAAAATACCTCCTTCAAGAAATAAGCCCTAATGACCAGACTAAGAGTTCAGGGCTAATCTGTTCTTTACTGGATTTTGCATGCTCACACTGAAATCTCTTGAACCTACTGTGTGCCTTTATTATTTCCTTGTTTGAGGGTGGGGTGGTGGTGTGCACTTTTTCATTCCAAGACACCTGGGTATTATGGTTATGTGATTGTCAACAAGATTAATGCCTTCAAAAGGGAATATTGAAGACATGCCACATGCCTCAAGAATGGATATCAAGGCACATGGAGTGCTTGATATTGTTGATGTGACAGAAAGGAGAAGCATGTATAATATGAGATGAACAGAACTCAGTGATCTTATTCTGTAACAGCTCCAGAGAACAGGCTCTGGAGTGAGATGAAAATATCTTAGCTCTTCATTGTCCAGACTTTCATCTCATTTTGAGAAATCCATTTTATGCCAAGCCATAAGCCATGTATTTTGTGATGTAGGTGAGCTTTATCAGCTGATGAACTTACTGCTTATGGAAGTCATTCTTGCTATTAGTCTCTAAGCACTTTGAACTCTTCCATTCCATTTCTATTACTCCAATCTGATCTGTTATTATTTCCTGCCATATGATAATCTGATCCTATATTGGCAATATTTCCCAGCTTTATACTGTTGGCACATTTCATTAGGAAGCTCTTAGTTTATATTGCAATGAAATGTACATCAAAATATATGTCAGCCTGTCTGCAGCCTGGTACTTTAAAAGCTCACTCTATCTCATCACAGGAAGGATGTTCTGTTTCACTGTCATTTCAAATGCCTTGCTGACTCCTGTAGTATTTCTGTCTTGAAAGTGTAACAAAGACTCATGGGGAAATTTAGTGTGCTGGATTGTGTCCAGGTAGATTTGGCATAATTGCATACCCAACATCGACATTATCAGTTAATCCTTTACCTCTACACTGCACACCACTGCTGCTTCTCTAGGCTGATATAATGCATTTATCTTTGCAGCATAACTAACTTTAAGTTCTAACTCATGTTCTCTGCAAAGTGACCATGTTTTCTGATTACTTGTGTTTTATTATGCAATGTTGGTTTGCTTTTTTTCCCAAAGGTTTAATTCAGTTTGTCTTTTCAAAATTATTTTTTATCCTTTTATGTCTTATTCTCTGAAATGTTTCATTCTTAGTAATCAGTTCTGTTTTCTGTTCTGCATAAAGAGCCATTAAATTTAATTTTATAGATGGTTTCTTGCCTGGTTATATCTAAAAGCCTTCACTACAACCTTTTTCTCATGGTTTGGAGCCATGTTCACCTTTAAGTGTTTTGATGCTATGCCCAGCTGATCATAGTCCTACAAGGTTCTGTATTTTTCATTTTTGGAAGTGAGACTATTAGTTAAAGTTCTACATTTATTCAGCCTTCTAATTTAAGCAAAACTAATACCTGACTATATATGAACACAAGATTTTATTACTAGATTCTCTGTCCTTTATAATGTTAAAAGAAGTTTAAAATAGTATCAGTGTCTGTTGATTTAGTGTTTATTTACTGAAGAAATGTTGGTTATCATCTCCAGATTATCTGAACCAGACTGCCATTCTCTGAGCGTGTATTTTAGTTCTCTCTTCAGGCTTTCACTCTTCATTATGCCATTAACATTTACTGCTACCTCAATACTGATACCTTTATTGCTCCCTGATGTGGACAGAGAGATTTTTTGATAGCTGTTTCAGTTCTGCCAAATATTTCACCAATTTTTTGGTTTCACTATAGTCAAGATAGCTCTGCAGCATCAATTTTGCTAAAATATTGTGTAAATTACAAATTTAAGAAAGATAATAAAATGGATGTGAGCTTGAAGACTGAAATGTATTATGCTTAGTATTTATAAATTTAATTTTTCTATCTGAAAATGTATGTAGCCTTCCAGTTATCTTGTTCAATTTTTATTACTATGCCACTTTTTTGCTAAATTTTTATTTAAAATTAAAAGAATATAAGCTTCCTCCTCCAGAAAGCTTTACAACTGTAAGAACTTTCATGGAGCAGCTAAGGATTTTCTTTCCCCTTAACAGAAACTTTACTTTCAATACCATGTACGTGTTAGTTTAACCTTGGTACATATGCTTAGCTAGAGGCTAAGAAAAGAAAGGTTCACTATTAAATGACTCATTAATCAGCTTTAAAACTGATGAATAATACTTTACAACCTCTTTGACATGTGGTAGGGTCTGCAGCAAGTTTGGCATAATGGTTTCACTTAATAAACACCTGATTAGCATTGTTTAACAGGTTTGGATTGCATGAAAACAGTAAAATGGCCACATTCTATCTAGTTAATTCCTCATTAGCAGCCTTACATTCACTGTGTTTGACAGACTGTATACCAGCTTTGACACAAGGTGACCTCTTGCATGGGCCTGTTCATCACCCTCAGTCTGTCATAAATGGAGTCAGTTTAAATGTCAATAAGAATATGCCATCACCAGAGATTTTTGAGAATTAGAACCCATCTGGTATCATAAAGGTTATTTTTACCAACCTTATAATTACAGACTTGATGAAATTATATTGAGTAACAGGTAAAAATGTAAGGAGATAAAGCCACAATAAAATGTCTGGGTGGAGGCTTTTTATTAAACAGATGTTATAAAAGCTGAAATTTTGTGGTATGTAACACATTTCAGAAAGTAGGGAAAATGTATAATAGCTTATAAATGCATAGTTCTTAAATTTTAAACAAATATGAAAATATTTATTTAGTCAAAAGTTTTGGGAAACTGTTTGCTACTATCATTTAGATTAATGCATTTGTAAAATACATTAATTTTTTTCTTTGAAGTGTAATTATAGTTTGGAAATTCGTTCACTTTATTTCCTCACAGTGTGGGCTATCCAGGAGCTAATGAAATCCTGGTTCTGCTATGGGGACAAGAGGAAAATTTTAATTTAAATAATTGGGAAATCTGATGCAGTCAAGTTATTCACTAATATTAATTATTCCCAACTTCTTCCCTGATGTGTACTACATCTAACAAAGCATAATGTAATACCAGACAGTGCAGTGGTCATAGAAGATTAGCCACCATCACATGACACAAATTACATTTACAAGGTAGGAAATATCCCCTGCATTGAAGTCCCCTGCACAGAAATATGCATCCCTGCATATTTCTAGACTAAACATAACTGGTTCTGAGAATATGATGGTAGAATATACAAGTTCAGCCTACTATGCCTGCAGTGCAAAGCACAACAGCAATGGAAATTTCTTATAGAGATTAGGATCAGCTGGTAAATTGAAAAAGATACAGTAAAAAATGGAGGCAAAAGAAAGCACATGGGAAATGAAATAATGAGTTCTGAGCTCTCATTGGCCATGAAACATGTCCCCGTGGGACACTGCTACCTTCTATTCTACTGCTGTCTACTCTGCTGTCTTTCCTGAACCAGTGGAGGCACCAAAGAGAGAAAAATGAAACCTGAACAGGTTCAGACTGAAGACTGGATTGTGGGGAGGAAGTGGTAAGCATCATAAAATTTAAAAGCCTTAATCAACATTTACTTATTCAAATATTCAGTTACATGACATGAATATTGTAATTCCTCCATAAGATACATTCTATCCAAGACTTCTATCCAAGAAAGTAGTCTAATCTATGCCTTTGTCTCACTTTTCTCAGTTGTCTGCATAGAAACCTCTAAAAAGTGGGGGGAATTATCCAGTGCAGGGGTAAAGATGAGCTCCACATGGTATTATGAGGATTTCATGTATTCTCTGATGAAATTCTCTGTGTTCCAGAAGAGGCCTGGAGATTCACTATGTAAGATCATGTTGTCCAAATTTAGAGAAAACAATTTTCTTACACAACAGTGATTGAGTCAGCCCTGAGGAGCTTAAGTATCATCAATAATCTTCAGGAATTTTGCTTAACTAAGAGAGACAGTGTCAAGAATGGTCACTAAATCTTGCTTATCTTTGTCCACATGATTATTTTAATTAATTTGATTGAGATTAATGATCTTAGTAAGGGGGCTGTCTTCCCCCTCAACTCTGCTTTGGTTAGGCCATGTCAGAAGTACTTAGACCAGTTCTGGGCTCCCAAGTTCAGGAAGGACAAGCAAATACTTGAAAGGATCCTTTGGAGGACTACAGAGATAATTAGGGGACTGAACCATCTCTCTTATGAGGAAAGTCTGAGGCAGCTGGGCCAATTTAGCCTGGAGATTGAGAGGGGATCATATAAATGCATACAAATACCTTCAGGAGGTACATCAAGAGGATGGGGTTGGACTTTTTTCAGTGGTGCTCACCGATGGGATAATGGGCAATGGTCACAAACAAAAACCCAGGAAGTTCCATGTGAATATTAATAAACATGGGAACAGGATGCTCAGAGAGTTTGTGGAATCTCCATCTCTGGAGATATTCAGAATATGCCTGGGAATAATTCTGTGCAACCTGCTCTGGGTGACCCCCGTTTTATTGGTGGATTGGACTAGATCTCCAGATGTTCCTTTCAGCCCCAACCATCCCATGATTCTGTGATTCTTCAGAGTGCTGAGCTTGCAATTCAGCAGTTTAAATGTGGGATTTATTAATATTTGGCAATTAAAGTGGAATTATTCACAAACTCCAATATAGTTTCCTAAATATGCATTAAATAACTCAGAACAAAATAATGCAGAGCACTCAGGCATTTATGTCTTTGGAAGCACTCCTGAAGACAACTTTCCTGCAGTGCTAGCAAGACTGCAAAGAAAGTTGCTGTGCCTACAGAAACATTATTGTTGAACACAGTCTTATAATTTAAGCAATTGTTTTTGACAGGCCATAGTAATATAGAAGTCACTTGAGGCATAAGTTCATTTTGTCATGTCCAGTTTATATACATCAGACAAGATGACCTACAAAACCAACCTTTCAATGGGACTTTGCTGATTTCCACAAACTGAGGACTGGACAACTGATTTTTAATCACTGTTCAGTGGTTATGTTTAGAAATTACAAAGGTTAATTCAATGATGTAATTTTAAGAGCAGAGATTTGATCTTACCTAGTAAAAGTTATGTATTAAATGAGATATGCTGTTTATCACAATCGCTGGAATACAAGGTTCTTTTTAGTACACCTTTTAGTGATAATAAATATGTAACTCACAATAGAGTATTCCAGCTGTTGTTTAGGCAGAGGTGAAGCAATTGTAACTCCCTCAGTAGACTACTTTTGCAGTTGGTTAAAATAGATGGTTACATGTTCATAACCCAGAATTCATAGTTGCTTAAAGCCTAAATATTCCATTCAAATTTATTTTTATGCAATTGCCGTTTCCAGACTTTTAAAATTTAATTTCCCCCCAGTCAAAATGTTGCAATGAAAAGCTTTAGAAGAGGAATTTTCATAATTTTTGGTTTTTTTTTTTATTAATATATTGCATTATAACATTATTATCATTGTAAATAAATTTACAAACAAATGGGTTTAGTTTTAATCTTACTGTTGCCTATATTTCTATTTTTATTTCCTCTTTATTTTCCCATGCTGCTATAGAACCCTAGCTAAAAAGAAAACCACAGTGAAGTGAATATTCAGTTTATGTTTTTGGACTACATATCAGAAGTTCAGAGATTTTAAAAATAATTTTGGGAATAATTTTTTAAACTATATTTTATTTTCATTCTTTTGTACTCTGCTATGCTTTCCATCATCTGCTCAGCAACATGAGACCATCATTTTTATGCCTAAAAATAATTACCTTCACAAGGAACTGTCACTACAAAACATAATATTTGCATATCTGATTAAATCATATCTATCTAAATTATTAAATCACACAATTATTTAGCAAAGTGTTCCCCTATACACTAACAATGAATTCTACAACTATTTGTAGGAATAGCACTGCCTGTCTGATACTGCAGGCTATATAAGTATTTCAGTATGGATAAATGTAAAATCTTAAAAACCCTATTAATGGTAAATAGAATATCTTAACTATTTTCTAAAACTTATAGCAGTGACTGTTAGCTGTACCAGGTAGAAGACTTAAAATAACCAGTTTTATATATTTATTTTGTATTTTTTCCTACAAAATCTAAATGTGATTTTATATCCTTCTTTTCTTTCTTTATATTAGTTGTCTAATATTTATTCAATATAGAGAGGAATAGCAGAAAGTGAATTAAAATATTTGGGCCAGATACATTTAGCATTTAATTCACATTGCTCATGCATTTTGGTTTCCCTGAGATGCAGTTATTGTATGCAAACACATTCAAAAAATGGTAAATCCCAATGGTCTGATGTTTCTTCAATCAGGCACAAAGAGAATGGAGAGAAGGTACTAGCAAATACTAACATAAATAAGACTTTTTTATTTTGAGGATTCCTGTTAAAAACTAGAAACATGAAAATTCTTCACGTGTAGAAATTATTTTTTCCACTCTGATATTCCTTCACATTTACTATTTTCATATCTTTAGCATGTGTCATTCATTTTCTCTCCACTCCTTCCAAATCAGCCAAAGTATAAACCTGATATGTCAATACAGTATATCAATACAATATGCAAGCTAAATATTTAATTCCTCTATTTTTACATATCCACAGGTTATTCTTCCATGTGTTTTGAGTTTGGATCTCACTTTTTGGTTTAGTTTGGGAAGTGTGTGTGTTTGTTTGTTTGTTTTTCCTTTCTCTGTTATTGTTTATTTCCTATTCTAATTCTTCCTTTAGGCAACTTTTCTTCTAAAAGTTCTAACCATCTTTAAAGGAGATAATTTACTGAAAGTTAAAAGTAGCTGCTGTTCCAGCACCTATCCAAAAAACTTTTAAAAGTGTTTTTATTTCATAGTTATTTTTTACTCATGCCTTAATATACTGTGGAAGTGCATGATGTCAAATGATTTTTAACATGCACAGTCTATTTAAGTAAGAGGTAATTGTTGGGATGCTAAATTTCAACAACAAAATAAAAAAAAAATGAATAACTTGTTAAATTCTAAGTACCAGCAGCATCTTATGACGCAGAAATAGTTCTTGAAACTGTATGAAACTTTTGGCATTTTTAATTCCAACAAAACTTATCATTGGTTTATCAATTTTGCCATAATTTACAGAATAGTTATATATAACATAATCAGTATTTAATAAAAGTAGATTTCATGTTCTTACAGTAGATTTCATGTTCTTACAGATGTGATGCAGTTTTTTTCCACAAAGTCCATAGTCATCCATATTGAACCCAAACATGTAGGAAGACATAGGTGGAAGTATATTAAATCTGACAAATGACCTCCCATGTGCAAAGGAGGAAATAAAGATTCATTCTCCATGTTTGTGAGCTCATTTTGATGAAGGGAAGGCTAATTGAGGATGACATATATTCTAAATCTAATTCAAATCAGCATTTTTACATGAAGACTCATCACATTTCCAATGGTATGCTCTACCATAAAACAGCTTAGTAAAGACATTGTGAATTAGATTCTGGATTTTTTTGCAATGCTTCAAAAGAATCGTCATTTTTAGTAGCAATGAGATTCCAGTCTTAATATTAGTACAAACAAGTTAACTGGGATATTTTACATTTTCTATGAGAAGATGCTGTTGGAGTTAAATCAGAAGACAGCCAAAAGCGTGATCAGAGAGATGGAACGCCTCTCCAATGAAGACAGACTGTGAGAGCTGGGGTTGTTCATCTTGGAGAAGAAAGGGCTCTGAGGATACCTCGTTGAAGCCTTCCAGTACCTAAAAGGGGCCTACAAGAAAGCTGGAGAGACACTATTGACAAGGGCATGCAGTGATAAGACAAAGCTTAATGGCTCCAAACTGAAAGAGCACAGGTTTAGAATAGATACCAGGAGGAAATTCTTAACTATGAAGGTCATGAGGCACCTTAAGAGGTTGCCTGAAGAAACTGTGGATGCCCCATCCCTGGAAGTTTTCAAGGCCAGGCTGGATGGACTCTGAGGAGCCTGGTCTAGTGGAAGGTGTCCCTGCCCACAGCAGAGGGGATGCAACAAGATGACCTTTAAGCTCCCTTCCAGCACAAACCTTTCCCCAGTTTTAATTCTTATTAATACAATTAAGTTTCATGTTTCTGGGAAAATTACAACAAATATGGGATTATGTTTAGCAAACATGGGAGAACACAGGATTTCTTCAAGTAAAAACATTACCATTATAATGTTAAATTACACTTTTTTCCTCTGGCATAAATTATGGTAAACATATTTAAGAAAAAATGGTATTATTTGTCTTTAAAAATGAGGACTTCCATTCAGTCCTGCTAATTCTCATTTTAAATGGTTAAAAAAAAATCTTGAGATCACTATTAGCATAAAATTGATAATTTAGTTCCTTAAAAATATTCATATTATCTTACACTATTAATTTTGCTTCGTTTATACAAAACTTTACAGATTGTGTAGGTAATACATACTATGAAAAATTATGATCACTTCTCACAGAAAGATGCATTTTGAAGAAATATATGAAATTATGGTATATAACTGTGTAACTTTGTGCGATGAATGAACAGGACAGAGCACTTAGGAGATATTCTACCTGAATGCATGGGTAATACTTTTCAACCATTTAAATTAAATTTACATGTAAATATTTTTATGCAAGGAAAGATGGTGCAAACAAAGCTGATAATTTTGTTTACAATAGTTGATTTTCCTTCACAATTGTCATTCAGTCTTCTCTCTGTCATGAAAAAACCCACCAAACTTCAGATTTCTCTAATATAGCAATATTTTAGAAGTAGATGAGTACCAACATGTGAGAATTTTATTCTTCTTCTGGTATTTTTTCCCTTAAATATTCTACAACTTTAAAAGTGCACCATAAAATTTGGCAAATTTACTGTTTGTACATTGGCAAAAAAGCTGACAATAGCAATTACAAGCTCTGATTTACCATTTCAGACATTAGATACACAACAGAAAAAAATAGTACTTAAATGTTAAAGGAAGATTGCTTTTCATGGAGTGGCCTCTTCAACATAGTGAAAAATTATATGTGACTGTAGCCTTATCAAAACTATTCACAAAAACTCCAAACAAAACAAGAATGAGACACACAAATTTAAAAGAAAAGGTTTTTTAAAAAGCACAATTAAGCCTACACCTTGCCAGCAATGAATGATGACTATAATGGGGCTGTTGCCCAGAAAAAGGGGCTTATTAGAGCAATAAGCCCTATTAAAGCAACAATCTCCTCAATAAGAACCCAAGAAGACTCCAGGGAGATGAGGATGTATTGACATATGTCATAACCATTCACATATGAAAAGATGATCTCCATCTGGTGGGTGCATAGAAACCACTGTGAAATATTACTTATACTTCGGAATCCCACTTTTATATGTTATATGTTGTAGAAAACATGAAGATCTGAGATCATGCCTTTGGGTCTTTAAACAATGTTATTTCATTATTTTTAATTGAGAAAATGCTCCTTTATTTCCTGAAAGTAGAAAAAGAACACAGCTATGTCTAAGTCAGATAATCATGTCTAAAAAAAAAAAAAAGCCTAGATTTTTTTCCTTAAATGAACAGTAGTATTTGCTTAAAAATCATGTTACTTGACTTCTGGATCTCTTCCTGGCTTAGCCTCTGCTTAGCCTCTGCTGTGTGCTTCCACTCATGCTGAACAAATTAAATGGAAAGAAACACCATTCAGTGAATAGTAACAGAAAAAAATTCAAATTACACTGAGTAGTTTACCCATGTAGGTATTTTCTTGTGTAATAATTTACAACTTCTGTTACCTTCCCAATCTACTATTAGCAACTTTGGATATAAGGATAGCAAAAGGAACACTGTAGTGTATAACTCAGGCCGTGTTGCTTGTAATGATTGTGTTCTTCTTTTAAGGCTTCATTTATTCTTGACAGAAACAATTATGTAGAATTATGTGGAATAATTATATCGAAGGCAGGTGGTATGCAGTGCTCAAATTAGAAAGTATAGAGCATTGTTTTGCTGCTATCTAGAATATCCCGGACATTGAATAAAAGTTTATACCAAGAAGCAACAATATTACACCTTGGTACTTTATGATTTAATTCAAATATCACAATGTTCACAGTGTAACTCAACAATATGCAGAAATAATCCAAGCATAACTCCACAGCTAGGGGTTACTTTAGATTGAAAGGCATACTCTTCCTTATAGAAAAATAATTGAGTTTTTGGCATGTGTATATACAAGTGTACTAGAGAAATGTTTTATTTTGAATCTAAAAAAAAATTAAAAAAGAAGAAAAATTGTTCAGTATACCACCCTATTTTTATTTAATATTATTTCACAATTTCTCACGTGCTTTAACTGTAATAATTGTAGCTGGAATAATTGCAATATAAAAAATACGAACTTTCCCAAAAGTGATGCTACTATAATTCATATAATCATAAAACGGTGTAGGTTAAAGTGGACCTTTAAGATCATATCCTTTCAACCCCACTGCCATTGGCAGAGACACATTTCACTAGATGAGGTAGCTCAGAGCCCTATCCAATCTGGCCTTGAGGACTTCCAGTGATGCAGTATCCACAGCATCTCTGGGCAACTTGTTAAAGTGCCTCATGACCCTCATAGCAAAGGGTTTCTTCCTAATATCTAAACTAAACCTGCCTCATTTCCGTTTAAAACCATTAACCTTTGTCTTATGATAAAGTGTCCTTGCTATATTGGGTCTGTATTGGGTTTTAATGGCCAGATTTTGGTAGTGGGAGGGCTCCAGGGTTCTGTGAGAGCACGCTAGAAACTTCCTCCAAGTCTGGCAGTGCCAATCTTGCAGGATTGCTGTACCTCTGGCCGAGGCTGAGGCCAATTAGAAATGATGGAAATGTCACTTGATATTTAAAAAGGGAAAGAAAAAAGTGATTGCTTAGTTGTAATTGTGCCCAGAGAAGAGTGGGGTGAGAACATGAGAGAGGGACAGCCCTGCAGACACCAAGGTCAGTGCAGAAGGAAGGGAAGGAGGTGCTGCAGGCACTGGAGCTGAGATTTCCCTGCAGCCTGTGGTGAAGACCATGTTGAAGCAGCTGAGCTCCTGAAATATATGGAGAACCACAGGAATGTAGAGATCCACCACCGGAGCAGGGCGATGCCTGAGAGGAGGCTGTGAATGCGTGGGAGGCCCATGATGGAGCAGGCACCTGAAAGGGACCTGCAGAGCTGTGGAAAGAGGAGCCCAAGCTGGAGCAAGTTTCCTCACAGGTCTTGTGGCCCTATGGGGGACCCACGCTGGAAGAGTCTGTCTTTGAAGGACTGCATCCTGTGGAAGAGTGACCAGGAACAATGGAAGGACAGTTGCCTGTGAAATGAACTCATGTTTGAGAAATTCATGGAGAACTGTCCCCTGTGAGAGGGAACTCATGCTGTACCAGGAAAAGACTCTTCTCCCTGAGCAGTGTCTGTGTGATGCATTGACTGTAGCCTCCATTCCCTGGCTCCTTGTGCCATTGGGGTAGGGGAGGTAGAGCTGGAGAGGAAGGAAGAGTGTGAGGAAAGGTAATTTTAAGATCTTATTTTACTTCTCATTATCCTGCGCTGGTCTTTCTAGCAATATATTTAATTCATGTCTATAATTTGCTTTGCCCATGAAAGTATTTGGTGAGCGATCTCACTCTGTCCTTTACCCAAACTCCTTGTCCTCACTCAATCCTTCTGTCCATGTCACCAATGGAAATATTAAACAGCAGTGGTCCCAATACCAACCCCTGAGGCCCTCCACTTGTCACTGGTCTCCACTTGCACATTGAGCTATTGACCATAACTTTTTGAGTGCAACCATCCAGCCAATTCCTTATCTGCTGAGTGGTTAATCCATAAAATTAATATCTCTCTAGTTTAAACACAAAGATGTGTTGTGAGAAAGTGTCAAATGCTTTCCACAAGTCCAGGAGTACAATGTTGGTTGAGCTTTCCTCATCCAACCTATTTTTTAATGTATGAGGAACCAAAAAAATGGAAGGATTGCTTACATTCAGCAGAACTAAATAGTAGCAACCAAATTCAGTTTTAAGGCAAGGAAGAAAATTCCTTTTGCTGTGACTTCATTGATGTAATGGCAGTACAAGAAATAAGTCTCTGTCTCTTGCGCATTGTCACTTTAAGTAGAGAATGGAGTGATGCAGGGATTGCATAAAAGGGGAAGTATTAACTGTTATTTGATTTCTATCTATAAAGCAGAAAAGTAGAAATATAAATTATGAAATTGAATTTCCTTTCTTTATAGCTTTCCAATACCTTTATGCATCCCATGCAAGTTCTTGGCAGGATGCTGGATCATGCGAGGGAAAAGAGACAAAGGTTAAAAGAATTGGTAAAATTTTTTTTTTAAATACCAAGTAAAATTGTATGGCTTTTCTAGAGCCCTCTGTGAAATCAGGACAATTAATATCTGCTTTTTGCTGATGTCTCAGCTTGAAAGTGGAAAGTTTTTTGCTATTTAGATGGTCAGCTTGTCAAAACACTAATCTCTGTGGTGGAAAGTACAATTTTTGAGTTACTTTCTGTCACTAGAGAATACCTGTTTCTGTTATGAAAAGAAAAATATTCTTTGCCTCTTCCCAGTAAAGCCTTTTTCACTGTGGCTTTTTTCAATGCCAAATTCCTTTTTTAACTACATCATTAATTCATAGTTTTTAACTGACTTTCCCCTTCCTTGCCTGCCAACAAAAAAGAGAACTTTAGAAATTAGTATTTTCCATTATCTACAGAGCCATATTTATAATTTTTTACAGGCATTTTAAAAGCTGAGTATTCAGGAAGCGTAGAGGGATGGTTTATTCTTCTATGGACAAAATTTAACAACAATAAAGTTTGCCAAGGGTTGATTGCCAAGGGTCTGATTGTCAAAGCCCTGCCAGTGGGCACTGTTGTAACTCACAGATGCTCACAGACACCCACATGAGTACTAAGAGAAGTTGTGTATACTTCTATTTGTGCTTAGTGTGGTGGAAATTTAGGAAAATGTCAGTGGATATTCTTACTTTACCTGAAATAAAATGTTAGAAGAACCTATCCTATTCTTTTGATACCCTTCTTAGTCTCTTTGTTTACCTCACAATATTTTATGCTTTTCGTTTCCTTTATATTTTTCTACATTTATTATTTTCATCATCACTGCAAATGGAAATACAGCAGTTAAGTTGTATTTTTTGAACAATTTACTTTACTATCACCTAAAGGCCCAGGGTATTATTTCAATTGTTACACTTTTCTTCAAATTCATGTTTAAAATTACAAATATACTATGGTTTTTAGACATGTAAACAAGAGTGTTGTAGAATTTGAAATATTGCACAGTCATTTTCAACATCAGTGAACGATGTTAACATAAGTAAATCTGATGTCACTTAATTTAAACATTTTACCTGTTTTTAAATTTCACTGTATCTAGGTCTACAATAATTGGTTTATTCTCTGACAATTTACTGGATTAAACCAAATTCTTTCTTCTTCATTGGAGGAAAAATGCACCATCCATAAGCACATAAGTGTTTTGCAAGATCAAATTTATAAGATCAATTTCCCCTAATATTTCTTACTAACAATAATTCATCAAATCTTATAATATCCTTAGTTAGAAGCCACCTACAAGGATCAATCCCAACTGCTGACTTCACATATGGCAACCTAAAAGTTTAATCATATGAGAGTTGTCCAAATGCTTGAACACCAACAGGCTTGGGGCCATGACCCGTTCTACAGGGAAGTTGTTCTAGTGTTTGGCCATCCTCTCAGTGGTGATTTTTTCCTACTATGCAACCTGAACTTCCTTTGACATAATTTTAAACAGTCAATTGTGTTTATCAGCAGACACCAGAGAAAGGAGATCATCACCTCCCTGCCCTCTCTCACCCATAAGGAAGTTGTTGACAGTAATGAGATCACTCCTCAGTCTCTTCTCTAAGCTGAACAAGACTAGTCTTCTAAACAGCTCCTCCTCAGTCATATCTTCTAGTCCTTTCACTGTCCTTTTTGCCCTCTTCTGGACACATTATAATAATTTATATATTTCTTATCTTTTTAATCCCAATCCTGCACACAGAACTCAAGGGGAGGCCAACCAATGTTTAGCATTTGTGGGACAATTTCCTCTTTCGCCACTTGTCTCTGCTGCTCTTGGTGCACCACAGGATACAGATGACCCTTTTGGCCTCCAGAACACTGTGATGACTCATATTGAGCCTATGATGAACCAAAACCTCAGATCTACAGAGAAGGACTCCAGCCTCTTGCCTCACAGTCTACAGTACATCCAAGATTACACCATCTCAGGGGCAGAATCCACTATTTGTTCTTGTTAAATGTCAACGTATACCTGTTCATTACTTATTTAATGAATATATATATGACATATTGTAACTTATCTCTGAGAACACCTAGATGGTCACTTTTGAAGAAGTGAAGGAAGAAATGGATTTTTTTTCTCATCAATAAAACTGCAACAAAAAATGGATTGAGGAAAGGACCTGGAATTCTTTTTACAGGGTAATTTGGAATTTTCCAGTATTCATGTTTTCTGAAAGTTATTTCTAAGGAAAGATTTGCTTCCTGTATTCTAAAAAGTATAAAATGCATTTCCAGTAAACATTCTCTAAAACATGATAAACATATAATGTGTCTTACTATTGTTCTTACTATTATTAGTAATAATATATAATAATGCCAGTAATAATAATAATACTGAAGAAGTAGAAAGAATATTTATTCTCAGGTGGTGTGTATAAGGCAAAAGATGGCTATATGAAAAGTTAAGAATCAGTTGCATTCTTGAAACTTTCATTCATTGCTCTACCTTTTTTTTTTTTTTTGAGAACTCTATTCTTATTTCAAGTCAATACTATAAAACATAGCAAATAAAATTGATAATGAAGTGTTTGCCCAGCTGAACAATCCTGTTTTTGTCACCTGCAATCTTAACAGAACTGGTTTGAATCAAAAACAATGTGGCTTATACTTCAAATATACTTGTGTGTACATGTGTGTGTATTGTTCCTTTTTCCTCCCACATGTTCTCCACCTACATGTCTGTCAGTCTTTTCCAGGCAGCATTAAACCATAGCTCTTTTTTAGAATTGAACTCGCAAACATGCAATTTGATGTGATGCCTTACACTACATGAAAAAAGGCTATAAGTAATTCCTCCTATGAAGAGTGAAACAATATGAGGGAAATGAATTGCAGCAGTATGGAAGTGTTGCTATAGTTTAGAAGTGTGTTTCCAGCATTAAGATCTTTGACTCCCCACCCTTGTTGCACTATGTCAAAGCTTTCATCATTTCCCCACAGCTTTTGGTTTCATTACCCTGTCTACATTTATTTGGTCACTTCCCCATTAATTACTGCAGTGAGCAAGTTCATTATATTTTTTCTGTAGTCTTGCCTCTGTTACCTTTTTATTACCTTTTCCATGAAAGTGGACAAAAGGCCAAAAGGAAAAAGGCAATTGATTTTAGACTGTATGAAGTGTTAAATAATACCACTGTTGTGCAGATGTTCTTTGAATCGTAAGAATAGTATTATTAATGCATGCTTTCATTTTGGTATTTTCTTTGGAGGTTCTTAGACGATTGTGTCTCCCTCACATCTTAAAATACTTTTAAGTTCAACCTGTTTGCACAGAGCTAGGAATATATTAGGAAGACCTGCAGAATCAGGGAAAAAATAACTTAGCTTCTTATAGTAATGACACAATACTTCATTTACATATATTGTATTGAGTGCTAGATTTGACCACATCTATATTAATTTTAGAAATAAATTTCATTTTAAAAATCCACGTAATGTTTTCTTGACTAACAAAATGTATTATAGCATATTAAAATTATATATATCTATTAAACTACTGAAATATTATGCCCACCCTGTTTTAAGAAAAAATATTTTTTTTAAGCTACTGGTTCTCTAACTACCATTTTATCATAAATATTTATATTGTAGTGACATCTAAAATGTGCTATTCACTGTGTAAACAATTAAATATGCACTTCTTATTTAATAACATATTCTGCCATCATTACATGTGCAGACCAGATCAATGTCAGGATATAGTTTCACAGTACTATGGGGAATTATGTTACAGTATGCAAAGTGCTAATTTCCTAACATTGTAATTAAAGTTTCTGAGTGACAAACTTTGGAAATTAGATGTAAGTCTCCAGTGTTTAAGAATGTCTGAATCATTTGCCATCATGCTTGAGTACCTTTTCTCCTCAAAGTATTCACTAAACTGACTCACAGGTAAGGGAGGGAGGGAAATTGCTTGTTTATATTTCTTAGCTTCTGCTTTAGTGACTTAGAAGTACTTACATCACATGTCTCAAAGACAACAAATTTGTTGCCATCTCCTGTGAGTGCTACTGAAGTTGTATCTACAAATGTTTTAAAGGGAGAGAGAATTGTGAGAGACTTCTATGAGGAGTATTTTTTTTTATGCTTTTCCCACCAACATTGAGAGTCCTACCAGCTACATTATTCCTAAGACTTTTAAGGCTTTTGAAATTTTAAGGTTGAATCTGAAATGTCCTGAAAATGAATTTACTTATTTGCTTCAAGCAGTTTTCATGTGTGTGGTGGAAAACTGAAGAGTCCAGATTTTCTTTTTTCCTGCCCCCTTCCTTTTATATGTACTTATTTGTTTGTCTGTTTCCAGTTCATAAGAACTAGTAATATGTTATACTAGAGAGGTTGTTTGAAAACAGAATATTTATTCTTACCCAGAACTGAGTTTTTGAGCACAGGGCTTATTTTATCAAACTTGCATGCCAATCAACTAGGTCAGTTCTTTGATAGCTTGGACAATGAATGTGTTGCCTAGGAAAGGAAATACTTTGTATTTTTATTGTTGTAGGAATTAAATTATCTTACACATCTCCATTATCAGGGACATCAAAACAATCAATATCCTAGAATGAAAATACAGCACATAGTTTTTTCACTAGTATTACAAGAAAGAATAATTATTGCTACTATGGGCTTCCATGTACTCAGATGAGATCAGAATCTCTAGCATCTGTTTACAGACAGCAAAATTTATATCTGACTTGTAATGATTTATAAGGGCTAGTGGAGGAAACTTCAGCATTGGAACCTCTGTATTCTGATCTTGGCCAGGGGCCTGCTACTTATGAGGACATACTGTCTCTTTTGTAAAGCCCTAGCAAATCTGAAAGTCCCTTCTGTTTTAATAGTGCCTTAGACTTCAGCACACAAAATACATGTCTCTGTGAAAAACTCTCACAGGGAACTTAATTACAAAAAAAGAACTGTACTCATTCTCCAAGAACCACTAACGCAAAACTCTTCAAGTTTTCAGGAAGATTTATGTAAAATAAAAACTTTTATCTTGTTTTCCTACATCCATTTCTTCATTAGTTATTTTATGGTGGGAGCAAAGACTATCCTGATTAAAGAAAAGCATTTTTTTTACTTGATTTGGAGAATTCTTCACTTTCTGAATACAGAAATTTCAAAAATTTATATTTAGGCCTAAAGAGGGTAGGGAAACTGTTTCTTTGCTGCTCAGTGGCTTTTTTATGTTTGTTGTGACAAGGAAAGAATTGAGAGTAGCAAATAAGGTGCATATTCACAAGAGATATTTCAATTTCCAGTCTAAAAATTAGTTATATATGATCAGATGTACTTTTGCCTCTTCCTAACATAGGTTATTGTATTCATTCACAAGTCCTTGTAGGAGAGATGAAAATAACTAAATGCCTAACCCGAGGCAGATGCCCCTATGGTTTATGGTGGAAAGGAATATTTGAATAAATTCCATCTATGTCACTTATGTTTAACCTAGTTTCTTTCTCTCCCCTTTCTTGTTTATCCCTGAACTTCAGCTACTTTGACTGCTTTATCTGATTTCAACTTAGAATAGTTGTTCTTAAATTATATTTACTTTGAAGTTATCTGCTGCTAAAAAAGGTTTAGAGTACTCAAAGCTTTTTCAAAGCTTTCAAAAAAAAGGTCTTGTGTACCCAAAGTTTTTTCAAAGTTCTACATTTTCTATTCCAAAAACACTGGCTGGTGATACAAAACCTTGCTTGACTTGACAAAATTCAAAATTTAGTAGGAATGTAAAGAATGAATAATCCAATTGAAGCTAAAAATCTATACAGTCTAATGTCTCACTTTTAGAGTACCCAAAAGAAAAAACAAGGCTAAAGAGAACAAACGTTAAAACTTTTAGTGCTCTTCTTCCTGAGGAATAAACCAGCTCATGTCAAGTCTCCCATTTCTCCTTCTTCAGCTTTTGGCAGAAAACGAAGCCCAAATATTTTAAGAGTTAATTAAAATATTTACTTAACCACCATTTGTTTCACCCTGTCTTTTTGTTTGTTTCTTTGGGTTTTGCTCTTTTTTTTTTTTGTACTCGTTGCTTTGGGTTTCTCTTTGTTTGTTTGTTTTGTCATAGCTGTGCAAAATTTAGATTTGAGGTATCATAAAGTTTGGGGAATATGTAGATTCAATCATCAACAGCCTCAAGACTTTCCTGGAAAATATAAGCTAAAAAAAATTAAACATTTATAACTTTTTTTCCCTGTTAAAGCCCTAGAACAGCTTATTGAACCTTTCTTAATCTTTAAAATATCCTGGTAAGATTAACTCTGCTTCTTAGATGAGTAGCTCTGTCAGAATGTTTCACCTGCAGATAGTTGTAGTGCCTAAGCACTTCTAGCATTTATTTTAATTTATAGTAAGTGTTTTGTAAATTAAATTTCTTGGCATGCTTTTATCTATTGTGCAGTTTTAGTCTTTCACATACTTCAGTACCAATTTAGCAAGACTTTCATTGTGCAAATTAGCTCTATATTGCCTAAGAGAAAACTCAAATATTTTCTCATAACAGTAAGTTATATGACATTGGAATTTTTAGTTATAGCTCTTTGTTATGTTTCACATGGTGAAATTACAAAGAGGTGAAAAGATATGTTAAGCTGCAAAACAGCAATGCTTTTAATTTAAGAGGTTTTCCTGTTTCATTACTTTTTTACTCTTCAATGGAGCTACAGAAGATTGGAAATGAAGCTGTAGGAACTGAGTGTTAACTTTATGCATCGTATATTTAGAGTCTTACCATATTTTCATAAAGACCATCTGTAGGGCAAAAAAACAACCAACAAACCAGAACCATACAATCTGCCCAATGAAAGACCTATATTCCACACTAAAGAGTGGTTTTCACAAAAAGAATTTTCATTTTTCACTAGAGAACCTTATTTGGACCCTTTGGAAGTATAGGAATGTGTTTTGTATTTTACTGTTCACTTTTTGCCATCCTATCACCTGAAATGTACAGCCAAGTGATGTGAAGTGGGTTTAGTGCTACATTCATTTTCAAATGCTTAACAGGGAAAATAGATATTTTTATACTGGATCAAGCACTTGGTAATTCTAATCTATAGCATAAACTGCTAAATTATTTGAAACTTGCGATTAAAAAAGCTAATAAATATTTATTTTCTGTTGTTTTTTTTTTAAGAAATATGCAATTATCATTAATTTGAACAGTGAAATAAGAACAATTTATCTTAGATGAGGTATTAAAAAAAGAATTTTTTTTTCCTTTTCTTCAGGTAGATACCTTGAATATAGTACTTCCATACTTACTGTATATTTATACATTACCTAGACAGAAATAAAAATAAAAAATATATATTTATATATAAATATATATTATACATTATAGCATATATAGCATATATAATTTGGGTCACATATGCTAAATATGCATGTTAGGTTTTGCTTTTAAAAATTATGAATAAAAATTATGGTCACATTAGGTCATAAACTTTTAATTTATTGAATAGAAAATACACTGCCATAAATTTATTAACAAATTATTTTTCTTAATTTTTTCATATTTTTACATATCTATGATTGCTTTCAAATTTTCTGATTATAGGTGATCTTTTAAAATCATCATCTATATGAATTTACTTCAAGAAGACTAAATCTAAAAGCAAAAAATAAAACCTTAATAAAATGTACATTTAACGGTAAATAATATAATTTTTCCTTGTTTCCCCTTTTTTTAATAAATTAGAAAATTATTTTTAATTCTATTGACATTGATTTACATCTAGAATGCCAAAGAATTTGCTCTGATCTTGCCTGTGACTCAAAGTCTTACTGCTGCAGCAGCTGTACTTCAGAGATAGATTTTTGGCTAGTTTTTATTTGTCCTAAATTTAGAAACCTCTAGTTTGGCAAGAGAATGAGAGGTCTTGTTCTTATAAGAATGCTTCTTAAATGCTTTCCATATAACTGTATGTAGAGTAATAGGTGAAGTTCATGTATTTGCTGCAACAGGCATTAATAATAGGAAGTATGAGAAAAGACCCTCCAAATCTCTATAGGCTGTTTATGAGAAGGAGACAGTCTGGTCATTGAAAGTTAGGTGAGAATAATTAAATTCTTGCTGCTTCGGTGGACAGGCCTATATAAAACAAAGGTTGTCTGAAATGAATAGTTTTGATTTGGGTAGTTTCCTGAAGGACATGGTGCAGTTAGCTGAAGGAGCACCACATCAATTTAAAGATAAGGATCTGCAGTTCTGATTTGTCTGCTTTGTACATTATATTAAATGTATGTGTAAACAGCATTCACAATAGCTCAGGTCTGAACTTAGGACTAAGCTAACAACTAATACACAGTGAGTTAACAAAGACAAGTTACACACATTGGGAGGAAAAGGAAGATCAATGACACACTCCATTGAAGGGAATGACAATTAAGATAAATCATATGCTATGCTATTTAGCATATTTTCAACAAAGTATATTATACACGAACTTACATACATTTTTTTTCTTTTTGACAGTTTGTGACTGAGTGCTTTGTGATGCCATGAGCACTTTTGGCACAGATTCTCTGGATCTCCCCTGGGTTATTCTTAGTTTTTTTATCACATTGCTACTAAAGCACTGACACTAAGTGCTGAATATATAACTTGTTTCTAATTAGATACCCTCTGTTTGCAAAATCTGTGACAAAAAAAAAGTGTTTTTCTAAATCTAATCTGGATAAAGACAACTCATTATGAGTAGCATGTGATATGTCTAAAGGTTTTATCAAACAAAAGGAGGTGTTTTCAAGCATTCCCCTGGAGCCCTGCTACCCTGATGGAAATTTTAAATTTGAAATATATTATCATTTAAAGAGCCTGAAAGATGTAAAGAATTAATTCTCTCTACTAAAGTCAACAAATAATTATGAGTGCAGGATTAGATTGATAGATTAGTGGCATGGTAAATTAAAACAGTAAGGGATATATTAAATCAATCTAGCTACTTTGAAATTATTTATTTATATTCTGTTTGGGGGTTTTAAGAGACTGATACTGAAAGCAGAGTCACAGTGTCTGTGGGGATCCAAGTTTAAGAGATTTTAAAATACAGTGCTTTTTCTCCCCTTGTTATTTGTGCTCTTTAGCCTTTTGAATACTACGAATGTCCCCTCATCAGCTTTTCGCTTTTGATGAAGATTCATTTCTGAAAAGAATATTGCACTTATGAGTTTGGTTCAATCCACAATATGGTAACACATTACATGATTGCCTTCTTTTAGGATGAAAGCAAACCAAGAATTGCACACTAAAGATTAGCCTGATTAACTTGATCCAAGCACTAGTGGGTATTTAGTCTGTAGGGCTTTGCTGTAGGTAATTGGAAACAAAACCTCCCAAGATGTACACAGAATGCATACCAGATCCTCAGCGTCCTCTATTTTGCTTAGTGATAAACTCTTGATGTGCCACACTGATAGCCTGGCACAGCTGGAGACCTCAGGGAAGGAAGGATGAAACCTATTCCTGGATGCTTATGACCTCTGTTACCCTTGTGGCTAAAAAAGCACTTCAACTGAGGTGCATTTATGTGCATCTTATGTTAGCATTTAACTGTTATTTGACATTACAGAAGCAAAATTATGTGGTACAAAAACATGATTGGCATCACTGATCAGGATTTCATACAGATTCACTGACCTCTAGTTCCCTTTGCATATTGCTGCTCTTGAGTGAGTCTGCCCTGCCTCTTGTCATGTCTTGACTAAAACAATAGGGGGAAAAAATCTCCCAAACGGAAACGTTCTGACTTTGAACCCATGCTTCTTGTTTTATGAATTATGAACCTATGCAAGAATGAAATCTATATCCATGACTCTGGTTTTTAGGTGGCTAGATTTTTTTCGTTTTTACAGTATGAATAAGATGTGGGATTGACAGAGCAGTCTCTCACTTTACTCAGTCAAATGGAAGCCTTATTCATAACCCATGATATACTGTTGGCAGCTGCTAAAAGAGACATTACCCTTTTAGTAGCTTTAGGTAAGCTTCAGCAAGAGGATGGGGTGGATTAGCAAAATGTGAGGGATGAAATTCAGCCCTGCTCAACCAAAGGCTTTCTTCTGAGCTCTCACATGCTAGGAAAAGGCTCTGACAAAGAGAGGGTGAGCCTGAAAGGGTTGCTGAACGCTTGAGTGGCAGCTCTCTGTATGACAAGTCTTGGGGGATTGGGTACTTAAATCTTAATTACAAAAAACAATCATCATCAGGTATTAAAACTCTACAGGGAAATTGAAAGACTCAGAGAAGAGAATCCCAATAGTGGAGGTCTGCTCTACGCAAATTTAATTGACTCATATTATACAAATAAACCTGATAAATTAAAAAAAAGTACCTGTAAGAAATTGTTGAGTGATTCTGCTATAGACCAGATGCTGTGAGAAAGATAAGGGGTGGAATTTTCAACCTGAAGAAACTCAGTGACTTCTAAATGAAGAGCTAAATGCTACAGATGACCAAGTTTCTTAGAAGCATTTGTAATGCACCTGAAAATAGAAAATCTTTTAGATCATTCAATGTCAACATTTGTGAAATAGAAATTGATACATTTACATGTTATTTAGAGTTTGTCATGCCTGTATGATGCAAGCATGTAAAAAAAAAATTTGAAAATCTACATTGGTGGAAATGAAATTGTCTTTAAAAAATGAGAGGGCTTTACTGTAGAGACGTAATAAAAAGTATGACTTCTACTATCACTCTCTGGAACTGAGGAATGGCAGTCATTGTCAATGACGGATTTTGTGGTAGTGGCGAGCAGGAGTGCAAAGCAGATCTCAATTTGGGGGAAATGATTTTCTAGTTAAACAGTGGCCAATTTTAGATCTTTCCAGAAACAATATGATAGTTCTGTTATGCTCAATTCACAGTATAATTAACAATGGATTTTTTTTCTTTCATATATACTAACCACTTTTGTCATGGTAAATTACTGACCTAGTAGGAAAAATAAAGTACATAAAAAAAAGTTCTGCTCAGAGAATTCTGCATTTGTTCTGTACTTTCTTTATTAGCCCTATAGACAATAGCACTAGTCATAGTGACAAAAACACAGTAGGTGTCTTCTTCATAATCTTTGAAAAGAAAATTTTTGCAAGTAAATTTCTATGGCCTGGACAGAACTTGCACTGTGTGCCTCTCATGTCAAGTCATGGTTCAGCTCTACATTTCTCTAGTGACAAAGGCATCCTAAGAGGTTCCCAGACTTCTTGGACTGTCCTGGCATTTCTACCATGATTCACAACCTCAGCTGAATTAAATCTATGTCCAAGCATGATGTAATATGGACTAAGAGTGATGAAAGTTATAAATAAAAGCCAACTTCCTTGTGAGTTCTCCCCTAATATTTCATTGAACACAATTCTGGGGATTAGAAATTACTGTGTGGATCCAGGAGTAAACATATGAGGGAAGGATAGCTTTGCAACTAGTAAAATAAAATAGCATGGAACTTTTCCCTCAGACATTAATATTATGCTAGCTTTTCTAAGGCATTTTAGAAGGGTGTCAGTCTCTTTCCACAAGCAGAAGAAATTTAAATGAGATACTTAAATCAGATGGCTAACTTTTGGACACTTAGAGGCACAAATGATGAATGACTAATGCATGAACTTTGCAATATTCAGTATTTAACATATGTCATGTCTCCTTTAAAATATTGGCCGCTATTGTTTCCCCTCCCTTTCATGTATACCTCAAGCTTCAGGGATATAAGACTTCATTTGTAGACTCTTTGCTTGTAGAATTCCTTTTAAACTCAGCGGGAACTCAGATTTTGGAATCTGTCAGATCAAATACTCTCTTCTGTGGAAATGAAAAAAGACATGACTGAATAAGGAGTAAAATACTATATTATCAGTCCAACAAGACTGCTGTTTTTTCTCCTAACATTAAGCTTATTTAAAATGGTTATGGTTCTTATAATAACAATATTTTGTTTGGAAAAAACCCCAACAAACAAACAAACAAAGAGACCTTCCTCACTCTATTTTTGGTTGTTCTCCCTCCAAATACCCAAATCAAAAAGCAAGAAACATTAGAAAATATGAAAAAAAAATTAGAATTAACGTTAGAAAATATGTTGATAAATGAAGTTTCTGCCATTAGAGGTTGGAAAATTATAGTCATTAAAAAGTCACCTACTGATACAAATTCTGTAAAAAATGTTGGAATTTCACTCTTTCAAGCACCTTTTAAAACATATACTGACAGTTTAAATTATAGTGAACTTGTAATAGATTATAAGGTGTACTTAGCCAAAGTTTGTAAACAATAGAATAAGTTTTGAAGAACAAATAAACAAACAAAATCCTAATCTTTTTTTGTTGCCTTTAGTTCTCTTTGCAAATGCAGAGGCAATGCTTGAGTTGCACTAATAATGTTTTACTGTACAAATTTTCCTCATAAACCTTTCCTTAAACATACTTTAATGAAATTGTTGGAAAGGGTCCATAGACTTCTGTAAAATAAATCATTGCAATGTCTCTCATAAAATTATAGGGATAGATAGTCAATTTAGACATAGTTCTGATCAATGAATTATTTTCTGCAGAACTATTTCAACAACTTTTAGTGATAACCAATATATATGGGTTAACTCTCGTGCATTCCCCTCCACTGCGATGATAGCTCTGTAGTATTACTGAGTAAAGCTTAAGAGTGTTTTTCTCTGAAAAACATATAAGTACATGTTCACGAGTTTACCATGCATTCCTTACTCTTATAAGTACTTCCTTACTGTTGTAAGTACTATCCTGATAAACACTTATGAATATTGGTGACGCCACACCTTGAGTGCTGTGTCCAGTTCTGTCCCCTCAGTATAGGAAGGACCTTGAGATACTTGAGCGCTTCCAGAGGAGGCAACAAGGCTGGTGAGGGGCTTGGAACACAAACCCTGTGAGGAATGGCTGAGGGAGCTGGGGGTGTTTAGCCCAGTGAAAAGGAGACTCAGGGGTGACCTTATCACTCTCTACAACCTCCTGAAAGGTGGCTGTAGCCAGGCGAGGGTTGGTCTCTTTCTCCAGGCAGCAACTGACAGAACAAGAGGACACAGTCTCAAGGTGCACCAAGGGAAATATAGGTTGGATATTAGGAAGAAGTTTTTTACTGAAAGAATAATAAAGTACTGGAAAGGTCTGCCTGGCACAATCCTTGGATGTGTTTAAAAAAGTGCCATTGATACGTGAAAAAGACTATAACTTGTAGAGTTATAAAGTAGGTATGCATTTATTTAGCACCGAGGTGCACAGGGATAATTTTTTTAAAGCACGTACACCAAAACTTCAAACTATTGCTTTATTTATTTTTTAAAAGCTTAGGATTACACAATACGTTTAATACATATTCATATCCTAGTTTCGCCTACCTTCGCTTTGTATTCAAATGAACTAAAAGTCTTTTCGTGCTTGCACCTTTCTAATTTGGGGGTTGTCAGGGGTCTTTGATGAAGGCTTTTAAATTTTTCATTGCACTTGAACATTTTACTTTTGTCTTTAGAGCATGTGTCTTAGTTTTTTGGGCACATTCCAGACCTTGAGATTAGTTTTGTTGGTTTAGGGTTTTGGATTTATCACTTATTATTGGTAGCTTTGTAACCCTCACCCTGTTTGCAAATTTTGGCTCAATTTATCGCAAAGTCGTTTGCTTCTTTTTTCGATTTTTGCAAGCATAGTAAATGTTAGGCATTCTTCATTGTTTTGGTTTTTGATGAACTGTTTTTTACTTTTCAGTTTTTTGTCTCACCATGGTCTAGTTGAGATATTAGGGCATGGGTTGGACTCAATAATCTTGAAGGTCTCTTCCAACCCAATGATTCTGTTATATTCTCATTTTTTAAATTACAGTATTTCAACATGCAGCTGACCATACTAAGGATTCTTAATGATCCAATTAAAAAATACCTTACTTAATGGAAATCTTTCCTCTTGTGATTCACAAAAGAAATGGAATATCAAAATTCTGATCTTGCTGAGTTAGATTGCATAAGCTTTAAAGTTGCTCAGAGGAATGTGTACTACAGAAACGCATCTCAATCACCCTGTTGTCTGCTCATTATTGTTCTGCCTGAGCCAGCTACAAGGAGAAGAATAAAAGTAAGAACAGCCCACAGTTCTTTGTCACTTCTTAGCCATGCTGCATATGGCACCTTCAACCTAACATGAAAAAGTTCTGTTAAGCACTTGATTGACCTCATAGTGCTGCCTCATTACTAACTTAATAACTATGCCTACTTGACAATATTTTTGATGGAAATCTTCCATCAGGAAATTAATTTTCAATGGGATCTGAATAATCTGCAGGGGGTTGTTAATTTAGAGGAATTTTTTCAACACAAAGTCAAAATATAATGATTTGATCAAATGAAAATGCTACATTTTGACAGTTCTATTTTTATTTATTTCATAATGATGATGTATATGTAGATTATATTTGATATTATGTTCCTGAGGTACAATATTGGCTATACTACTATAATAATAGAACTTCATTTCAGATATAAAACTCTATGAATTAAAACTATAATATTTAAAAGAAATGCTTAAATAACTCAAACTAAAGTAAAAGTGTTGAGTTTCACTTCAGTAAAGTATATTTTTCATCTAAATAAGAAGAAAACTTGAAGGAAAATGGTCTTCTGATATTAAAATTTTGTATAGCATGGAAATTTATAGTTTTTGAATTCTGCTATTATTGATTATACCAGAATTTTCAAATGTTCAAATTTACTCAAACACATTCTACCCTAATCAAGAAACTTTTAATATAAATTCTACTGCTGTTACATATTCTGGTATTGTTACCCAGCAGAAGAGAGGACTATGTTATAGAGAGCCTTGTACTATGTAGGAATGGGGAATGCTGAAAAATCTGAAGAAAGGCAAAGAGAAATGCTGATGTTAGGAGCATAAATATCCTGAGAAGAATTCTTTCACTACTTGCAAAGCATCATTTTCTCTGTGCCTAGGATAGCCACTCTAACATTATCCCAGCTCTGAATTTACCCAAGAGGAAGAATGTCATTTACTGAATCATCACTAATGTACTTTAGAGCTGATTCTAATTCAAATGTGGTTTTCAGCTTTGAAATTAACTGATAAAATTCTCCGAAGTGACTTAGAAAAAAAAGCACAGATTTGTTCTGTCCCTGGATTTCCTTCTTCATATATTCCTTCCTTAGAGACTTTTTAATAATGACAGTTATAAAGGAAGGTTTCTGTTCTGTGAATTTCTATTATTATTATTTTGTTCATTTGTTTTGTTAATAAAGGGTTGGGGTTTGGTTTTTTTGGGGTGGGGGGTGTTTTAAAAATCTGTTTGCAGTCATAATTAAGAAAATGGTTAAACCTGCTGTCAATTTACTTAATTGATTTAAAAAGTTGATGGGAGCCTGGAATGGAAGTATTTTGCCTGCAGCTGAGCTGAATACAACAGCAATTTATTTTAATAATGAATGGTGAGGGAAGAATTGAGCAGAAATGCTGTGTGGGAAACTCTCAGAGGGTTAAAATAAATATGCACAATGGTTAGTGTTAATGTTTCTCATAGTGAACTGAGATTTATTAAACCTGTTAATATTAGTGTCATAGAAGGAGTTTAAAAAGAATTGGGCAAATACATCTTAGAGTAAAAGAGATCATCTTCCTTAGAACTGAGTCAAATTTAGTGGTGATGTGAGGAGTGTCAGTTTCTGCAATAAATGTCAGTTGATCAATAAAACACTATTTAATACAGCAAAAATAACCTAATTGGCATAAATATGATATTCTGTGAGTGTGCAAATTCTAAAGTGAATATAATTCACTTGACTTGAGGCTATGGGACTGTAGTAAGGGCAATTTTTCCAGTTTCCACAGCTTATACAAATGATTTTATACAAGTGATAAATTGTGGTTTGAATATCTGGGGAGTCATATTTCATACAGTTGTGACCAGTAAGAATTGTTCTTAACAGGAGGAGCTAGAAGAAACAGGTTTCTATAAATTACCCTAAATTTCTAATGAATGCTGATTTAATGTAGTTTAAACCCTTTTTACAAACAACATAATTGAGCAGCCATTTTTTTATCTAGTAAATATTATTGTGTCTTTTTTCTCTCTTTTTTTACTTTTTTTTCCTTTTTTTTCCTCTCCTTTATCTTAAAAATGAAAAAACCTTACAGAGAAGGGAACCTTCTACATCTTGTCATAACTTCAGGCTGATAATAAAGTCTAAGAAGCAGTTCATGAAGGAGGAATTTTAAATCAAATAGGGAAATGAATATTAGTCCCAAATACATTGTGATTGCATTTTGTCTCTAGTTTAAAGGGCTTTAAAGCTTTTTTAAATACGGTGTTCCATAAGAGATGGGACTATGGATCAAGAGTTCAAGTTGATTGTTTATCTAAAAATGTGTAAAGGAAAGGAAACATTCGTGGGGATGTGTTATGTAACTTCAAGTAGTTTAGTATTGACCTAAATGCTATAGACGCTTACTAATAGAAAATTTTGTTATATATTAGAAAAGATAAGCAAAGAGTGAGCTCAACTAAGAAATTTATAGTAATAGCCTAGAAATTTATCTTGACAATACCCATGGCCACTTGATTTCCTTTCAGGATATTAGAATGGAGAAAGTACCTGTGTTTTTATATGTGTGATATATTTACAGAATTCTGCTTTAGTAAATTTGGTCTGACGCATTATAACTACAGATTAATAAACTCAGATTAATATGCTTCACACCTGTGAAGCCAAATATTGGTCACTCAGCAGTTCTGAAACATACTATATTCAGGTTGTGATACTTACTGTTCCTAATATACTAGGAAGTGTCCAACACACTTTATTCTCAGTGAAACTTTATTAGATATTTCACCTAACATTTCTTATTTTAACTATCAATTTAGATATTTCCATTCATATTTATTTCTCTAAGGTATCCAAAGCTGCTGTATGTTCAAGAGTAAAACCAAGGCAAGTAATTTTAAAGAATTGTGATACTACTAAGGCAACATTTCTTTCTTGATTACAAAAGCAACATGTTTTGAGTCTTTTAACACCACCAAATAGGCCCATTGTGAAAAGTAGTTTAGCCAAACCTTATCTTAGTATAATGATGTGAAATGCACTGAGTGAAGGGAGCATTACCAGGCCATATAGATTGGCTTAAATATTTTCGACACATGCCACAAGTTCACATAATCAGCCTGAGGCAGTAGAAAACTTAAAAGCTAGTTTGATAGTGTTTCTTACAAATATTCTTTGAATTTTATTACTTGTCTCCCACATGAGGCGTAATAGTTTCAATGTTCTAATTAGTACTTGTGTATATTGCTATTACTTTGTCTCTTTAATCAGGTTATTAAGTCTGTTATGGAGATTCCTTATAGAAACACACTTTATAATAGTGTTTCTAATTTGAATATGTCCTTTTTTATGTTGTCTGAATCTGAAACATCATAAACTCTTTTTATGGGTCCTTTGATAGTAGTCACTTTCCTGTTTTATGCTTGATTAGAACGTACAGTACTAAGTAATAAAGAAACTTTGGAGTTTTAGTACCAGGAAACATTTTAACTTCCTTAGGCTTTTTTTTGTCTCTTTGACATTAGGTCAAATAAAAATATACTCTTGTCTGTATTAAAGTATTGAACAGGAAATACGTAAGAGAGAAAGCACTTCTGTTAGATTTTAATAGATTTTATATAATTTCAGAGACTGATTTGCTATCTTGTTTTAAACAATATATATAAAAATAAATTACCTAAAATCAAAAAATAATTATAATAATTTTCTCAAATAGTAAATATAGATACATATAGTTATAAACATCAATTCAATATATAAACTTACATTTAAATGTCAGTGAGAATAAATTACACAGAATTTTTTCTCTCTAACTCTTTCTATCACTCACCCTTCCTGAGGAGCTAAACACACCATCATATTCAGGGGGCAATCCGTTCACTTTTAAGGAAATTCATAATAATAACTCTCTGAATCCTGATAGTGAATTTGAGAAAACAGGAGATTAAGTAGGATTCTTATTTAAAAAACCAAAACCACAACAACAACCACCAAAAAAAAACCCCAAAAAACAAAACACAAACAACAACAGCAGCAACAACAAACCTACCAAAAAAAACCAAAATCAAAAACAAAAAATCAAAATCAAAACAAAAATTTTAAAAAACCCAAAACAAACCCAAAAACAAACAAACAAAAAAATCCCCCAAAAAACCAAAACCAAAACAAAACAAAAAATCAAACCAAACAAACCCTCAAAAAGCTGGGTAAAACATGAAATCAGTTGTAGAGATTGAAAATTGTATGAGATATCTACAATGTCATAAGGATTAAAAACTACCTAAAAGTCTTCATATAAGTGAACAATGGCAAAATAAGTTCACTTGGTTTACATAAAAAGACACAGATTTCAACAAAGCTTAAGCAAACAATAGTCCTATTTGGTGTACTCACTGGAAGCCTCTGAAGTCATGATGGTTTCAAGCTTTAGAGGGGTTTGTATCAGAACCCAGCAGTCATTGGACTTCAAAGACTACTCACAGCTCCTTTTGTAAGCTTCTTTTGTCTCAAGAATATAAGGAAGCTGGTGAAATTCAAGGACCAGCATATGGCTGAACGATTTATCAGTGGAGATTAAAATATTCAAAATATCTATTTTCTGAAAATATGATGAACATGGGGGACAGATGCAAGAATTTATATTTGCTGACAATCAGCTGCAATTTAGAAAACTAAAATCTGTTTAATGGAAAATATTAGGAAAAAATCCCCTTCATCAGATCTTGTACATTCTTCAATTTTCTTCTCAAATGAAGTTTGCATTAACTTACAAGCAGTTTGCAAACAGGAACAAAAAACCTTTTTCCAGCACAGACACAGCTGTAGTTATTGGTAAGGTTTATGTGCAAGATCTAAATAACCAGGAGTAATTTAATGTTAAAATGTATACATATTAAATTTTCCACACCTTAAATTTTCTAGTGGAGCTTCATAAATGCAGGTTCGTCCTCTGGTAAAATTTAATGCTTACTGTATTTTTGGCACTGTTTTCTGTTTTGTTTTTATTTTGTTTTCCTCTTTAGTGCTATTACTAGCAACACAATGAAAAGTAAGTCAGTTGTCAGCAATTGCATTCTTACAGAGTTTAAACTTGGCATAAAACTCATTACTTCACATCATCCTCTGACAAAGTAACTTTTTTTGCCCTTACAGGATGAAAAAAAATGAAACTACAATCTTTAAGATTGCTTGGAAAATGCTGGCACTTTCAAGGAATATTTGGGGATTTTCCTCAGCTTTTTCAAAATTAGAAAGGTTGGAAAGCAAAAGACCATAAAACAAAGGAGGAACTGTTCTAAGGTTTCTCCTCTCTTTCTCTCCAATATTTGAATGGCTTCGGAGGAAAACATGTATATATTAAAACAAGAGCCCTGTTCTGGAGCTTTCTTCTGATTTTCTCTATTTATTAGAAACATGGAGATTCAGCTGAAGCATCCCAGATCAGCAGTTTTGTTGGAGTGAATGCATAAAAAGCATTTTGTGCTACATCCTCCTACCCTGAATATAATATAATTTTCTTTGGGATTTTTTGCTGGTTTTGTGCGTGTAGAAACTTAAGCAATGCAAATAAGGATTTAAGTGTGAGAAAATATTTTGAGATGTTATCTACAATTACTAAAGAATTAAATTTAATTCCTGAGTGTTTTCTAAGGTGTTCTTCTAAGGAAAACAATATATTAACTTATAGCCTATTCACACTTTTTGTTCTTTGTGTTGTATTAAACACAGTAGTTAAATGATAAACTTGCAAGTTTCAAGAAATAATAGATTTAAAATACTTTGATTATTTGCATGAATTTTCCCCTGCCAATACTGTCATTGCCATTTAATTGCTACTCTTACACTAGTCACCCAAAACAAAAACAATACTCTAAGAACTGATGTCAGTTTTCAGTGGTTCTGATAATTTCAGTAGAGAGAAGAAGTGAATACAAAGTGAATACAAAGATCAGCTTCTCAAAGATCAGTTTAGCCTAGCAGTGATCAGTTCAGGAATTCACTGAAGGCATGTACATGCGAACTATTGCTATGTGCGCTTTATTTTTTCTGAAGATTTTAAGTAATTTCCTAGCTTATAAGCCTGAGGGTCTCCTTACGAAAAGTAGTAATCTTCAGAAAAATCAGTATTTATTATCCAGAGTTTTTTTGGAAGCTTAAGCACTCAAAGCTAATACTTAGGCATTCTTATCTAAAGTATGCTTGTATATCCCAAAAAAGTGCCTCTCTGGCATATGTTTTGATTTTAGTTTCTAAATATATTCACACATGGAATTGTTTCATTTGCAGGCATGGCCGTAATTAAGCAAGATCTTGTAACTGTTCCATGTTTTTTAGCTGTGACACTAGGAAAAGGCCTTTTATTAAGTAATTTTGAAAATAAGTGTTAAGGAAGTGGGAAAGACCTCTAGAATTTAGAATTTTTAGCCTGTTTTGCACAATTTCCATTGAATGGAAATATACTTGCCAGTTTCACATATATTTAGAATCTTTCACAGTTATTGCTGTGTTTGTGTACAAGATAGAAAAGCCTGATAAACTGTGAAGCCACTAGCATCTATTATAATTCAACAGCAGAAGCAGAAAGATTAACATGTGCATAAATAATCTGAAGTAAGAACACACTATGTATGAAAGTAAAATGTTTTTCAGTTTTTCCATAGGGGAAAAAAGGCGGGGGGAATTGGCAATAAGCTTGTTTTAATATGTAGCAGCTAAAATGAAGGCTTCTACTAAGGAACTAAAAATTTTGTTCAAAATTTTAACTATAAGCAAAAACTCCAAATCAAATTAAAAAATCTAGTCCACACCAAGCATTTAAAATAATCATGGAAATAGTGTACTACTGTCTTATGCTATCTGTTTAAGATCTATATGCTTTCACACTGCAATTTATGATTAACTCAATAGGAATTCACTTTAGTAACAGCACTATGGATCAAGAAGAAATAATCAGATTCAAATATTATTTAAAAAAAATTTTAAATAAACTGTTTCAAGTGTATTTAGTAAGTGCTGGCTTAAAGTGAACGTAAAGATGCAAATCTATCTGATTAACTATTTAGATTCAAATTTTAGAGAACAAAATTCAGGTCATTATGTAGTTTCAAAGTATAAACACCTAAATTTATATTTAGTGTGGAGTTTTTCTTCAGGTATTTTCTTTGTTTAGACTAGGCAGATGATACTAAAACATTGAGCCATATATATGATAAAATTGATAGGAGGAATGAAGTATTCCTTTAGTCTACATGCAACAAGTAATACCATCTGGAAATTGAGAAATTACGGAGAGAAAAGCATGATAAAGAAAACTAAAATATTAATTTATGAAGTATAGCTATCATCAGAACTATTTGAATGGCATATAAGATGATTTACTCACTCATTCTATGCCTCCATAGTACTTTGGAACACTGGAATAGAGAATAAAATTCTGATGACCGAAATTAGTATCTTGGGATTTAAATTCAAAATAATAGAAAAATCCCATGGAAGAACAGTTATATTCCAGTTGTTTCATCGTTGACTGTTAATAATTTTCAGTTGCAGAACCTGATGAATTCCAAATTGATCCAAATATGTTGGTTCAATGCACTATTTTTTCTGATGGAAGTTGATTTTTAGCATGGTACTCAAAGAGTAAATTTATTACCTTTGAGGATATTAGAAAAAATTCTAGGTTGTTAGAAGAATATATGTGTTCATGTCAACATGTATGTGACTGCCAGGGAATGTTATTCACCCATGGCAGTTCATAAGGCATTTCTCTAATACCAATAGGTGACAAAAATAAAGTAGTTCCTGTTTTGTCTAATCAGCCTTTGTAAGCAGCAGATAATTTTGTTGCAATATCTCTGTAAATAAAGGACTACTACACTGGAGTTATCTGTGGATTTATAATTATTTTATTCCATTGAATAATTTTCTTGTTGGAGTTTTTATTTGTTTGAGTGGTTGTTGGTTCTTTTATGGGTTTTTTGGGTGTTTTTTTGTATGTCAGCAATCTTTTGGTTCAGTCTCCACAAAAGTGTATATTCTGGTTAAGATGTGCAGTTAGGAAAGCTAAAACTGTAGATAGTGTCCCAGTAGCTAGTGTTCAAAAGAGATGGAAATCAAAGTGTAAGAAAGCCCAGACAATAAAAGATCTAGGCAATGACCAGACACAGAAAAAAACCCATCCAAGAAAAGTGAAGAAAGGAAGAAATTGGAGCATCTATTTCAAAAGTAATGGATCCTCCAAAAATAATGGATAGCTTGGAAGCTATAATCAAAGTGGTATAAAGATTGTGCTTACATTTTCCATAGCCTCTTTTTCACTGAGCATTCCACTGGCATGTCAGAAGCAGAAAAGAGACTCCAAACATTGGTCTGATGAGTTTATACTAGATGAAATATACCTTTGGTTTGACAAAATGTAATGGTTATTTTATCATGTTTAATCAACTTGCACACCTTTTTGTCTTCAGGAAATGGATGAACTTGCCTGCGTTACCTGAGCTGAATTTCTAACAATCCAGATTGAACAGTCAATTTGTATCAAAAAGAATTAGCAGCCTAGAGAAACAGTTGACTTATGGCAGACAACTTATGTCCTAGAAATTTTAGCAATGATAAAAATTCTTATTTTAAACTTATAGAACTTTGGGAGGATGAACAGGAATTTTATGACTTTGCTCTTGTGAAGCTTCATAGTAATGGTGATTCCATCCTTAAGTTAAAGGTGTATCTTAGATTTCAATTTATCTCCATGATTTATCTCCATGAAAAACTTACTCCATGTGCTTTGAGTGTAAGAGAAGTTGCTCTCTTACCAAACCAAATTGCAAGAGAGAGATTTCTTCCCCTATGTCTCATCAGATGGGAAAATACTTTAAAAACTTCTTCCAAATACCTCTTGATATTCTATTTGCATATTTCATTATATTTTATTTCAGTGAATATATATTAAAATCTAATGTTTGACAGTGTTAGAACGGAATTAAAAATACAAATAACACAAAGCACTCAGTGCTTCTCACATAACTAATTCTAAATTACATATCAATTTAGCTATTATGTTTCCCATGCCAATTTATTTTCATGTTCTGGGTTAATAAGGACTGGGAGATGGATCTGCTACCATTTTTAGATTAAATTTATCTGATTTTAGTCAAATAAGAAAAAGATACACAACCCTTAAAGAGCTGATGTTCAACTGCTGCAGAGAAGGAGTGAAAGTACAGAATAAGAGACGAAGGGCAGTGGGACAGCATTTCTTTCTTGGAACTTGATGTAATCTGGGCTGAATTCAGCCTCCACTCCTCTTTTGTCTGCAGAAACAGCATTCAGCCTTGATTGTCCAGTTGGCTCTGACTCTGCTTAGGAATGGAGAGCAGCAGGAGATGGCAATCATACTGAATAATCCTGTTATTACTGGCAGCTGAATCACATCTCTTGTGTACTCCTTATTCCCTCTGGCAAAATAGATACCTGGGAGTAACTCAGTGGATATAGGAGTGAAGAGTGCAGGTCATAATGCAGTGCAGATATATGTCTCAGAAACACAGCCTTCCACAAGTATTTAGGAGATATGCTTGCACCAGTTCTTGAAATTGTGGCTCTAACCTCTCCTGAAGTGCAAGTACAGACTTCACCATTATAAGGCAACTTGCACAGGACTTATTTAGCATTCCAATTTATGAAATTAAATTGTATTTAACTAATAGATTAGGGCCCTCTGATGGGGGAATGCCTCTTTGACTGGGGAATAATTCAATCAGAGACCCAAGATAAAGCTGATCAGTTCATGGGCCAGACCTTGGGAGATTCTAGAAGCAGTAGCTATTTTATAAGGATTCCTTCAATAGAACAGCTATGATTTGGTCATGAGGATTTATTTATATAGCTTTTGTTTGTGCATTCACCTTATTGAACATGTAAAACATTGGATTAAGCCATAACAGGGCTAAATTATTAGAACATGAGCTAGCCACAGAGGTTAATGAAAATATAATTAGTACTGGTTGTGCTACATGCAGCTGAAAAGAGGGTCATAAATCCTATTAATCCTACTTAGTTCAGGAATTATTGACCTGAAATACCATAATGGGTATGGTCTGTAGTGTCAGTGAAGTGAAAGTTGACGATACGTTACTGATCTTCATCCATTTCATTTTGAAAATCAGGATGGGAAAACTGAAGTAGTTTTGCATCATTGTGATGCAGTGATGAAGCAAAGGAAGTGGTGAACAATGAATTTATAGTAATCATTCTGTAGTGCCTTGCATGTGATTCATAAACTGAGCTGTAGATAAATATCATACATATAATTCATGACAGGCATTAATTTTAAAGATATCTTATGCAGTTCTGTACTATAATATGAAGTTAGTAATACCTTTATAATAACTTATCTCTCACACCCAAAAAAGAAAAAAAAATAAAACAACAAACACAAAGCCCAGGAGCTCATGTCATGAAATATGAGCCTGCTAGGTATATCTAAGGACATTACCCATGCCTAGTTATGAGATTAGAAATGGAAAAAAAAATAATTCTTAGCTAAAAAGTTTCCAAATAAAAAAGTAAAAATTGCTAATAAAAATAAAACCAAAACCAAGTCACACCAATATAACTCTAACTACACAGGAATTAAAAGTTAAATATATTAGTATGAATTAATAGTTAAATATATTAGTACTTGAGGGCTTCCTGCATGCCTGTTCACAGTTTAAGAACATTAAGACTTCTCTCTCTTTAGATTTCTTCTGACTGCTTGCACCTATTTTTGTTTTGATTTTTTTTTAATTGTCTCCCTTATTGTTCACTACCAGTTAATCTGAGAAGGCTAGTCCATTTTAAAGGCTAATTTAGGCACTACACTAGTATTTATTAGAAGCAATTATAGAAAAAAATTAGGTGTAACTGAAAATAATGTTTTTGAGTCCGCTCTTTTGCAGGTGTCCTAGGCAGCAGTGATTCTCTTTAGTTCACTCCTAAGAAAAAATCTCTAATATGAAGCAATGACCCCCTTTGGAACTTCATGCATTTTTTAGAGGATTGCAAGTTTGCTTGGGTCAACTGTTTTGGCTCTTTTACACAATTTATGAAACTTTGTCCCATTCCTAGAGATAGACAGTTGTCTCCCCAAAAATATTAGCGAGGTTTTTAAGATATCAAAAATCACGATGCCATTAATGAATTTGCAGAAGTTATGTTAAGAAATGTTTTAGCTAATGCATTCAATTAACACATGGAAACACCAGTGTATTGTTTTTGTCCCTTTAAGGGTATTTGGTTGCTGTACTCAGCCCTAGGGGAAAATAAATAGTTAGTGAATAAAATTGCTGCTATGAAATTTAATAAAATGTTAAACATATCCCTAGATAGTAATGAAGTGTTAAGCTAAAAGTTAATGTCCTTCTGTATTGCACTGCTCAGCAGGACAAGAGCAGTACTCTGGTATGACAAACTACAGCAAAATAGAGCACCATACACACTAGAAACTTCTCTTTGCCCAGACCTCTATCCTTGGCTTTGCTTGGAATAATGAACTAATTCAAATCATTCTCTTTCACGTGCAGATCATATGAAATTGATATGATGAGCAAAACAAATGCATCAACTCCTTTTCATGCCTGCATCCTCACTGCAGATGAGAATCCTCAGGAGTGTACATTTCACTAAGCCAAAGAAAAGTTTAAAATCAAAGTTATAATTTAAAATTAAGATTACAACATTTCTCTTGTTATGAAGGATGTTTAATCTTCTTGTAATTGCCAAAAAACAGACCAGATGATTCCAGACATCATTCTGTACACTCAGTCTTGGTTGAGTGGAAAAGAATAAGAATTTTACATGGAATTTTAGAAGAGTTCAGGAGTTTTTAGAGGATATTGACTCTACTGGGGAAAATTGATGGTCTTAAAAATATTAACCAGTGCTTTCATTCTTGACTCTGTAACTGATCTTTTATGGAAAAATGATCCTCTGTCATGTTTGAAAGCTGGACCCTTGTTCAGCCAAAAGTTGCTATATGCTACCAGTCACTTGAAAAGAAATGAAAAAACTTTGTGTGTTTTTAAGCCACTAAAGATAAAGAAATTCATCAAGCAGAAACATAGAAATGTTTTTGGTGAGAGGGAAAATAGAGGGTATCCAAAGGTATCTTTGCGTGAGTTCCATTCATCTCAGGAGAATTCCTAGGGAGCAGAGGACCTGCACATGTGAATGCAACTAAGAGTGAGTCTTTCTGATGGGGAGTTTGCCTTCATTCATGTAGTTCAGCATAGTCCTACCATGCCTGAAGAAAATTATATTGGTAAGACATAGAAAAAGGCGGTATATGGACCTGGCAGAACCTGACATAATACTTTTCAAACATAAACCCATCAACTTAAACTAGTTTGCAGTGTAAAATCAGCGTAAGCTTAAAAACACTTTAGTGTAAGAAAACCAAGTATCTCATGTTTTATTAATAGAATGAGATATTTATAATACATCTTTTCCTTCTATTTTGCATTATAATTCTAATAGTAAACTTGTTACAATTTTCTTCTAAAAAGGAATTTAATATTCAATATCTCTGTCATCTTAAGCAGTCTAGTTTTTTCTCTTAGAAATGATAATAATACTCTTTATACCTATATATTATAAGCTTATGATTTTCTTATTGTTTAGATAATACACTTTAAAAAATAAAAAAATGGTACAGAATTAATTCCTTCAGAACTGAACTTTATGCCTGAGTGAGCTTCTAAAATTTTGAAGACAGCTTTAAGTGATCTCTACCCAAAATAAATTCTAGGTGAGTTCACAATATTTCACTTTGTCAGAGAACAGTTTCAACATATAGTAAAATATAATTAACTCTCTTAACAAAAAATTGTGCTAAGATCCACTTTACAATACAGATGGCTTAAGACTTCTGAAAAAAAATTTCTTCACAGCATGAGAGGTGAGCTCATTCTAAATTTTTATAAGGTTTGAGGGTTTGAATGCACATATGTTTCTTTTTTCCCCTGGATTTGCTTCTTCAGGTCCATGTCCTTCCTGTGCTAGGACCCCAGAGGTGATGCAGCACTGCAGGTGGGGTCTCACAGAGCAGAGCAGAGGGACAGAATCCCCTCCCTGCCCTGCTGCCCACGCTGCTTTGGATGCAGCCCAGGACACGTTTGGTTTCTGGGCTGGGAGTGCCCATGGCTGGGTCATGTCCAGCTCTCACCCACCAGCACACCCAAGTCCTTCCCAGCAGTGCTGGTCTTGATCTGCTCTGTCCCCAGCCTGTTGATACCAGGGGTTGCCCTGACCCATTGTGCAGAGTCTTGCACTTGGCCTTGCTAAACCTCAGGAAAAGCCCATTTCTTGAGCCTGTCCAGGTCCTCCTGGATGGTATCCCATTCTTTAGCTGTGTCAAACTCACCCTCATCTTCACATCATCCACAAACCTGCTGAGGGTGCACTTGATCTCACTGTCACTGTCCTTGACCAAGGCATTGAAATTTGATGTTCTCCATACAGACACCCAAGGGACGCTACTGTCCACCAATGTCCTTTGGGACAACAAGTCCTTGACCACTATTCTCTGATGCAACCATATGGAGCTCCAGCCAAGTGTTCTGAGGCACCACTGCGGAGTCAATGGTAGGTTCTTTTAGACATAAAACAGAAGAGGCAACTGTGAACAGAGACAAACACTGCAGTATATATAAAGCGTCATATACAATCCCCAAGTAGCTAGATAGGATGTCCTATTATTTCCCTGTACTCATTACAGGAACAATTTTGTGAGGTGGGAGAAAGGTGAGGAAACAGATGCTGATTAATATTGAATTTCATCTTGGACATATTTCCAGTCTTGTGATTGGTTTGTGTTCGTGTTTTTCCCTCCCCCTTTTTTTATTTTCAATCACATTAATTATAAAGATTAATTCTTAAAGAGATATTTTAATTGATCTTTGGAGTGTTTATATACATACATATGCACAGACACACGTATGTGAGTTCTATATATAAGCATGTGAAATATATATCTATGTATGGGATACACTTAATAACAGGCTACAATGGACTGATTCACAGAATCACAGAATATCTGGAGTTGGAAGGGACCCATCAGGATCATCAAGTCCAACTCATGGGCCTGTGCAGGACATCCCCAAAAATCACGTGCCTGAGAGTATTGTCCAAATACTACTTGAATTCTGCCAGGCTTGGTGTGTGTGATCACTTGTAAAAGCCTGATAATAAGAGAAAGTCTTCAAAAAGAGCTTCCTCATTATGTCTGCTTATCAAAATCACTCTTGAACACCTGAAAACTATGTGTGGGGTGGACTTTGAGTAGTCTGCCTTGAGCCCCATGAAAAGGAAGGTGAAACTGATGCAAAGTGTGGAGGAGAAAGCAAGGGGCAGAATCCCCAAACTTCGCCTTTCCTCTCAAATGACCATGGCCTGCTGCAAGACCCCCTGAGGCTTGCCTGGGGAGAAAATCCAGACCCTGCACCCCCAGACCGGGGTCACAGTGAGCTCTGGAACCTCACCCTGCTCCTGCAGCCTTGCTGAGAGCACTGCCAGACATCGAGGTATGGCTGCACCCACTGTGCACCGCACCTGCATCCCGGGGGATGGGCTGCTGCATCGCAGGCAGACTGTTCCCTGCATCGAGAAGCCAGATAAAACACTTCAAACAGCAGATTAAAANAACAAAAAAAAAAAAAAAAAAAAAGAAAAAAAAAAAAAAAAAAAAAAAAAAAAAGCAAAACTTGTTCCACTACCCCGACTCCGTCTCAGCAGCAACAAAGGTAGCACAGCGTGGTAGCGACCTATCCTAAGCTTTAAAAAGTAATCTTAGCTTTTTCTGACTTCTCTCTACTTTTTTTTTTCTTGCTCATTGCCTCTCTTACTATTAAATAAAAATATATCAAATTTTTGTTAATCTCATTTGGTTTTTAATCTTGCTTTTTGGAAATTTTGAATCTTCAGAGGTCTTTCTGTTTATTCACAGAGATTTAGTTTTCTTGGCTCTTCTGTATTTTCTGGGGACCCTGTTCTGGTGCCCAAACATGCTCTGTATGAAGAGCCTTTGGCTGATATTCAACCTAAACCTCCCCTAACACAGCTTCAGATCGTTCTCTTGGCTTCTGTCACTGAGCACCAGAAAGAAGAGATCCAGTGCCTGCTTCTCCTGCCCATGAGGAAGTTGTAACTGCAGTGATGTCTTCCCTCAGTCTCTTTTTCTCCAGACTGAACAGACCACACAGTGACCTCAGCTGCTCATCCTAAGTCTTCCTTTCCAGACCCTTCACAATCCTCGTGGCCCTCCTTTGGACAGTCTCTAACAGCTTAATATCTTTTTTATATTGTAGCACCCAGAACTGCCCCCAGCACTGGAGGTGAGGCTGTCCCAGCGCAGAGCAGAGCAGGACAATCCCCTCCCTTGCCTGGCTGGCCATGCTGTGCCTGATGCCCCCCAGGACACACTTGGTCCTCCTGGCTGCCAGGACACAGCTGACTCTGTTCAACTTGCCAGTGACCAGAACCCCCACGTCCCTTCCTGCAACACTTCTTTCCAGCATCTCATTCCCCAACATTGGACATCCAGTGTCGCTCCATCCCAGGTACAGAACCTAGCACTTTCCCTTCCTGAACTTCATATGGTTGGTGATTTCCCACTCCTCCAGCTTGTCAGGTCTGTCTGCAGGCAATTTGAACTCCCTGTAACTGACAGACTCTATGAAAGATGATTATGATATACTTTGAGCAATCCCCACATTTGATAAGACATCTGTATTAGACAAGGTAGGTGACAATTGAGGGCATAGGGAAAGTGTTAATTTTCTTTGGTTAAAATTAAGGTTTCAGTGTCTGCTACACAGGAGTGCAAGTTGCAACCTAAACATATTTTGTTCTTAGTCTGTAATAAATGCCTGAACGGGCAATTTTCTGTGTATATAGTTTTCTCAATAGTGTTAGATAAAAGTTTACCCAGCCTATGTGGAATCCTCAAAAGTATGATCAGCAGATTCTGCAGTTACTTCTTTTTCAATACATTATGCAAACTCTTTGGAAAGGAGATTAGTTTCTTCCCAAATAGCAATGAGATGTTGTTTCATTAAAACAAGTTAATGAATTACTGAAGCAGCATTTTGTGGACAAAGTTTGAAAAGACTTTTTTCATACTATTAATGATTACAGACTAATATCTGAAGTAGCTTCTCAGTTATGAAATGCTGACTTTCCACATTTCTTCCACATTCTATTGAAATACTGAAGATCTAAGTCATAGAAATGTCACCTAAATGGTAGCATTTCCAGAAAGTGAAGTTGAGTTTGTATTATGCTCTAAACATATGAAATATAGGTCTAAACCCTAAACATACTCAAGTTTTCAGGCTTAGTTCCAGACAATACTAGAAAATATAGGTCAGCTCTGGTTAAAAAATAAATAATGAGAAAATAACACTCAGCTCTCATCATCCAGAATAGGACAGGATTATTGTATTCACACATTTTTATAATGTTACATTCAGTAATCTTTCTTTTTTTTCTTCTGACAATATGTTTCTTTTACTATCCAAGCTTTGCTACTCAGTATTATTCTGAATCCAATCTGTGTTTAGGCCTTTCATTTAAAACAGAAGTTATGCCACGAGCTTATTCTAGAGGCTAATTGCACCCGGGGCTGCATTGATTACAATACAAAGGTACATATAGCTTGAAATTCTCTGGTCCTCTTCATGTGAAGTTGATCTGATACATTAATGTTTTGGCCTCCAGAGAGAATGTTCTGTATGTTTTTGGTTTTAAGACAAGATTTTACCTCAAAGCACATATTACGTATTGTGGAAGATCAAGACTTGCTGTGATCCAGGAGGCTGCTTTTTATTTTACGGACCAAATGTGTTCCAATTTTTTGTTAGTACAAAATTCTTGTTTATCATAGTATCTTATATATCCTACAAACCAGACTATTTAGCTGTCCTCTATTAAATAATTGCATATACTGGCTTTTATCTCCTAACTCTAGAGATAAGAAAGAACACATTCACTTTCAATTGTAAGCAAACCTTCATCCTTTCTGTAATTGTCAATTAGAAAGTACTACAACCACACACTACCAGAAACCAAGTATCCAATTAAATATACATCAGACAATCTAAAATATAGATTTTAAGCTTCTAGAATCTACAACATTTTAAATTATGTTTTGATAAAATTTGTGGAGCACACACTCGTAGTTGGTAATTTACCAGCAAAATATTTGGAGAAATGTAAGTTTTTAACTATATTCTCCATTATACTGGTAAAACTCCTTTACACTCTCAGTGGACTTATATCTTCTTCACAGAATACCATGTCTTTTGTACCATGAAATATATATACACATATATTTAAATTGCATCTCTGCCTTAATTAGACTCCTTGACTATTAGAACCCAATGCTTATATATTATTCATATAAGCAATATGAAACATATTGACATACATGATTTTTGAGAAAAAAGTTCCTTAAACAATATTCATAAACAATATTCTTGCAGAGGTAAAAGCTATTATAGCTGAGCATATCTCTTTATCTCTTCAATTAAGTTTAGATTAAGTTTTGAAGAGTAATGTCACAAGTTTGTGCATGTCCTAGGATGTTTTCATATGACCCGATGTGAACAAATTCCAAAGACCACTGCAGGATTCAGTGTACTGATGCAGAACTGTAATTTCAAGCAGTAGCAAGGTCATTAAGGGTTATTCGTCAATCTTCCCTAATGAGCTGCTCAGCCTTTTCAGCATTCATGTGTGCTGCTGCTGACACAGGTCTCCCAGATCATGGTTTGTCACAATTGCTAGTCTCACCTGACTTGAAATGTTTCAGCCATCTGTACACATTTCTCAGTTTCATGGCTTCAACCTTGTACAGTTTGCATATTCGGATGAGTCTCTTTACTGCCTGAACTCTCACTCTGTAAAATTTCTTTCCTTGCACATTGCTGTATATGATGTATACAGTTATGTTCCTTATAATGTTCAGTTCACTGGCACTCTAACCACTGCTTTAGAGACCCTTGAGAGCTGAGAAGAAATGCATGCAGAGTCCTGAAATACTTAACTCTGAACACATTGAGAAGATTTTTTGTCTCATTTTAATGTTAAAAGGCTTATGACACTCAAATCTTAATAGATCTGTTGGCAGCTAAATGCCACTTGCTCTCTCATTTCTTCCCCTGCCTACTCCCCAGGTTGGATGGGGAAGAGAGCTGGTAAACAGTAAAACTCCTGAGCTGGAATAGAAAAAAACTAAGATAAAATTAAATATAATAATAATAGCAATAGTTGTAATGAAAAGCAGGGCAGAGAAAGGAGTAAAAACACAAGAGAAACAAGTGATGCACAATACAATTGCTCACTACCTGCTGACCAATACTCAGCCCCTGAGTATTGTCCAGGAGCCACAAATGATGCCTCTGAGCCAAGTCCTCCAAGTTTATACACTGGGATTGTTGTCCTATGGTATGGAATATTCTTTGGCCAGTTCAGATCAGCTGTCCTGGCTATGGTTCCTCACAGTTTCTTGTGCCCTTGCTCAGTGGTAGAGTGTGGGGAGCTGAAAAAGTCCTTGGCTCAGGGTAAGCTCAACAGAGCAACCACTGAAACATCAATGTGTTATTGACATTCTTCTCCTATGGAATTCCAAACTCAGCACTGTACAGACTACTGAGAATTAACTCTATCCCAGTCCAGACCAGGGCACATGATTGAGCTGAGTGACCCATGGTGCAGTTACCCCATATTCCTATTAATCTAATTTACTCAAATTGACCATCACAACCACTTTAAATTAAAACTAATATTGAAAAGGATCACATGCCAGATTGTTAATCAACTTTTTTTTGGATGGGTAAAAGAATCAAGAGGTTGCTGGAATCCAAGTAAAAAAACTAAAGAAAATAGTTCTTCTGGAACCACAGAAACTGAAACTAAATAAATTAATGAAAATTCAATATACAAAAGAGATAAAGAAATAAACCAAAACAAAACAAAAAATGCCAATTATTGTCTCAAGAAGGCAGAAAATACATTGAAGACAAAGATTTCTGGATCTTGACTTTTTTCAAATTTTCACTCAAAGAGAAAATAAGGAAGAGAGGAGGAAGAAAACTTCTAAAGGGTGCTCTAAAGGAGGCAGAGGAGTTGATGTTATATGTACGTGTCTCCTCATGTTTCCTTTTTGTGTTTTACTGTTGGTGTTATACATGAAGACTAGCACAATTTTAATTTTATTAGTGAAAATAGAACAGATTTCATATTTCCCTGGTGAAATGCATAATCAATTTAAAAAAAAAAAGAAAGAATAAAGAACTTAAATCCTCACATTCCTCATCCAGCTCCAACTGTTAAAATCCTGCAATCAAGGTATCAGTAATTCAGATATTTGTATATTCTTCCACAGACATATACTTGTTTTATTGGTATGTGTTCCCTTAATAGTATAATCTAAATGCATTTTACTTGATAAGTTTTTATGCAGATCTTACAACACATTTTTCTACCACATGTTGGAACATTTGTGCAAAAAAAAAATCCCATCTTTATGTTTGAAATTTATGGGAACACAATTAAAATGAGAGGGGTCCAAAGGTATCAAGATAATTACATTTTTCTAATCTTACTAAACAAGATAAATTACCTGCAGGCCCTCTTATAAAAGATGAAATCTTCATAATAAGTGAATTAATCAAGCAGCAGCTTGCTACTGCACATGCATTTATAACAGGAATGATTCAAAGACTTATTTTATGGGGAAATTAATGGAAACAGGCTTTTCATTCTTCTGCACCAATTGAAAACCTCAGCAACCAGCTGCCCACTTGTCAAGAAAACAGAAAGAAGCTGGAAACAAAGATAAATAAAAACACCTTTTTCCTGGCACTTTTGAAGAGAAAAAGCAGCTCTCATTTACAGCAGCCATCTGTTTGTTATTTAATATGGGTGAATTACATGCTGTAATGAGTTTGTTTCTGCATCACTCAGTGCAATGGAACACAAGTTCACTCTCATAATGTGCAGCAGTTTTTAAAAGCTAATCATTTAATTGGACACAATAGTCAATGACAAATGGAGATGTAAAAACTCAGCCAGCTGTAGAGTGAATATGTAATCATTGTGAAATCATATTATTTTACATGCATGAAGACTTTTTAATAGTGGCTGATGTTGGTCAGCACTACAGGCTGAAGAATGGAAGAAACATGATGAAAAGCAGCATTTCAAAACCATTCTTAATATAATTGGGCTGTATTCAGGCACATGTTGTATCCGCCATTAAGTTCAGGTACTTTATCATCTCCAAATCGTTTAGTGGCCTCTTCCAATTTTTGTTTACATTTGCTTTCAACTTTTATGGTTCAGTAGGCATGATCTACTGTTTGTTGGGAGTCATCTGACTAGTTCTCTTCTGACTGCCTTATAGTTCCCACTGACTTGCTGCTTGTTTTATTTATAATGCTACACTAAAATAAATACAGAATAGTGGAAGAAATGAATCTCAGGGACAAAAATGGGTTCAGTTAATCTAGACTTTGGTTTAGATGGTTTTTATCTTGTGGTAAGGGATTTATCTGTTTTCAGAACATCTTGAGGAAGCAAAGAAATAATTTTTCTTTAGACATGTCATAGATTCAGCCAGTGTGTGAGCTTTAGCCAAATTCAGTAGAATGTAAACATTTTCTGATGTACTAAATTTATGAATTCTTCACTTCTGAAGACTGAGTAAGCATAATATTTTGGCTTAAAAATACAACAAGAAAAGCAAGTTTAATGCTTATGTATAGCTCTGGATGAGGCAGGAAAAATCTGCTTTATTTTTAACTATTAGGAGAAGCTATCTTGAACAAGGATTCAATTTTTTGTTAAAAGATTCAAAGGTCTAAAGATGTTAGATTGATCAAAACAGCTTTCTAATAGCATTTTTGAATGTGTACTGCTATCCAATGTCCCATTGCATAATGGCCTGCATCCTGTAAGGTAATATAAACAGATATATCCAATGAAATTTGAAATATGAAGAGGTAAGAAGTGAGAAACAATATTCATCTATAAAGTTGAAGCAATTCAGTTTATTTCTTCCCTCAATATTTTAAGGAGCTAAAGACAGAGGAAAAATTCCTCAAGAATGAAAAGATATCACCTCAGCTGCTTTGGGAGAAGGTACTGAAAATAACAGGTGTTTAAGTACCTAGAAAACAAGGGAGAATGTGAAGCTACAGAGTAGAAGAGTGACACATCTTCTTAGACATAGAGAAAATGTGGAAAAACAGGTTACTCTTGCCAAAAAAAATCCACTCAGAACATACAATAAAGAGAAATACAAATACTGCAAATTGGAAAAGTTTTTAAAGTACACATCACAAACACAATTATTAGGGAGGAAATGTCACATGGTTCCTAGTGGATGACTAAAAAGGTGGAAAGAGTAAATTACCAAGTATTTTCAAATACAAGATATGGAACTCATGATAACAAGAGTCAAGCATGTTAAATTTATAAATGATGCACATAGGGTGGAAGGCAGAATCACTTGGATAGAGCAACCACCAGTTAGAATTGCAATGTCCCAAAAAAAGCCTAATCTGTAGCAAGCTCCTGTGGGGCTGACTTTTTTCTTGAAAGACAGCAAGGAGAAATTCTTCATTTAGTGCAGACAAGCTGAATAGTCACACCACTTCTCCCCCACCTACTGCAGCCTGACACAGAGCTATCTGCTGCTTCTAAAACTCAATCCTTTCATCTGTAATCCTATAATATCCAGTAACAGCAGTAACAAGAGCCTAAATATAACACTTTTAGTGGAGGGTGGATGGAGCATAAAAGTAAGTTGTATCTGTATAAAAGGAATATGGGTTTGAGGTTTAATATGAAATGAGAAGAGTGATTGTATGAATATGGGATGAAGAAAAAGGCTGTGTGTTTTGTATAGTGCAGCCTACAGATCTGAATCTACAGGTACTGTTTTCCCCCCATCTCTGGAGAGAAATTTTGACAACCATATTCATAAGAGCAAAAGGACCAGTTTCAGAAAACTAATGTCCCTCATGTTTTGGTTTTAATTCTAGATTCCAAATTTTGAGGAAATATATGATGAAATGAACAGAAATCTTAATGATTAACCTTTTTTTTCCTTTGTAGGAGATAAAGTTACCACTTTACAGTGTTACCTGAGCTGATGTCCTCACCCACTCCACAACGATGCCAAGTCTGTGTATTACCTAGAAGGTTTACCTGAAGGGTGAAACGCACAGAATGCACCTACATGTTTCATAGGAATTTAATTTCAGGAAAAAACAAGACCAACACCAATCACAGTAGAAAGATTCTTAACAAGAGGAATAGCAACTGTTCTATTAGGATTGCCCATTTTAGTATTAAGGAATATCGCTTACTAGTGAAATTATAAGGAATCCCTGTTCATCAAATATGGAACTGAACTTTACTGGCAAGCTGTCTGCATATGATGAATAAATGTAAATGGTGGCAGATATCACTAGGTCTTATTTTATATTGACAGAACAGAAACTGAAATACATGATTTTTCAAACAAAACTGGCAGTAATATAATTGTGTTACTCTTAGGTTATAAGACTTTGTATCATTGTGTCCTTACTTTGTTTTGTTCAGATAGTCATGTAAGACTATTAAAACAATGCCTATTTTTCATAGGGCAATGAATTTCAGCAGGTTAATTTAGACTTTATCAGATGAATTTAATCTTTGAGCTTGTTTCTGAGAATTTAATGCTGAAGAAAGTATCCTGTAAAAAGATTCCTATGTCAAATTAAATATCATATCTATTAATTTCTCCAGTTCTTTTAAAATAATTTTCAAATCAAAACACATACTTTACATAATTGTGCTTTTGAATTTTTTATCTCTCTTTTTCTCCATTTTCTGCTCTTTTTTCTGTCACTTCTATATGGACAAGAAGTCACTAGTAAAGTGTTGTACTCCCACCTACTTCCTAATTTCTGCTGGTACCTATTATATTTGATATCAAAGAATGTAAAAAAAAAAAAATTGTAATCTTCCCTGTAGTGCAATCTTAGAACACCAAGATGTACAAAGTCTCTGTAAGTTGTCAAGAGCTGAGCACCAATGAGCCTCAAATATTTCAATGATCTATCTCCATCATAAACCTAAATATGTTCTCTTGAGGTAATATAAGGCATTAAGACTTCCTCACAAATCCTGATGGAAATCTTGCACATTAACAGTAGAGGTTTTTCTATTTTTTGATCATACACACTTTTAGAACTAGAGGCTATGATTGCCAGTCACTTCCTGAAGTTATCTGTAGATAGTAGAGCAGACAGTAATGTTTTGTCAAAGCTGTGCAGAAGTGCTTATGAACATCTGCCCCCACTGAAACCAACTTGAATCTATCAACAACTAAGTAAAGAAGCTTTTACTTTTGTCTCTGTTACTCGACCTTAGCATGGATATACGGGGAGAGTGATAAGAGCACAGAGATATACAAAGACTGTTCCATTTGTGAAGATTCAGGTATAGGTCAACGGTGAGTAGCATGGCCTTTGCATAAACATCAGATTAGACCATTATGCTCTTTGGTGCAATTCAATGCAGTTCCAAGAAGTTGTGACATATGAACTGATCTCGGTGCTCATTTCTGACACTTGATAGTGTTTAAGTGGCTTGATTTATGCACATGACAAAAATATCTTTAAAACTTAACAGCACTTTAAAAATATTTGACCATATGCTCATGGTCTTGAAGAAAGTAAAAGCAATGGAGAGAGCTGGTGAAGCAAGAAAGAAGCACAGGTTGATACACTGGGAAGACAAGACCAAAAAACAAAACCAAAATATAGTCTGCAAAAGTGGAAGCATCTATTAATTACTGGAATATGGAGCCATTTTCTGACTGGGCAGTTTAACCATACATCCAAGTATTATAAATGATGGGCTATATTTTTTTTTAAAAACCACTTGGGAATTTAATTCTTCTGACAAAATGTGATCACTGGCAACGCAGGCACTGTCACAAACAAGGTTTTTTATAGTCAATGAGTGTTCATCACAACTATTTGCTGTTTAAGATCTGCCCAAACATTCCAAAATTTAAAAAAAAAGTGGACGCTGTATAAATGAGAAAATCCTTCTTCCTGAGTGCCTGAAAGCTAGTAAAAAAAGCTTCTAAATAAGACCAAATAAAAGAGGGGGAAAAGAGAGGGAATTTTTTTTTTTTTTTTAAAATTAATCTGAGACCAGGACTGAAACCAAAAACTTTGAAGCAAAGTCATGCTTCAGAAAATGGGCACTGGCTCATCCATTCCAGGACCTGTTGAGGTAGGTTTTACTGAGTAAAGCTGGGAGTTTAACTCCTAGGCACCAACATCTCAACCATTTAAGCTAAGTCTTGTTCTTGTAGTCAGTGAAGAGGAACTTACACAGCTGAGGAGTGATTTATCTCAACCTGATGTAAGCATCTAAAATATATCAGCTGAATTGACCCAAAAAGTGCCTGTTTCTAGTGCTTATCTATAAAAGCAGTTTAGACTAACTTAGAGGCAGATGTGTCTCCTGTAGATTTAGAGAAGCTATTTTAGAGAAATTCACACTGCAGAAATTATATACCCCAGTTTTAACTTTGCAGTAGTGTTAAAATCACTCAACTAAAGTGATAAAAAGTGCAGATCTTTTCCTAATCAGTGTGGATTTAAGTTCAAATTGGAAATCTGCACTGTCAGGTTAGAAGCAGAGATTATTTGAATTAAATGCAAGGAACTTCCTCCATTTCTCCACATTCTCTGCTTTTCTTTTACCAGCTATGTGGCTAAGACGTAGATATTCATTCTACCAAATGCAAGGAGTTTGAGCAAGCAAGCTTTATAGCTTAGTGAGGAAGACATTTGACTAGAATGATCAGAAACCTGAAAATTGATCTGCAAATCTTATCATAGTTCTAATATTGTATACTTATTTTTCCCCAAAATGAAAAATACAGAGCCAGTTCCTTTATGGATCTGGGTCTCAAAGTTAAAACCTGAGCAAATGGTGTCATGCAAGTCTCAATACAAGGGTGAAAAAGACACAGTGATGGGTATACAAGCTTTTGCAGTCTCCAAAGTTTGGTTGCTGTTGAAATATTTTTTTCAGTTTCAAGAAAATGAGATACTGATGATTCACCAACAGGACCCTTGTGTAGAAAGACCGCTGCTTCTTAAAACTTGTTTGAACAAAAAAAAAAATTGAAAATCAGAAGAGAGTTCTGTGTATGTATTAAAAAATGTATCATGTTATATTACAGTTGATGTTACTGCTTATTATGAATCTGTAAAAAACAGAGCAAGCCTGTTCTAGATAAGTCAGTAGTAATGTTTTATGATATTTGAACTGACATTTTGCAGGCACCACAGATTCAATTACATTAGCTATTTCAGTATCTTTTGAAAATTGTAAACATTTCCCCAAAATGTCCTCTATATATTGTAAATTATATTACATGATGTTACCTTTAATTTCTGGTGAAATTCTAAACAAATGTGATCCTTTGTTTAGACAACAGTATGTGCTGCCTATGAAGTTTCATGCCACCTGCATGAATCTGAGAGCAGAATTCATAATGACATGGACACTGCCTAATCTAGGGTAAATCTTTTACTCCCTTCAGTGGGATCTTTATCAGCAATGACCCAGAATGACAAGCAATCATTGGAACAAAAACCTTGTATAGAGAGACTGAAACATTCAGTGAGTCTGCCCTCCTCCCACTTGATGGCTACATCTCTATTCTCATAGTGTTTCCAACTGAATGTTTGGGCACATTATGCTTAAGGCTTACACGGATGCAGAGAAAGGGGAAGCACTGCATTTCCATTTTCTGTGTCTTTATGGTTCTCTCCTTAGAACTACAGGGACAGAATCTTAGCTAGTGTGAATATCTGCAGTCCTAAGCAGCCCACTGATGCACCTTTCTTGCTGTTATCTGCTCAGAGGAATGTAGAGTTTTTTCATCCCAATAGTTTTTTGAAGAATTTTTTCCATAAAACAGACTGCTGTATACATACACATACTTATATTCTTATCTATCTTGACAAAGTATATTTTATAAAACCCTTTCAGTGTTGTAACAGAAAATTGTCATTAAGCTACCTCACAGTATTTTATTTCAACACAGTTTATACCTCTGACTTCTGCCTTCAAATAATATTCTTCTATTACAAATTTGGTTTAGGCTCTTTATTGTTTAATGTGTTCTGAAAAATTCCTGAATTACATTGTAATGATTTGTTCCCTGTCTTGTAATTGCTGTTGCAGGTGAAACTGTGACTGACCATATGTAAGACTAAGGAATAAATGAATAACCATATACCCTCTGTCCTTCAGTGCCAGCATAATGAACCTTAAAACCTAGAAAAGAACATGGAGTGGTAAGTTAGATTTTCACTTGGGGTGAGTAATTCTAGGGGGTATTGAAAGGACATGCATGAGGTACTAATGGAACCTTAATTCTGCTGTCTGTAATATGCCAAACAGGGCAATTCACAAGGGGGAAGATAACCCATGTATTATAGAAGGCAGCAGTAAAATTACTTCACCCTATAGCAAAGGGAAAGCAAAAAAGAACTGCTTCTGTATGTCCCCGGGCTCATCCTAGTACAGTGATAAGTTTAAAAGCTTGGTCTGACTCCTTTTGAGTAGAGTTTTTAATCTGTTTTTGCTTCCTTGCCCTTGGAGTTAATGAATAAATTTTTCTGATGGAAATAGAGTGTCCAAGAATCTGTTTGACTAATGTGATTACCTTAAACAGTAGTGAAATTTTGTTTCAATAGCTGTTTTCAACAGATAGGAATTAAATAAAGCAAATAAAAAATAAAAATAACACAATAAATTAAAATAAAATAAAAGAATACAGAAATTAAAGGAAAGAAAGAATAACAAACAAAAAATTTTAAAAAAGTGCAGAATCAATAGACATGCCGATCTACTCAGTTTTATGATGGAACTTTGGGCGTATGGGCTGCATTTGGGCTATTTCATGTCTGTAGTTATAATGGAGAGATGATATAGACTACAGTATCTTAGGGGGTTTATCTCATACATGTGAATGCCTCATAAGTTACTAGTACTAGATGCCATAATGAGTTATGTTGCAGTACTCTTACATAGCATCCAAAAATTATAAGTCCCTCTAAGCCATGAGCAATATCATTAACTCAGCATGTTTTCAGTCTTAGAGATTGTATCCAGATTTTGAGAATTTTTCTTATACTTCAGCAGTGATGCATGAAAAATAGTAATGAATATGAGAATGTAAGGCTGATGCAAATACCCTGACCTACAAAACTCTCTACATAGCCAAAAAAATGTTTGTCTCTCTCTTCATTTTAATTCAACCAAAGACTAAGTTGAACTCTAGAAGTTTAAAAGATCTATTCTTAAAAGTGTAAATTTTTCAAGGTGCAAGATATCCACTGTTTCTCAGTGTCTTTCCTAAGACCTGGATATTCTGCAACTAAAAGATTGTCTTAATTCTTTCAGCAGCATGAATTTATGAACCAGACGCTCTGAAATCTAAAACCCTTTGATCCCAGTTTACCCTACCTCTGGGTGTCCTTTTATTTTCTATATATTCTGTCTATAATATTTTTTAGGCTACAGTTGAAGATCAAACTGGTATATTAAATTTCTTCTATGGAGATAGCACTTTATATTTAAATATACTTAAAACAGATTTTAAAATACTTATAAGGAGGATAGGTTGACTCAACTCTCATTAACACTCACTGTACATTGCTGTACGTATTTAGTTTCTTCAGCTAGCTGCTAAAGAATAGCCTCAGTGGAATAATTCGTGATTTATAAAGAAGTAAATGAAAAAAAGAATGATGAGTAGTAAGTTCAGCTTTTCTAAGGCAAGCAACTAGAATGTCTCCTCACTACAACTATAAGTATTTCAGTATGGTGGAAAGGAAATCTAAAGCTTAATGGAATTACAAAAGTAGTTATTGTCACTGTTGTTTTATTGTTGTTGAAGGGGACACTTTATTAGGATGTGATTTTACATGCCATAATCTAGTTACCAGCTCCTTGTTATCCTTAGTTAGGTCAGGGTTTTTTTTTTTTTGTTTGTTTGTTTTAGTTCAGTAGTATAATTTAAAAAACAAGAAATGCCAAATTATATAACTTAATCAGTACAAAACTTCCCTAGCACTTCAAAAAATTCTTGTGTTACTTGAAATTTCTCACCCTTCTCATTTTTATTCTGGTTGTGGTCATTTGTCTTACATTTCAAAGACCAAAAGCTTATGGTTGGTTTCTTCCACTGTTATCATGTACATTTCAAAGGATTTACATGATTTAAGAAAATGTATTGAGAAAGGAAAAAAGAAGTTTTATTTCAGCTCCTTCTCTGAAATACAAATACATGACCCAGACAACACAATGTACAGCTCAGAAGTGGGGCTTTTAATTTTTATCATGCCTTGCTGGGGCAAGGCAGACTGGCAATCTAGTTAGGGTTCACATAACAGGCCAAAAGAGTGGGTATCATTCACAGACGATATGAAAAGAAACAAATATAATTTAATAATTCATGTTCCAAGCATGGCCATTTCTATCCACCCTCCCTAGTTTTCTCCAGAAGACAAGAGGGAGCCCATCTGAGCTGAGGTGCTGTGTGTTCTTGGCTCAGAATAATCCTTCAAGTTGTTCTTGTTTCTACTGAAGAACAAGTGAAGTCCCATCCCTCAGGAAACAAGGATACTTACTGAGAAACCAGGGACAAGATGTCCAAAAGCCTGGTCTGTTCTAAGCAAGATTTAGATTGCATTTTATAAACTCTTAGGGAGGTAGGAGATTTCAGAAAATATTATACAGAGGAAAAGAAGAAAATTTTTAATATTGCTAGGTTGAAGAGAATCTAGCATGTAGCTCTCTCAACTCAATACATAGGCTAGTTTAATGTATAGACTAGCTGACACTATTAGCAACAGTGACAACATTTCCCAAGAACCTTCAAGAAGTTTTTTACAGTACAATCTAAAGCAAATGAGATGAGAACATTAAGTGCTTTCACAGATAAATTTGCTAATAAGCCAGATCAACAGGTAAAATTTGAATCCCAAGGAACCTGGAAAATCAAAGTAGATATTTATAAGACCAGATTCACTTGTTTTTTTTCTCTCACATTTATTAGACTCTTTGTTTAAATCTAAGTAATTTTAACAATGGATAAATGTAAGAAAAGGAAAAATATCAAAGAAAAGGAAAAATATCAAAGAAGGGTGAAGTAAATACATATGAAGGGGTGCACTCTTCTGTTGACTAACAGTTTTAGGGAAGAATTAGACTTTTTATTCAGAGGAAGTGTTAAATATTTGAATATGTACAATCTAGTTTCATCTAGTTTATATTTATGCACAGTACATTTTTGGTTTTAAAACAAATAGCTTTCCATGCTAAAAACCCAAATCAATCTATTTATCCAATTTTTAGTTTGCTCCCTTATGCAAGACAGCAATGGAAGTAATAGAATTTTTATGGAGTTAGCAAACTTGGGTCATCTTGCTGGGTGAGCAGATATATATATATATTCATATGAAGCTTGCCAAACCTGTGAGCCGTGATGAAGGAGCTTAATTAAAGTTCATGGACAAATTAAAAGTGAAAAAAATAGAACAGCAAGAAAGGCATTAATTAAGAAAACCTGTATCTTAAATAGAGCAGACCCAAGGGTATCAGTGCAGTCATAAGTAACAGCAGGGGTGACCATCAGACAGCAGATAAAATAGAGTAGTATGGGGTAAGAGAGCAAGCTGTCCAGGTGTAAAGTTGTTATAAAGTCCATGTCTATGGCTCAAGAACAGCACTGAAGTGCTCAGTTGGAGCACTGCAGTTGTGTAGGAAAGGCTATTCTTCACCTGTGCCAAGAAAGGTTCCCATGAAAATACCTGTTTAAACTCAGAATGATTTTTGTTTATCTTTTCCACAGTACTACTCTTGCATGACTTTTCTTAGACTTTCAGATCCATTTAATAAATAAAAAACAAGATTTATACTTAATGCAAAACAAATAAACAATATTCTGTTACACAGAAGAGAATACATTTCTGAAACTCTGTGAGATTTTTTCTTTAAGATCCATTAGACAATATGTTTTGCAGAATACTTTTTTATTTTAGTCTTCACAAAAACTGCTCTAATTTGTATCTTCTAGATTCCTTACATTTTCTTAAGAACTTTTTGAACGTTATCTAATTTTTTTTGGAGTTGGTGAGGTTTTTTCCTGCTTTCCCTACAGCCCTCCCCACTGTTCGCCCCAGCCCTGACAGGTTCATAGAAACATAGAAATGTTTAGATTGTAAAAGACCTTTAAGATCATCAAGTTCAAACACTGACCTAGCACTGCCAAGTCCATTACTAAATCATGTCTCTAAGTACCACATGTACATGTCTCTTAAGAACCTTTAGAGACGGAGACTAAACCACTTTTCAGGGCAGCCTATGCTAATGCTTGACAACTCTTTCAGTGAAGAGATTTTCCCTAAAAGACAATCTAAACTCCCTCTGACACAACTTGAAATTATTTCCCTTTGTCCTATCCAGCAAGATGAACCCAGTTTGTTAGCTCTATAAAAATTCTATTGATTGGGAGAAGAGACCGATCTTCACCTCACTATACCCTCCTTTCAGGCAGCTGTAGAGGGCAATAAGGTCTCTCCTGAGCCTCCTTTCCTCCAGGCTAAACCACTCCAGCTCCCTCAGCTGCTCCTCCTAATGCTAGTGCTCCAGATCTTCCACCAACTGTGTTAACCTTCTCTGGACATGCTTCAGCATCTCTATGTCCTTCTTGTACTGAAAGGTCCAGAACTGTGCCAAGTGCAGAGGGAAAATCCCTTCCCTAGGCCCTCTGGCCACACTATCTCTGATACAAGTCAGGATGCCATTAGCATACTCCTGGGGGTGATGAGCATCCCAAAGTCCTTTTCCCCTGGACAGCTTTCCAGGCACTGATCCCCAAGCCTGCAGTACTACATGGGTGTCCATGCCAGGAGCTGGCATTAGTCATGAGTGCCCTGACTATATTGATCCATTACTGTAGAATTTACAAATATTTACCAGACTTTCTCTCTAGAGGAGAAATATACTATATATTTGGGTCATTTAATTTTCCTTTTCTGTCTGTAATAGGTAGTTCATTAGAGATGTTTACACTGTTCCTGATGCTCATTGAAAGGAGTCTCATGCTGCTTCACGCTAATGGAAAACTGATGAAACTTTGCTGTTTCAAGCAATTAATATTAACAATTTTTTATCACCACTGTAGTTGTCATTCTGTTCTGTGCTGACAGCAGCTGTAGTCGGACTGGTAAAGGCGAAATGGGCAGTGGATCAGGAACTATTTTGTACTGCCTGTTAAATACTTGCCCTGCATACAACTGCTTTGTTTATGCAAATAGATGGCTATGGTTTAATACAAGATATAGACATTTTCAGAAATAACTTGAAATGGATATTAATCTGATCAGGACAAAAATTAATTTTTAATTTTGGTACTTTTAATAAACTGTTTAATTTTAAACAACTAGCTCTGTTCTAGTTAAAATTAATTGTCAAGCTGATTTATGTAAAAATTATAATAAGCATGTGTCAAGTGTTTCTTTTCCTCACATTCTTTCATAGTAGAGACCATAGTGGAGAAGATGCTGAATGTCCCTCAATATCACTTATAGATATTTTGCAGTATTTTGTCAGATTTTGCTTTCACTTTTTACCAATCCTAAAGCAGTTGAAAATCCAGCTATTATGATGGTGTAGATATAACATCCTTCTCAGGATGTCCAAGGACCTTTCTCAGTATGTTATTTAATATTTTACTTCATTATATAGTTAAAATAAACAACACTAAGATTACAGCTCTAAAAGAATTTATTTTCTAGAATTTTGAATTCTCATGGAAAGCACAAAAATAAACTCATTTTTAAGTTGATGTGACATTTAACCAAACAGGATTTCTTTTTCAATTTGTTTCTAAATATTTTCCTCTTGTTGCTTAATCCAATATTTATTTTAACCTTGAGCTTCTTGAGACCTGAAGCAGAAAGCTTCGAAGTGTTATAAAAACTATATCCTTTCTAAATCTAACTAATTTGAATGCAAGTTCCTTACAAGCTCAAAGAGTGTTGGTTGTTCTCATTGAAGTTTATAATGCTTTAGATATTCAAATCAGCTTTATGCCTTCCATTTGTTATGCAGATTTGCAAACTTTATATATCACATGGTTTATATACATTAATACAGCTTTCACTAACAGGACTTAAAGGAATAGATGTATACTCTAAAGATGCACATTTTTAGTACTTTGAATTATCATAATATAAAAATGGTGTGTATTGCTCTGCTCTAATCAGACTCATTTTTATGTGGTTGTTGAAAGCCCTTTTGCATTCCATTCTGTGTCTGGAGGTCTGTATAAAACCAATTGAGAAAAAAACTAAAGTGAAGACACCTGCTGGCTTATAACACAAATACTAAAATATCTTAGAGCCTGCTGAAAGGAGAATTGGAACAATATGTCATTACTGAAGGCTCACTTGCAAGTTCTAATGTATTATAATGAAAACAGTATGACAAACCTAATGAGACAGTGAAGATTTGGGTAATTGTTCCTACAATGTGTGGTAACTTTTCCAGCCGTTATTGGCAAACATAAAACCTAATGAGATTTTATTAATTTAAATGCAGTACATCTGCAAAACATTTCCTTAGTTGCAGTCTCCTCTGCTAATCTCCCTTCCCACATGTACTTGATCCTTTTAAGTTAATTGTCCTGCACAGTACACTTTCTAAACAAAACATACAAAGCACTTACCATAACTGTGCATTAACTTATTTCACCAAGGCTTACTTTTTGTGGGTACAGTTCCACATCGGTTGGATAGATTACAGCTTCTTTCCTCTCTGGGAAACTGTGTATAAGGGAACTTGTATTTTTACTTGGAATTTGATTAAGGCAGCATCTTCACACAGAGCCCAATTTTGTCACTGTTCTTCACATTACTCTTCCAGGAGTCCTATGAAAGCAATTCACATTTTGAAAGAGTAATATTTACTATGAATGAATAAGGTCAATATAGTCATACTTTAGAACTTCAATTATTTTTTTTATACAAGCTTGTTGATAACTAAAACATACATCATGTTTATTATCTGGCTTTTTATTTCTTTAGCTTAATAAAGCCAAAAAGTTTTAAGAAAGATTTCATAAATAATCTCCCATCTGATGTAAAGTTTAATTGTGTACTTAACATTTCTAACTGTAACCAAGCATGAAAACATCAATAACTAAATTTTGCTATTATAATTTCTTTAAGTAGCTACTGATTAAACTGTGTGTGTAACTGTGATCTTCATTGGTATTTTTGTTGAAATGTTGATCTTGGAGCATTCTGTAAGTTTTGCTTTTGAAATTCTGGTATCTTCTCATGGCAACCTCATCGGTAGCTCAGGTTCAATATTTTGGCAAAAGAGGTCTTATTCATTCCTTCCAGATCTCCCTTCTGCTGTATTTGAGCTATCAAAATGTTGCAGGTCCAGGAATTGAATGCTGTCTTTGATCTGAACTCCTTTACAGACACTTATATTTGGCCTATCTATATCCTTTCTGCTTATTAGTCCTGAAAAAACAAAATGTTTATACAGCTACATGTCTGATTAATTTTTATAAATGTTCAGATAATCATTCTTAAGGCTTGCTTTGATAATTTAAAACATGCACAAACCTACACCTCTACCTCCCTGGAAATGTTTCCAATTGGAATTAAACAGTGTGCTTACTGTGTTATGACAAACATCAAGGATCACAATACCCTTTGATAGGCTCTTTCATTTGGTTGGTTCTTTAAGGAGAGTTTGGAGTGGAGTTTCCTTGTTTTTCATATTTCTGTCATCTTCTGTCTAATTTTGGGGGTTGCAGTTTCCTTGGAGCTGTCTCCCTGCCTCATGTTTGTGTTATGCATGTACTTAAGTGATACATGTGAATTCGTCTGTCATAAATAACCCCAAGCACAGATATATAAATTAGTAATAGATATATAGATGGATGTATCTATATATCCCAAAGTAGATATATGTTTTGCTGTGTAATTAACGGAAAGCAATAAGTTCCTTATTACAGAGAGATCTAGCAAACATCAGATAGATGAGTTGCCTTCTGAAATCCTCCACTACTTATAAAAGCAGTCAGTAGTAGATAGACCTTGATATTCCATTTCATATCTTTCTATTAATATTTCTTATGTGGTGAATCTCATAACATTACCGAAAGCTTCACTCTCCTCCTTTTCTTTGTATACAACTAATTTATTTCTGTAACGAAAAAAAATCTTTTAAATAAATTAGTTTTATCCTTTAGTATAAAAAGCTTTCTTTAAAAAGTGTAAAAAAAGTCTGATTTTAATTATTTTCATGAAAAACAAATGTATACAAAAATGTTGCCCTTGCCATAATGACTAATTTGTTACTCAATCACTCAGAATTAAATGCACTTCAGATAGTGCTGATTTCTGGTTCATTTTTTTCTGCCGTATTTAGTGCTGGATCCTTTTCAAGTTACAATGTCATAAAAGGATGACAAGAAAAGTCTTGACTTTGCAGTCTCGGATGAAAGAGCATTTCTGGATGAAGGTACCCATAACACACTGCCAAATCATGGCACAAAAAGCAATAGAGCTGTCATGAAGTTCAAAAATTATATTGTCTCTGCTAGAATAACTGGGAAGGGATCATATTCACTTTTCCCCTGAGTTTTGCAGGTCATCTTGGATTTATAGCATGGCTTTTTATGATAGTTTGTGGAAGTTTTAGGGACTGTAGTAATTTTTATCAATTATTCTTTCAGTTGGTAAAAAAGTTGCAAAGTTTGTGATACCATGATATCACGATATCACAAAATATGACAAAATTAATTAAATAATTTCTCTTAATTGTGCACCATACTTTTTCATGCCCTTGACATATTCTAATAGGCAGGACACAGACAGCACTGAAAGCCAAAGTGAGTTGCAGACTTAGAAAGCACACAGCACCTGCGTATACAGGAGCTACCAAAAGGAGACATTTTTCTTGTAGCCTAATTCTTGTTGGAACCATATCTCGCCATAGCTAGACTCTGATCTGAACCTTTCACTCATCTGGTAAAACTATGGGAAATAAACTGTTCTCCTCTGACTAATACAATCTCTTAGCCTATACAAAATTCAAAATTTCTACAAAGTGTCTGACTTTCCTAAGTAGGAATAATTTGAACTCTGCAGTTCGAATTGGGAGTATTTGGGGATCTGACAAAAGGTGAGATCAGGCTGATGCCTGTGAGAGGCTACCTGGAACAGAGGCTAGACAGTGTAAAAGGACTAAAGTAGGTATTTATTAAAAGGCCTTCAAATCATACATCTTGGGCACTACAAGAGCCTGGCCCCGGCTACACCCAAGATGGATGACACATTTTGACACTTTTATAAGTTTTGGTCCATTTACATATTGGGGTTAATTGCCCAATTACAGATCCCGGTCCTGAAGTCCCATCCTCAATTTACTGTTTATGCTATTTGGGCCTGGAGCTGCAATGGTGTCCTTGGTTCTCAGGCTGGTAAAGGATTGTTCTGTCTAACTGAACTGTGAGAACTTGCCAGCTTTATCTGGAGGTCAGAGTTATATACTAATACAGTACAGAATCTGGAAAATATGAAAGCTAAAACTCAAGGCATCAAGGGAGTGTCCTTCTACCTATGCTACTAATAAGCCATAACTGCTAAAGATTATACAGACTAGTAATTTACTGCTACCAGGGACTTCCTAATAGAGATGAGAGCATCTGAAGAGGGATACACTACTATAACTCTCTCAACCAAAGCGCATAAATGCAACTGTCTTCTTTTGGTAGCAATTTTTGTTTTCATTTTCATTTTTGTTTGAGTGTTATGGTAAAATGCTGAATATTTTTGCAATAATTAGATCAATGCATTTTTCCTATAATGATTTTCCTTAGTTCTAGCAGAAGTGCATGTATCTGAAAAGACATCTTTAGACAAAAATCTCCAATAGAAACTCATATGCATAACTTCCCAGTGAACTACTCTGGATAACTCAGTTTGTAATCTTGCACCATTTGTATGATTGCATGCAACCAAAGGCAGGGAGAGGAGTGCCTGCCTTTAGCAAGCCCCTGTAGACTAATTGTAGAGTAAAGTATATTAAATAACCAGTAGGGAAAAAAAAAAAAAGAAAAAGACAGAGGAGAGAGTCTGCCAGGCAGGACAACAGCCAAGGGAGACTTTAATCAGCAACTAGCAGCCTCCTTTTTACCCTGAAGACTGCATAAACGAGAAAGGATTTGGAGGCCTGCCAGGGAAAAGGAGTGCTGAGGTTAGTAGAAGCAACACAATTTCCATTTTTCTCAATCCCTCCCCCTCATAGATTCACAAGATTTCCCTCCTATATTACGCAGCATTTGTTATTATTATTACTATTGTTGTTGCTGTTTTTTGCTTTTGTTATTGCCAATATTATCTGGAGTTAGAAGGGACCCACACGTATCATTAAAAAAAATCATTATTATTAATAATAATAATTCTTATTATTTTGCTACATAAAGAATAGTAGTTGTAAGTCATGCCTAAAATCTGAAAGAATTGCAAACAGAAGAGATTCCAAAGAAAATGTATTCTTGTTGGAATCTATGGAAAAGACTGTTGTTACTTCCAGAGCATCATTTTAGTTTTTGCTGGGAGAGATTTCTGGAGGTTTTAAAGCAAGATCAAATTCATTTTTAGATCAGGTTTTTCAAGGCTTTTTCCACCATTATACCACTCTTATTTCTGCTTTCATTTTAAACAGTAAATCCCATAGTCCTCTTCACCTGAGAGATGAATTTTACTTTCCTATGGCTCTTCCTGTGCCTTGGCTGTACATTTTGTTATACAATGTTTAGTATTTTAATAATAGTGAATGTACACATGCTTTTGCATGACTGCATGTTAAAATCTAGTTAATACTGTTCCAAGCCTTAATGCAGCCTGTTTTCATTGCATTCTTCATGATTGCAAACATGGGGCTCAGTCTGTTTTAACTCACCAGTTTTCCAATGAGGGAAATCCCAACAGACTAGAAACAGGTGCTGGAAAATGTCCCATGCCTATATAAAGGCTACATGTGAACAGAAAACCCTGTTTTTCCTCTCCACCAGTCATGTAAGCCAGCTGCCCAGCAAGTGACAAATGTACACCTATGCAAGTCAGGCTACATATAGTCAGTCTGACTTCATCTATTTGCATCTAAAAGCAGTAACAGGAGTCCCAATGGCAATCAATTAGTAGAGGAATTGCAGGTGAGATGATCTTAAATGCATGATAAATGCAATTTGTCTCTAAGCTCTTTAATTTATCACATAGATATCACTATCACTTACATAATGTGTAGGCGATAGTATATCTCTTAGTGTAACCTTATTTTAAACACTAGGGATGTAGGGATTCTATTATACTCTGATTTTTGACTGTATTTGTAGTAGAGAAATCAGATATACTTAACAACTAACCTGGTTAGTTTTTTCTTTCCTTTCTAGATTTTAGTAAGCATTTTGGCCAAGAGACTGGTATCTGGTTCTTATTAAAATCTTCATTCATGTTCATGTTGTTATAAACTGCTGAATGCAAAGGACTGTGTATTTTCTCTAATTCAGAAAAAAATATGAACGTTTTATATATATGCCTTTCTATGTGTGTCCCCATTTTGTATCAATCTAATTAAATTATATGTGTATATTTTACATTGTGTTGTAATATAACCCAAGCCTGGTTTACCTTTTAAGCAAAATCCCCATTGCCAAAACTTGTAAAGTACAACCTTACCTCTATGTACCATATATTCTAGTCTAACTTGTGAGATTTTGTAGCTCTTATTACTTAAAAATCTGACGTTTATTAGAAAGTTATTTACTTTTCCACTTAACAAGAATGACCTACCAAATAAAGAGTAGATGATCACATGATACAAACCAAGACTTCAAAAAGGAAACTAAATTTTCTCTCCATTTACTAGGATGCATATCATATCTAATTCACATGGGGTTTTTATAGATGTAGAATAATGTGCAATAAATTAATAGTTTAAACGTCACTCAATTCCAGAATAATCATTCAAAAATGACAGCTGATTGATTTCTTCTTTTAGATAAAAATTTATCCATCGCTTAATTGATTTTAATATTTTTCAAAAGGTGATTTGAAAGTCATATGTTTATAGAAAGCTAAGTTTTTAAAGTACATACAGAAGGATGACTGATTTTGGCTGTTAGTCTCTCTTCCCTTCTTCCTAGTATAAGGTGAGAAAATCTACTATTTCAAATTCACAGCCAAAAATTTCACCAATAAAATTAGGAGGAGTTTCCAAGAAGTTTCAGTTTTAAAAGTTTGTAAATATTTTCCTGTTGACTATAACTTCTGAACTTCAGTTGGCATATTTCTTTTGAATGCAGTAGTGAATGCCTGCTATACTATGAAGAAAAATAGGTGAAAAACTCCCTTGGGTCCTATGATTGTAGAACTCAGGTACTATAACTAGCAAGAAACAGATGGTTCCACAGCACAGAAGCATTTTAAAATAAACATTAATACAAGTTGGGATAAAATTCTTATTAGGAATGCAGTTTTAATCATGTTAACTGTTGTTGACATTGGTACTTAAAACTGTTTCATAGATCCTAACAAAAAGAAAAAAATCTAATTAATGTGAGATATGATGAATGTATGCCATTAACTGTATTATTTACAGTAAAAAGTCATCTCCTGAAAAAATGAGTATTATTTTGGTTTCATGAAACATAGTCTATAAATATTTTTAATTACTTTAATGATAGTTTCAGTCTGCTTGTTACTAATATCTAGTCATTTACTTGTTCTAAAATATGGTTGCTGATTTATAGATCATACTAACCTCAAGTATTTACTATAAGGAAAGCTGTGATTCTTTGGCTATGTAATCATAAGCGTTTAATTGACCATTTAAAAAGGCAGCCATTTCTTTATAGTCAACTTTGACTAGACACAGAAAACCAGAATTTTTATTAGTATATTTTAATAACTATGCTGCAGTACTGAAGTGTAATACTCTAAGGAATGCCAACAGTGCACCACCTAGAAGGTCAGCTTTAAAAGAATCTTTCAACCTCATGTTTTCTCTGATAGAGCAGCTTTATCATGAGTTCACAAGTACCACAGGAAATTAATAATTCTCTTTTCATAGGCTATGAAATGTAAGATTACATTTTGAAGAATGAACTTCTTATATTTTTTCATTCTATTTACAAAAATAATATCTAACCTGATTGTACCATTGAAATTATATTCAAATTCCCAAGCACTGTTTTCAAACCTGTATTTTAGTTTAGGCATATCCAACAGAACAACCGCAAATAACAAAAAAAAGTCCAGACTCACCTGACAAATAAATGTATTTATTAAACTCATCAGTTTGAATTTTTTAGGACAATAAGAAGAGAGTAAATCTTATTTTCAATGGAAGATATTGGTGTATTTGTGTGTTTCATATACCAGGGGAGGTTTAGTGTAGATACTAGGAAAAATTTGTAAATGGGAAGGGCTGTAAAACATTGGAACAGACTGATAATGGAAGTGGTGGAGTTGTCCAAAAAATTTGTCCAAAATGGTCCAAAAAATGTGGATATGGCACTTGGAGACATGATTTCATGTTGAACATGGCAGCAGTTCTGAGTTGTCTGTTGGACATGATAATCTTAAAGGTCTTTTCCAAACTTGACAATTCTATGATTCAATGATTCATTTAGCTCCTGCTATCTTTGCATGTGCCATTCAATTCATGTTTTGTTTTGTTCTATATTGAGTCACAGATTATTCAGTGAACACCTACTAATAAGGACAGTATTTTTTTCTGTTGGCAGTCCAGTTCAGTATCCAGAGCTTAGAAGCAATCTTTCCATGATACTTCCATACTGAGAGGAAAAATGCTTGAGTGTGTGTGATCAGTGTGTCTGATTTCAGCATAACTTCATTATTTATTTTGGGAAAGTTTAGTAACTTGGGCTCTCAGCTAACCCATGAGTTTAAAACTTCAAGGCAGTCAGTAGAGAGGCTACCTTTGAGATGTGGGATTTGAAACACTAAACAACTAGAAACCCATGTGTAAGACTCAGAAAAAAATAATTAGATATTTTAACTTTAGAGAATCATTGTTATCTGGCAGACTTGTTTTGCCAGAAGATTCCTCCACTCTGCTGACATGAGTCCTATTCATCTGAGTTCATGCTGATGTCTACAATATAGATGTCCAAATCTCAGCTAATCACTTTAGATACCTTTATATTTAAAAGATGCCTTTAGGGCATGGTTCATCTCTTCCTGGAGTAGACATAGACATTCAGTCAAATAAATTAGGCTCTTGAAGTAGTTATTGCTCTCCATTGACTAGAAAATGACCCTGTAATGACTAGCTGGAATATAAAAGTCTGTGTTGCAGGTGTCTACATTTAGATTAAATTAATTTCTTCCCAAGGATGGCTTTCAGCTGCCTCATCATAGTGCCATGCGTGATTTCTCTTTTTTACTGAGGCACCTCACAGTGCTGTTAGATATGAAATAGAATGACCAGAAAAGTGGTATTATGTAACCTCTGTTTAAGTAACTGAATTCCTCCCCAAAATCTTGAATATCTACTTAAACCTCTAAATGGATTCATAGTCTATAAGGAGTATAGGGAAACTGAATTTTACACAGCTGTTCTCAAAATGGAACAATTCTGAAATCCAGGAAAATGCTAGCATAAAAATTATCATTGTCATCTGGCAAATGGAGTAATGTTTTACAAACCCAAAGATTTTCTTGAGCTGCCTCTTAATCTACAAAAAAGAGGGCTTGTATATATCATCTCAAGACAGTTGAGAATTTATAATAAGACTAATTACAAGTTTTTCTCAAATTTCACATAGAAAAATCTTTTCAGTTATCTGTTGCCCTGTAATTTAAGGCTTGTGCATCTGATATTACCTTGGAATCCAGAAAGCTTTACAAGCCATTTACTTTACAGGTCACCTTAGACCTCTCCCTGTTATAGAATCATATAGAATGGTTGAGATTGGACAAGCTCTCAAGGACGATCTTGGTCCAACCCTCCTGCCTTGGGCAGGGACACCTTTCACTAGACCAGATTGCTCAGAGCCCTTTCCAGTCTGGCTTTGAATGCTTCCAAGGATGGGGCACTGACAACTTTGGGAAACAGTTCCAGTGTCTCACCAACCTCATAGAAATGAATATTCTTCTAAAAGCTAACCTAAATATCACCTATTTAATTTTAAAACCATTCCCACTTGTCTTATCAGTACCTTCCTATGTAAAAATTCAAGCCCTCCTCCCCTTCCCTCTCCAGCCTTCTTCTAGACCCTTTTAGGTACAGAAGGCTGCTACAAGGTGTCCCAGGATCCTTCTTTTCTCCAGGTGGAGCAACCCCAAATCTCTCAGCTTGTCTTCATGTTTCTGTCTGGATCCAGACAGCCAACTCCAGTCCATGCTTTCAATCCATGTCTCTCCAGTTTGGAGATAAGTATGTCATTAAGCACCATGTGAAAGGCCTTAGAGAAGCCTAGGTACATGTCATTGGTCACTCTTCCCTTGTCCACTGTAGATGAGTATTGGAAGGGAAGAACAAAGACAGGCTGAAAATGCAAGTACAAGAAATTATCTAGTTGAAAAACTGAGAAAAAAATTAGGCGTCAAATAGGAAAAATCTTTCTGAAGTGTATAACACCAAATTTGAACAAAAAGCTACTCCAAGTAGTAACAAAAGAGAAATTTGACAGGGAAAAAGCCAAGTGAAAAGAATCTTCAGAAGACGTAGAGCAGATAAGAAGCTATTGTGGAATATGAAAGGCTGGGACTGCTTAGGAAACATAACTAAGGGAATTGCAGAGATGACAGTCAACTTTCTAAAAGTTTCTGATTTTCTGTAAAAGTAAATAAAATCGTATGAATCCAGGTGTTAGAATTTCAAAATCAAAGTAAACTTGTTTTATAACTAAGAAAATGACACACACATGCCCATCTGTCTTACAGGAATATTATTTTAACAGTAAAATTTAAGGGATTGCTGTAAAAAACATACTAATTTAACACAGCTGTCTTGCTACAGACATAATGAACAGTATATCTAACTACATGATGCAGTTTCAATGCTGATATTGTTATTACTTTTGCAAACTTTCATTAGATTCAATGGCATAGGTGGAAAACAAGACGAAACTTTGGACATGCATGTACAAAGTTTGTTTTTCTTTTTGAACACATTTTAATATTTTCATTGTAAATTAACCCAAGAAACACAAAGATGTTTTCACAGTCCAAGCAAATAAATACTACTTCGTAGAAGTGGATCCTTTCACTTTCTCTCATTCATGTCTTCTGAGTGATAAAAAATCACTCATATCAATGTCTTAATGTTTTACCACTATTTACCTCTTTCCATAGTAGTGGACTTCTGAGTTGGTGTTGTTTATAAAAATGTAGATGGCCTAGAATTTTGACTGAGACTATAGAAAATGAACTTTAAATGCATCGTGTACCACATGATTTTCAAAAACTGGCATTTTACATGCCAGTAAAAAAAAAATCAAAAGAAAAAATATTTAAACTTTTTTCTATATGCTTCAGTTTTCATTCACAAGGTGTGAAAGCAAACATTAATATTTTGGAAGTGCCATCATTACAACCTCACAATAAAGCTTCAATGAAAATTTATAATACTGTCTTCAGAGCAAAATATGTAACAAGACATTTCTAGGGCTTAGGACAACACATTGAATGGTGTAGGGAAAGAAAATATTCAGTAGGTGCTAATAAATGAATGCCATCTGTTATCTGCATTAAATTAGGAAAGACTCAATTAAAAAGTAGTTGTTGATTACAAAATTAAGGTCTGTTGCAAGTTATGTTTATGACAGAAAGAGAAAAGATTTAAGGTATGGTAGACACTGCTGGCATTCTTTAATTTTCAGGTGGTCAGCCTCAACGATATCAATACTATGCTATTAATAAAGCCTTTGTGTGTGATTATCTAAGCCTATAGATATTTTTCTTTGATTTGAATTAATGACATAAGTGAAAATCATCATATTGAGTATTCTACAGATGTATTTTTCTGAAATACTGCTATGGCATGCCTTTGAATTAGGATATACTGCTAAGTAAAAACATATTCTAGAAATAATTTTATAAGTATGTGTGTATGCATATGTTACATTCACATCCCATATATATATATATATATACACACATACATACATACACACAATTATATATTATTCCATTAGCAATTATATATAATCCTGTATAACAATGTTATATTTTAAAACTTTAAAACTGATATAGTGGCACTCCTTTCATGGGTACCATATTCTTCTTTAAACCAGAAAAATATCATTGGAATTATGTATCTCTTCCAAAATTCAATGTCTGTTTTTAATCAGCTCAGTTTTTGACATATAGATATCCCAATTTTGATGTTTAAACTTTTTTTACAATAATCAGGTGGGAAAGCAATATCTAGAATTACCTTGAAAATAGTTAAAATTAGAATGCATGTATCAGTATATATTTTATTTTGCCAGGATATCCTCCTAACTTAATAATATAATATAATTAAATTTATTCTAAAATATCATAATGATGGAATATGTGACATATCTATATATGTTTATGTAGAATGAAAAAAACAGTCAATGCCTTTTTAACTGGCAAGTAATCAGGCATTTATTGGGTAACTGCCAAAGTTTTCTTGTGACTCTTCCATTTCTACCACTGCAGGTGATTAGGTTACATGACTTTAAAACCATGTTAATATTCAATATCTAAAAATGAAATAATTTTTTAATAGTTTTAGCAAAGACTCTTAATTTCATCAATTTTCAATTAAATATATTAATTTATGAGATATTTGACTAGACTGGTAATTATACACAGTCTTTTCCACAGTGCCATTTACATTTACAATTTTTTTAAATGATGCATTTCCTGCATTTTACAAGAGAAGTAAAGATGCTGGGAAAGAAAACATCACCTTTAGCCATTGTTCACAATGATTTGTGGATGTGGTAATTAGACTTCCTCTAAGCCTTTTTTTTACCACCGTTTGCTGACGACTAGACTTGAAAGTGATTACGTCTAGGTAAAGAAAACCTGAGGAAATTTAAAGAGATCAGTCAGCCTCAGTAGAGAGAATACATAAGTTAGGAAATTTACAAGGGTAGAAACTAATGTCAAACTGTTGTAGTCCATAATATCAAGAAGAGGTAACTTTTCTCCCAACAGAAAACAGAAAAGAGAGATTATAATTTTCTGTGATTCCTGATGAGTACAAGAGAAAGCTTGTATAGAAATGCTCACACAAAGTGAACACTGGTTTTTCTAAAGAGCTTTGGCCCCCAAAAAACTGGTTCAAAATTTGATATATTTTTCTGATACTTTGAGGTCACAGCTTTGAGGAATGAGAACAAGTACTATCTTTCCTCTGTGTGTTTGCTAAATAGCCCATCCACAAGCACTTCCAGCTACTAAGGTACATTTTTGTCCTATCTCCTTTTAGTGATACATCCAGAAAACCTTTTAGAAAACCTGTGTTGCAAAGGAATTAAGAGCTTTTTTTTAAATTTGCAGTTAGTCAAATACCAGATTGAACATTATCAGTTGTTATGGTGTGAATTTTAATTATTTCAGTAAGTTCCCACAGGTAATTTCTGCAGATAATACCAGATAAGAATTTCTGAACATTCAAATGTGTTTCTCTATTACAAGAAAAACAACTCTAGAAAAGTAGGAAAATCAAATTTTTATGTAGAATATTGATCTAAACAAAAGTGAAGAGAAAGGGAATGATGTGATGATCTGCTTCCTTCCATCATCTTGACTCCAGTAACAAAATTCTGGAACAGTTCAACTTTTCAAGCCCAAAACTCTACAAAATTACTTTCATAACAGGGATGGAGACTTAGAAAAGCAGTGAGGTTTCTTATTCATGTTGTACTCTTTAAAACATGATTTTTTCTATAGCCCACTTAGAACAGAGAACTAAATGGAAATGGAACTGTCTGGATGCAATTCTGTGCAATGGGCTTCAGGATGACCCTGCCTGAGCAGGGAGGTTGGATCAGAACACCCCCCTGTGTTGCCTTCCAACCTTACTCATATTCTGGTTCTGTGAAGTCCTTGAAACTGCAAATCTTTTCCACCATCCACTTTGTGATTATATCAGTTTATTTATATCTGTCTGATAGGATCATTGTGTGCCTATCTGGAAAAATCCAAAAGCTATTTTTCCTTTGCACATTAGAATTAAACATATAACTGAAGAAGACAGGGGAGAAAAAAGTTTCCAGAAACTGTTATTCAAACCTTTCTATTTAGGAGAGCTGAAAATGTAAGTATAATTTCTATTTAGGATAGATTAATTTGACATTTTTTAAATAAGCAGTTAATCTGTTGCCTATTTGCTAGAGTACTGCCGGTACGTGTTCCTTTCACTGCCTAAGAGTAGGCAGACATTTGTTTAAAATGTTTGCTAATTAATTATTTATGTTGAATGAACAATGCATATTATCCCTTGAAATATTATTTTTATATTTTTAGAAACAATAAGGAATAAAAGGAAACCAGGAGGGAAAGCCAGGAAGTATCATTCCTTGTATTTCTATATTTACTCTTTGGTCCACAAACTGTCAATTATGTAACGACCAAAGCTTAGAAAAAGACATCAAAGTAATATATGCATATATATGTGTATATATGTATACATAAACATATAGTGATGCAGTGATAAAGCTTGAGTGTTCATTGAAACAGCTGGAGGTATTAACCATACTGTCATGCATTTTACAATATTGACGTGCATGTTAGATTTTACTTCAATATTTGTAATGAATAGTGATTTTTATGTGAAGCACGCCAAATATTGCAGAATCCCATTTAGTATAAGACAACACAAAGCATAATAAAACTAGCAATTTTGGTGCAAATCACTTGATTTGTATCAGAGATAATTCAGACAACTGCCTTCTTGTCTTATACTGGTTGTAGAGAATTTCTTCACAAAATGCATACTAACAGATATAAAATATCAAAGTTCTAAGGAAGTACCATACATGTGAAAACATTTTGGAACTTCTATGAAAGACGAAATCCTCAGCTGGAATACACTTAAGTGTTTCATTGCAATGATTTTTAATTTATAAAAACATACATGGTTTGCAGGTAGACAGGTTAGCTGATAAGGCTTGGTTGTGTTAGTGTGTTTATGCTAGTTGTAAGTTCTTACAATTAATTCCTTCTTCTGAAAAGAATTTATAATTCTTTCTGCTATAGTGAATTAAATGGTTTGTGTCACTAAATGAAGAAAGTAAATACTCAAGAATTCTTTTTTTCCTGTAGGCTTTTCAACAAAGTATAAGAAGTCAGTATTGGTTAACTGTTCACATTAAGAGATTTATCACTAATAGCTTCTGTAAATTTATGGGAGATGTACTTAGTACATATAAGACAGGTTATGAGGCATTTGTGATGCTTAATACTGAATATGAAGTGAAGCAGCAAATGTAGGCCACAAGAGTTACAAGAAAATAATTTCTTTTAATCTATTTGTTTGAGGTATGAGATTGAGATTAATATTTTCATGACATATTGGAGGCTCTTTCAGTCATTTTTGGACAATGGAGAGTTAAAAATAGGCACATGTTTTTTGCATTTTTAAAAAAATTCCTGTGTACATCTCGGGGTGACAGATATGCTTATATTCTGCAGAAATCTGCTTCTGAGTGACAGGAGCCTTGAAACGTTGTTTATGTGTTTAGCTCTGAATATCAAGGACGTGATTTAGTAGGAAGCCATCATGTTAACACCATTAATAGCATTTCACCGACATTTATAATCCCATACTGAATAAGACCATTTGCCTCTTAAGCAGACTGTACAGTTTCCACATCTGATTCACTAGTTTTGCATATGCTATCAAAAGTTAAAAGTTTCTTATTAAAATAGTCATCCTCTAGTAAAGAAATATATTAATTGAAGAGTTCTGTATTGTAAACATGCAAGCATATACTTTGTTGTTGTTGTTGTTGTCATTGCCAGAAATTCTGCTTGCTTTTTCTATTATTAAAATGAATGTCAACACAGAGGAAAGTATGTTCCTGCTGTCACAGGGTGTATGCTGAGACTACATCTGAACATTGTTTTTCAGGGAAAAGTGTTCAATGATTTGATCACCTGTCAGACATGTCTCTGTGAAATGTCTTGCAGATCCTTCAGTTCTCTTTCTCTTACCATCTGTGTAGCAAAGAACAAAGCCCCTTTTTATATAAGCTGCGCTGGCATGAAAAAAATCACAGGCATCCATTTGGGACTCTTGCTGTCCAGGAGGAATTCTTGTTTCTTCCACAGAAACATAGAAAATCACTATCACAATGTTTTTTTCCTGTGTGTTTTCAAGCCACTATCCGATAATGTATTTTTATAATCTGTCACAAATCTTCTATCTTTTTTTTTCAGAGTTTCCAGAATTCCTTCACAGACAAATGACTACAATAATATATAATGCATCTTTCTACAATGAAATGTTACGCATTACATCACTAAATATGAAATATTCCAGTAGTTCTTAAAATGGTGATTACTAGTTGAATTCTTTCAGCAGAATAGCCCTTTTCATTTCAAAATTAACAATGATATCTATTCTTTCTGGATCAAGACATCCTACTGTTACTCCTCCTGATGCTCCATGCACCTGTATCATATTGCAACTTGTTCAGCTTCCGGACCAGAAGAACATACTTTAACTATATCCTCTTATAGTTTACAAAGATGTCTCCTATTCTTTATATGAAGAGGAAGAAAAAACGCTTTTGACAATGCAGCAAAATTCTCTGGGATTGTAAGATTCTACACTTGCTCTTATAGTACTAAAGGCTGTCTTGTTTCTTTGTTAATATTAATCATAGAATAATTTTAAATTTGCTTCAGATCAGATGCAAAATAGATATAGATCCTGGCCAAAACATTACCTAAGTAAGTGGGCAAAGGATAACAAGCTCCTTTTGCTGAAATTACTTTACACAATGCATGACTTAATAACTATATTCTGAAGATTTTAGTGATGGCTCCATAGACAAGACCACTTGACCATCAAGGTCTTTTGCAACAGATAATGTCTCTTTTTCAGAATTTTCACTAGTCTGTACAAGGTAGGTTGATAATGCCAGATATTGAGGGTAAACAAAACTGAAACAAGATATGGAGACATGCTTTGTTTTATATTGG